>OX411557.1:51451511-52051511 GCA_948146395.1 Fragum whitleyi | reverse complement strand
AATGACATTGGAAAAATAGGAAGCTTAGAAAATCACATATTTATCATATTTCACAATCTACGGAAAAATTATTTATTAATAATCAGCGTAAGTAAAGAACCATGACCATAAACGGCTGTCAAATTTACACTGGAAAAACCTTAAATAGATCATACATGCATAATTTTGATTCGAACATTACTAGAACATTGCATATATATGTATGAAGATGTATATAAAAGGACTACGCCATCTGAAATCCTCGCATTAAAAAAATCCACTTTTTATTAGAGGTCGCTTTGAATAGTATTTAGGACATACCGATAGCTCAGCGCGAAACAGTTGTAACTCCCTATATGTCCACGATATTTTGTTAAAACCCCATTTGGTAAAGCTCTATATTACTACCACAAATAGACAAAAAATTAAGGGGTCGAAAAAATGTCCTGCGTTCAGGATGAAAACCGTCGCGAATCGTTTGGCAAATTCAACCCACTGTGCTAGTGTTCTCGCGTGAAAATAGGGTACAATTTCCAAACAACCGTAAGCGTGTCCTGGACGTAGGGTTGGTTGCTACCGACTCATTTTGACGTCTTGAAGCCGTATCTAAAATTGTCAGGTTGTCCATAGCGTAGTGTTACTTCATAATTTAAATTGTTGAAACTAACGGTAAACCCAATAACTTTGCTTGAAGGTCTTGTTCTTGTTAAAAAAAGAACATCCAACAATCGCTGATTTCGAGATGTGACCTTATTTGACCCTGACTTCGGTGAACAACCTTGACCTTGACCTTGACCTTGATACCAAACAGAATTTCTCACCACAAAGATTCATATATTAACGATAAAAATAAAGAATAAATATATATTAATATCTTTATATTCCTAAGCTCTTTATAGATGTACATGTATAAGTGAGTGGTCAAAAGTCATATTTGTCGATACAGGTATAGACGAACTTGACCTTTGATTTCTCAGTAAAACTTATACATCTATAATTCGAAATAATCAGAAAAAAATAATCTCCTAATATTCGAGACAATTAAAGCGTATATGGGATCAATACACATGGAAAATTAATAACAAAATATGAACAATTATAGCACCGATGGGTGGGGCAATATTTCACCGTTTAAAAACAGTAATCAACATCCCAATTTCCCGGTTATCAGCCGTCTATCGACATGTTTGAGTGACATTATCAATGTTTGTATTCAAATTGATATTCTAAACTCTTTGGCTTTTTTCCTCTTCCGTAATTCCTATCCGATTGAAAGAGGGACAAGCTGATTCAGACATTTTTTGTGCACCTACATTAATTGACAGGGGTATATAGTTTTTATCCTGACCGTTTGGCTGTTTGTCTGTACATTATCTAATATTGACCGCATCTGTTGATTGGTAATGATTAGAGAGACGGAGGGAGACGGAGATAGAGACCCGAGAGAAAGTGACCAGGGGTCCGTCTTACTAAAATCTTACGATCATTTTTTCGTAAGTCAAAAATTAAAGTTGCTTCTACAAATGTAACTAAATATAGTATTCTGTCGTGCAATATCTCATTGGAATCGTCTCCTTACGACCTTATGAATGTTTTTATTAGACGTGGTCACTCGATCAATATGGACTGTAGATATACGTTAGGAAAGGGCATTCAAAATGAACTCGTTTCTTGTTTCGACCTATTTGTACTCGATGAAATCACTCAACAAAGTGGCGTTTTCGACAACTTGTCGGTCTGCGAAATGATGCGTTTCCGTATTATTCTAAATGGATTTATTATTGAATTTTAAAGATTGGATGCGTCGGTGGAAAGGGTTGGGATTAAAGATTTCGTCAAAAGGTGTGAATCGTTAAATCTAATTAAAAATAGTGATAATTGAGGAATAAAGGGGCGATCAAAAATGCGAGAACGAACCTGCCAAAAAGTCCAATGTCATTTAATCAAAATATTTCCTCGGTTTAAAGACAACCGTCACCTAAACAATGATGGTCTTTTAAAAGACTGTCTGCTAATCCAAAGCTTAGTGATCATGCAATCACATTTTTAAATATTTGACACATTCTTTACATAAAATGTAAAATAATAAAATACTTTCTACATTTATTCTCGACGAAAAGTTCAAACAGTATTTTATATACCGTTGCTAAAGACATGTCAAGTAATAAAAAAACAATATCGAAAAAACTTAACTGGGCACAGAAAGTGAAGTCTCTTTTAGAAAACAGTGGTTTCCCCGATGTATGGATATTCCCTTCATCTGTCAATATTACATGTTTCCTACCCATTTTTAAAAGAAGATTAAGGGACTTATTTGCAAACGATTGGCGCGCTGACTTGAGCAATAAATCGTCTCTGACTTTATATATGACAATGAAAACAGACATTGAACTATCGTCATACCTCACTAAAATATACAACACCAGATATAGGAACAACATCGCAAAGATACGCTTATCAGCACATCAACTAAGAATAGAAACAGGAAGACACCAAAATATTCCTAGATCAGAACGAATTTGTACGCTGTGCGAAAAAAACGAAATAGAAGACGAATATCATTTCATTCTATCTTGTCCGTTTTACAGAACACTACGAGAAACATATATAAAAAAGTATTATAGTATACGACCAAACACTTATAAACTCGTACAATTATTAGAAAATAACAATACTAAAACTCTAAACAATCTTGCCATTTACCTCACAAAAGCTTTTTGTTTAAGGAACCAAGCTATAACTAACTTTACAATAGGTTAAGACGTTTTTTTTGTTGTTGTTGTTGTTTTTTTTTAGTCAAAGCCGAACTAGGCTATTATAAAGTGAAAAATCGTCTCTTAAAAAGCGGGTCCAAAACAAAATCATTAACAATGATATTACTTCGAATTAAACAAATTAAAACACGTAAGATAATTTAAAAATTTAAAAGTTTAGGTCAAACAAATCCCACAAATCCCTTATGATTTGCTATAAATATATATTATAATAATCTGTTAAAAAAATGAACCAAAATAACGGGTCTGTCACTTAGACCAGCCTCCAAAAATTCCGGCTGATGTGAGGGAAAACGAGAGCGATTGTTTTATCGCTATCTTTTTTCACCACAAAATCCAAATTAATTCATAATGAGATTCTTTTATAATACTGAAAATGCTGTTAAAACAAAATGTTTGCATTCTATTCGATCTACCTTTACTGCACACTTTGTCTTTAAAAATATTTTTAAAAAAATCTGTGCTTATGGATAATTATATTTTAACGATATGCCAAAGCAACAGGAACACCAATAATTCGTTATTTCCGCGAAAGATTTAAATATATAATATAGTAGTAAAAATATCTTCAACTATTTGCCATTGTTGCATGTATTTGCATATGTAATTGTATAATTTACTATGTAATGATGATGAACATTTTTGTTCAAGTCATTTATCTGAATAAACTATATGTTATGTTATGTTATGTTTAAAAATGTAAATTTTCAATTATTTACCTTATGTCACAAGCAATGTTTTTTTAAAAGTGCACGATGCTTCCTTTTCCAGATGTAATATTTTTTTTCTCCTGAATCATCCAAAAAAGACATAAGCAGTAACTCACTCTTACATTCTTTACAGAAATGAAACACTATAGCCGAAACTGCATTTTCCAATTAACCCTTTGCTGTTTAATCCCTGCTTTTTACGTGCCTGTGATTTTATGATTGAGAAAACACTGTGAAAAAAGAAGAAATTGCTTCTGACAAGAAATTTCTTCTTTTTTTCACACTATTTTCTACCCTTCTGAATGGTTATTTTTCAAATTAAATCCACTTAAATTTTCGTCTGCAAAACCTTTGAATTTGGACAGGTCCAAAATTTTGTAAAACAGGAAAGGGTTAACCTTGTCATATGACTTGACATCTGTATTACATTTTCAGTTGACTATACAATATGAAAAGCCATAGTTTTGCTTAACAAGTTTAAGCCCAAAATACAAATGATCTCCATTTTTTAACCATGAGCATTGAGTTGATTCTTGGTTTAAGCCAGATGTTTTGTGATGAAAACCACTACCTTGATTTACAACGAGAATCTACAAACGTTTTAGGGCAAGATTGCTCCACATTTTCACGAAATTCAGCTATTACGGATGATGATATTGAAAAATTGACACTCATTTCGATCAAAACCATTTAACACCACTCGCTTATCACTACAATCATTCATTCCTTATACTCACTCAATAATGCTCCGAACCCTGAAAAAAGTCCCGCTTCGAAATCGTTTGATCTGATCAACATTTAAATGAAATCAATCAAATGATTGCTCGATTTTATTGACTAGAGCTTATTTAATTCGTCTTATTTTACGTCGATTTTATAAAAGTGGGTAACTATCATCGCTAATTTCGTCTAATTGAACGAAATTGTCGATTATGTTTTACCTCCCTTAAAAATCATTCGAAACTCAGCCCCACTCATTCATTCATCCATTCCCTTCCAAAATCATTAACCGATCAATTTCACCACATTTCTATCTGTACGCTCTAACCAAGCTCAATTTAAGTGTTTGACATTGACCTCGGAACTTTCTGGGAAGTTCTTTGAGATTTACATTTGCTAATAAAAGAAAAAATTGAGGGCTTAGCGTGAAACAGTTGTAACTCCCTATATCATGTTTATGGGGAGTTACAACTGTTTCTCGCTGAGCTATCGAAATGTGCCACGTTATTTTCAAATCCAAACATAAATAAATGTAGAATTTATTCCCCGGACGAATTCGGACACACTGACGGACGGACTCAGATTCCCCATGTCGCAAAAAAAACGCCTGTGTAGGGGATAATTGTGAATTCAATCCACCATTAATAATGGTCGTCTGCAACATCTACAGAAATAAGTCTAAATACTTCGTCTGTTTATTGGCTAAATCTTTCGTTTAATTTTGAATCAATGGCCAAGTTCTTTCTTTTTTATATAAATGTGAATTCGGAAAATTGATAAAATTACTTCTTTCAAATAAATTCTTCCTTTGCTAACATGACTCTAACGACTCTTGTCGACCTGCTTTTGGTGCAATTTACAATATCGTGAAATTGTTTTTGGGTCTAAACGGGAAAATCAGACATTTTAAAATCCACCTGAACGAACAAAATCGCGGAATGATTTGATCTATTTGAAATTTGATCGTTTTGAATAGGTTCGGTGTGTTTATGAAAGGTTTTCTGAGCGTTTTTGAGTGGTTGAGTGAGCGTTTTGCTTAAATAAATGAAGTGCTGAGTGATTAAGAATGGTATATATCGATATTAATGTCAATTGCACAATATTACTGTTTCTATCCGCCAGGCGACAGAAAGGACAAACTGAGATACGCGACAATATCGACCCAAGTCAGACTGCGCAGACTGCACGAGCTACCAGGACCGATTTCCTTTCTGACGATATATTTGTCTGAATCTAGAATAGTCTTGATTTGACTTTGAATATTTGGGTAGTGGGTTAACCCTTGGTTAAAAATGGCAAAATTGCATACGAAACGGTGTTGAAACAACTTAATGAACTGATTTTAAGTCAGAATTGATTGAAAAATTTATTTTCACTGTTTTGACTTGAAGAGAAACTAGAAAGCCATGAATGGCTTGAGTCGCTCCACAGGCTTGAAATTCTTGTAAAACAAATAAATGTTTTGACTAGATTTTTAGATATTTGGGGCTCTACTGATATTGAAAATGATTTTCAAAGTTTCAACTATATAACAGATAGAGAAATGACCTCTGCTATTAAAAGACATATTTTTAATCAAATCAAAATAATTTTTGGCTGCATGATAATGGGTCACCCAAAGATCATATGTAAAATGTTTGATCAATATCCAAAAATCACATTCTGAGAAAATGATTTTCATAGTTTCCACTATTTAACAAATTGATAATTGACCTCCACCCATAAAATGGTCATTTTTCATCCAATCAAAATAATTCTTGGTACACTGATTAAGGGTCACTCAAGAATCATTCCAGTGAAGTTTAGTTGATATCCAAAAATCACATTCTGAGAAAATGATTTTCAAATTTTCCAATATATAACACATAGAGAAATGACCTCTGCCCATAAAATGCATATTTTCAATCCAATCAAAATAATTTTTGGTACACTGATAAAGGGTCATTCATAGATCATTCCAGTGAAATTTGATTGATATCCATCAGTTACATTCTGAGAAAATGATTTTCAAAGTTTCCACTATATAACATTTAGAGAAATGACCTCTGCCCATGAAATGCATATTTTTCATCCAATCAAAATGATTTTTTGTAGACTAATAAAGGGTCACTCAAGGATCATTCAGGTGAAATTTGGTTGATATCCATCAGTTACATTCTGAGAAAATGATTTTCAAAGTTTCCACTATATAACATATAGAGAAATGACCTCCGCCCATAAAATGCATATTTACCATCCGATCACAATTATTTTTTGTAGACTGATAAAGAGTCACCCAAGGATAATTCATGTAAAATTTGATTGGTATCCATTGATTAGAATCTGAGAAAACTCACTTTTTACCATATTTGGAAATTAGCCATGCCCATTAAATCCATATTTTTCATTGGATTAAAATTTCTTGAACAATTTTGAAAGAGGGTCACCCAAGGATCATTCCTGTGAAGTTTGGTTGAAATCCATCCAGTAGTTTCTGAGGAGAAAATTTTTAAAGAAAAGTTTACGACCGCACGCACGCACGCACGCACGGACGGACGGACGCACGACGGACACAACGCCATGACAATAGCCCCAGTGGCTTTCAGCCAGTGGAGCTAAAAAGGTGGTAAAGAATAAGATCAGAATGCACGTTGGTGCAGGCTGATCTTTTTCTTTACCCCTTGTCAAAGTAGAAACATTTTCAACTCAATGAGGGTTGGATAAAAAGAATCGATCTCTTGAGTGTTAATTTTTTAGACAGACAAACGGACGAAACATTCAATAAAAGAAACACAAATAAAATTTTTATCATTGTTTTTAATTTTTGTTGTAAAAAAGTCTTGAAACTTTTTTTCATTTATACACATTTCACATATAGAATATATACATCTATCGACCAAAAACTGGTCATTTATATAACAACATAAATAAAGAAAACTATTGAGTGAAATCTACGATTTTTAATGGTTTCTATGGGAACGGTCATTGTGGCTGCCATGGAAACGTCATGGATTTATCATGAAAAAAATGCGTGAAATAATGGAAAATAAAATATCTAATATTAAGCAACAAAAGAATTATAAAAAAGTAAAAACAAAAGATCTCCTCGAATTGCTTGCTCTTTTTTTACCCTTCAGGTGATGATAGTTTCATTGGGTGAAACACGAGTCGTTAAATAGTGAAATAATTGTAATATTCTTTTCTTTTCTGTTCAAACAAGTGTTGAACGATATTTCTAATCGATATTTTTCGATTCTTTTAATCAGTTGTTTATGCCCCACGTCTCAAGATCAAACCGTTTGCATTAGGTTTGAAAAGGGTACCCCGTTTTGCACGTGCAAAGCGGTGTATCATTTGTAAACGTTCGCAAAAGTTTTTGCATCGTGAACACATGACCCATTTTGAATTATCTAGTCATTTTAAAATTCACACAAATTGATTTTTCTGTGATATAATAAACAACATTGATTGTTTGAAGTGTTCTCTTAGAGTCGTAGAGCAATAATAGGAGAGACTTGAATTTAACCTTGTGTGAGCAGAAAAATAGAAAAAGCCGCACCAAATTAACTGAGCACGTTTAGTCTTTTTTAGGTATGTACATTTGTACAAAATTTACAATTTTTAACGGTAAAAATCATTATTTTTACGAATGTATTTCTAATTGACATGAATATATGTAAGTTCATAGGCTCTATGAAGCGTTGAAAAATCAAACTGAATATTTCAAATTAAAAAAATGAATACAATGATATTTGTCTTTAAAATATGTTGGGGTGAATTTGCGATGGGATCATTAAAATCTTTTTTGTTGTTTGGTAGTTTTGAAAAATCCCTTGTTCGCTCAAATGTCTTGATCAATCTAAATGTTATTAAACTGTGTCTTGGCGATGCTCATAAAATAGTTGGAAAACGTTTGAAAGGTGGAGCAACCAATGTTCAAGAAACTGCTTCCAAAACTTTTTAATCTTAGCTGAACGAATAATCATCTCTCAAGTTCATCTATGATCTGAAATTTTCGGAAATGCGATTTTTCCCGATCACATGGGCTCAAAAACCTTAATATTAAAATCATACTTGTTAAGCCCAAAGTGTCCCGTTTGGATAATTCTCACTATCAAATGATAAAATCTACCCGAATATAAATTGAAAAATAACAGAACGGGTCTTTGGTCAAGGGTGTAATTTTTACTATCAAGCCCTGAGGCCAAATTTCACCTAATAGAAAATTTCGTGTATTCAAGTAGAAACGTGTAATTGTAATTTCCTTAACACAAAAAATTCTGTCCTGCAATTATTAAAACAGTCACAAAACGTTTAAGAAATGTCATCCGCTTTGCACGTGTTGTCACGTGCAAAGTCGGACGTCAATCTTAAACGTTTGCAAACGTGATTGCATAATGAACTCATGGCTGAACTTGAAGTTCTTACTTTTATCTATCCCGGTATTCCAAATTTGATAAATGTTGGAAAGAAAAAAGGAGGGGGGGGGGGGGCTGAAAAAGGCGATACAATCACTCTGATCGCTGGATTTCAGTGGACAACACAAAGTTTAGGCATAAATCAGACTGTTTATACACGCAATCTGATTTAAGTCTACACTTCATGGTTTCATTATATTCCACAAAGAAAACTAAAGTCATATGATGTTTATTAAGAATATAGAAAATAGACACCCTTTTCTTTTATACAAACATTAAATCGCCATTGGACGATCAAAACTTCATAACTGCAGTCTAATTCAAGCAGTAGTTGCGAGTTGTTGGTCGTCCGTCGACAATAAGGGATGACAGAGAGATAGAACGAGAGAAAAAGAATTCCAGCAGTATGAGCAAAATATATGAGCAAAGTTTTTGTAACTTTAAACAATTCTGAATATATAAATGACTCTGAACAATCAAAGCCGAATGAGCGATTTGTAAGGTGTTTTGAAATTGAGTACTAAGTTGTGTAATCGAACAAGTCAAAATATAATAAAATTATTTATTGTATGCAGCTAAAACCCTCGATTTTATATGACTGTGTCTGGTTGAACATATGAAAAAAGTCATTTTATTTTAGGAAGCTTAAGTCGAATAATAAACCTAACACTGAATGAATAATTACATTTTTCGTTTGTATTTCATTTCTGTTTTGGTACAAAGGTACATATCTGTATGTAAGAAAGGAAAATTTATTTCTTACGGAGGGAAAATGAATTGATATGGGAACGAACTTTTTGTCTTTGAAATATCAAATTATTTCATAAAAAACATCTATCATTTATATTCGACAGCAAATTAATTCCAAAAACCTTCTTTTACAAGAAAAGTAATAGTAGTTAAATTAAATTGACCTTCTTCAGAATGAAATAATTATATTCTTATAGTATTTAAAAGTTTATAACTGTTTGTTAATACATTAAACTTTTGTAAGTACTAAATGTAGTGAAAGATACTTAGTTAAAAGGAGAAAATATTCAGTACGAATATTTACTCCTCTCTTAGTATTACTTTCGCCTATTTAGACTAAGAAACTGTGTCACTTATTTTTTTTTTTCACTGAGGAAAATGAAAATTCAAATGTCGTAGTGGCGATTTTTCGCTTGTCCAATAACATTATTCTTGTTTTGAACATGTTTCACAACCAAAGCACTTATCTGGTTTTATATAGATCCACAAGTATAAGTGTGTGATTAAATGTCTATTTTGTCTACAACTGTATAGACAAAATTGACATTTGATCACTCATTCTAAATTGCGGTTCTATATTTGCATCAAAGATATAATTGTTGTCAACTATGTAAACAAATACGGTAGCGGATTTTTTTCTGTTGTTTTTTATGGGCATTTTTGCCTTTTTGCATGAATCGACTACGCGTACTTATACAGAGTGGAAAATTTCTATCAAATTCTTTAGCAACTAAAGATGTGAAAGAAATTCTATTGGTAACAAAGCGAAAAATTGACTTAACAAATAAAGAATTGTCAACCTATTAGAGAAACGTTAACTTTTAATGGCGACGAATTGCAGAGACACACAAAAATATTTCGTTGAAAGTCCACCAAAACATTGTAAATCCAGCTCGATTAAGCTGGATTTACGACGTTTTGATGGCCCAACGATAAGAGATTCTCGACATAATTCATAGTTCATATCTTTAAATACTGATATTGAGATGAGAAAATAATGGTGGACACAATTCATGAATGAAATGTTTTTATCTCACATATGCGTAATTCTATCTTACGTGAGCGCATCGTCTCTTGCGTGGATGCTCGCTTCTCGTTTCGTAGTAGTTATAACAACAATTACGTAGAACGCTCGTAGTTCTGACGTATCGAGAGCATACGATTTTCTGACGTCAGAAGAAGTCGATGAAGCATTTGCACATTTATCTAATACGTTCACACAAGTTTCTCTGGCGTAGTGCGCATGTTTTGCTTACGTAACCGCAAGTTTATTTCACATATGAGTAAGTGGCACTGTATTATTTAAGGATTCCGTTGACGCGACCTGATAATGTCCATGGCCAGCCGCCTGCATTTGCTGTTGGAGTCTTTGTTGAGCACTAGGGTCATTGGGATCACTTCCGGGGGGTAAATACATACTAATCATTTCTCGTAAGTCCCCTGGGGCCACGCCCCGTTGTGGGGGCACCCCCTGGGGCACGCTATGTTGTCCCTGTGGTGTATTTGTTTCTCGTTTTAAACTGGAATGAGACTGAGTTGGCATGCCGTAAGATGCCATAGAATACGTAGCGTAGTTTGAGCCGTTCATATAAGAGCCCGTGGTCATGCCCTGGGCTGCCGTCATACCCTGCGATGGTAGATATTGCCCGTATTGACTATGGATGGCGTTCATTTGGTGCATTTGCTGATAAGCATTTGGATCTGTCATCATTGGGTACCCATTAGGCATGTAACCGTTCATGTACATTCCTGATGTGTCACGCCCCACCTGTCCCATGCCCGGGGCCCCAGGGGCCATCCCCGGGAGAGCGTATTTGTCCTTCTTCATAAGCGTCTTGGTCTTCCTGCGAGGTCTGTATTTGTAGTCTGGGTGCTCCTGCAAAACCGGTAACCGGCAAAATAAGTATAAGTTAATTTTATACAGACTTGGGTACCATACCCAAAATTTAAAAAATGAAATGTTTTGAAAGCATTCCTGCATATTGAATGAAATCTTTCGCGAAACGTTTGAGGAATGAGACCCCGCGATGTACAACGTGCATTTGAAAACGTTCGCAAACTTGTTGCAACTTGAACGCAAGACACTGGGCAGATTGCAATCATCGTCTAAGCTTTATTTTATGAGTCAATTTTTTATTTGGAACCAGTTTATCACAAAGAAGTCTTGTCGCCAATTATTTTCTAATGGAATGAAGAACTGCAACAACTGTTCTCAAGTCTTTTTAAGGCCTCTCTGAATCGATTACTACTGAATTTCAATAATAAAACAAATAAGAATTTAAATACTTATAAAACAAAGTTTTTAAATATGCATATTAAACATAAATCAATTGCTCCTTGCAAAATATTACCAAAAAAAATTAGCTATGATTTTTATTTTCATTTCTGTTGTAGTTTACTTAATATTTATGTATCTATGTCAGTGGCGGATCCATGGCTTCTATATAGGGGTTCGGTGTCGGCCTAGAATTCGTGTAATTAGTCCCAAAGTATCCCTATCTATAAAGATAGGGATACTTTGGGACTAATTTCTCAAACTTTGTCATAAGATATATTTTATTGGTAGAATGTCAAGTTTCTATGATTTGAATACTACGAAACAGAGGATGTTTTTCTTGTGTTGCAAAGTTTTGATTGAATTTTTCGTTCGAACCCCCCGAACCCCCTCTGGATCCGCCATTGCATTTTAAGGAAACCCTGCAAGTGAACCTTTATAATACACATATTTTATTCTAAAACAATAAATAAAATTCTTGCGTCTTTTACATTCTTCATAAAAAAGTGTTTTAAGGCCCGAATTACGAAAGATACGGTGTACAAAACTCAAGTTGGTGACGTTTTGATAACATTCAGTACTGTACGAATATAAATTTAAAAACAAAAATTTAAATTAGAATTTATCAAATTTCATTTTTTCATGAAATAGACACCGCAAACAGCTTTTACACATGCATTAAATGTGTTCGGCATGATACATACGTTTAGTATTAGGACTATTACTTTTAAGTCGGAAAAAAAATCTTAACATTTAATGTTGAAGATTATACCAATAAAATAAGAACTATTAAAAATATTTGTTTCGACAACAAATTATGCCTTCAATTTTTCTGTTGTTATTTTCCACATTTCCATAAAAGGGTAAATCCAAACATTTCACCCGCCATTTTACACGAAGATCATATTTCATTAGAATATTCAGGCTACCTTTTTTTATGCATATTTTGAAATTCTATTTTATGGGCAAATAGGAAAATAATATTTTCCTATTTGCCCATAAAACAGAATTTGGAATTGCCTCATTTTTTTTTATTTCTCGTCAGTTTTGTTTCAGTTTTGTTTTTTATTTAATGAACTTTCTTTTGTACATGTAGTTAAAATACATCGTAGTTTTTAACTAATCATTTCCAGCAAATGTTTGAACGTCGATTAAGACGGAAATACTGGTGGCAAATTTCGGCTTCTCAGAATAAGACAAATTTGTGGGTGTGGATGGACAAAACGTCGAAACTCAAGCTTATTCAAACTGTAGTTATGAGGATTTTATACCCCTATCAACGATAAATTAGATTTATAAATACAATTAATTCGTGAGAATTGAATCAAATGAACGTTTTGATAGAAATTACACTACATGTATATTTATCAGCCACCTTTGTCAGAAATATGACATCTTATCTCTACAATTAATTTATTTTATTTGATTATTTCATGTGAAATATACATGTTTACCGTTAGATCAATGTTGAAGCTTGTGGAAATTTACCCTACCGGTATCAAAGAAAGTAAAAAAAATCGAAACAAGTAATTTCTACGCTTTTAGTTACAACATGGTATTTATTGCAAAGTGAAGCTGTAGTTACAGTTTTTCGAGGTGGTTTACGCTTAACTTGTACGAACGTTGAAAAATTTGCCTTTTGAAGCGTATCGCACCTTTGATACGATTCATTTAATTGTTCCGCTCGATTAATCTGATATGTAATATTATTGGAGTGTCACCGTAAAATAAGAAACTTGAAGCAATTACTTTATACCAAATATGTTGCTTAAACCAGAAACGTAACAAAGTTATTTTTATACATTCAAATGTTTTCTTAATTATATGGAAGGATTAACAAAAGCTCAAGTTTTTTGAAATTCTATAGTTAATTATTTCATTAATTTGAAGGCACTTATCTTTGAAATTTCATAATAAACAACCTGTGCCGTACCTCACTGAAAACAATTTGAGAATGCAGTTTATTTGCACAAAAAAAATTGATACTCTTTTTAAAATGAAATAATGATATTTAAAGGATTTTTTTCTTAAAACCATGGAGGTATGAACCTTAATTAAAATCACACATATGCATTAACATCGTTTACTTGAAGCTGATGTGTATTAGTTAATTTTTATTTTCATACATCCATGACCTTTTAAATTCACTTTTCACATCATAATAACATTGCTATGAATTTACCAACATCTAATAAACATAAGAATAGTCATATTTCATTTTATGTCATTAAAACGTGGGGTATCTTAAACTCCGTCTAAAGCTACTAATAATTCTTTTTCGGTGTGAAATTAAATTGTTGTTTATTGGAATCGAATACTTGAGCATATGATAAATTATATTTAGAATTTGCAATTCTTGATTGACCAGTTTGAATTAAATGTTCATCTTTACATTAAATATTACAATGGGACATCTTGAAAAATAGTATTTATTTGAAATTTGTATTTCTCCTTAATCCGTTTTCCTCTTGTACCCTCGTGGATAAATATCGTAAAACTAGAACATCTTGAAATAAATAAGTATAGATCCAAAAATACACAAGTGCCGTTCTCAATCATTTTGTTCAAATTTAAACGTTCAATGAAGTCAAATCAAATCGCTTTAGATTTGAAGTTGAATTATCTACTTTCACCATGTCGCAATTTCAAATCTGTTAAGATTAGATAAATGAAGTAATCAACTTAAATCGGGTTTCACGACAGACAGTTAAATTGCAGAAAATTTCCCAAAGCAAAAAGCATATGGTTATTTGATGGTAGGAGATATTTATCAGAAACACCGTTACTTTAAAACAATTACTATAGGTGTATTTTCAAAACTGAGCTCTGACCTAGATGTTGAGTCGATTACCATAGGTTTATGAGTAAACCTTAAGATCTAAGACAAGCACTAAGTTTCATTTGAAAGGTAATTTGTATCTTTATTATGTCTGTTTTATCTATTTTGAAAGAATAGCACGGAAATTTAACCGTTACAAGTAGATTTCACAGCTCACCGCTCAAAATCTACCTATAGTAATTGAATGTTAGATTGGAGATAGGCGATGACAGATATTCTAGGTAATTACATGTACTACGTTCGTTTGCTGTGCGTTCAGCTTAAAAACGTTCGCGAATTTTTTTACAAATGATACCCCGCTTTGCACGTGCTCTCGCGTGCAAAAGCGGGTTACCATTTTTAATAGTTTACAACCGTTTTTAATCTTGATTATATGAATGAACGCAGTGTTTTAACCCTTTGCTGTTTAATCCCTGCTTATAACGTGCCTAAGATTTTATGATTGAGAAAACATTGTGAAAAAAGAATAAATTGCTTCTGACAAGCAATTTCTTCTTTTTCCACACTATTTTCTACCCTACTGAATGGTTATTTTTCAAAATAAATCCACTTTAAATTTTACGTCTGCAAAACCTTTGAATTTGGACAGGTCTAAATTTTATAAAACAGGAAAGGGATAAGTAAGTCTCTGAAGTTTACTAAGTTCAAGCGCAATAAGCGCTATATTACAATCATCGCAGTGAACGAATTTAAGTAACACGTGATTTTTTTAAAGATCTGTTCAAGGATTAACGGTTAACAAGTTTCAATCTTTAATCCCTGATCACATTTAGGTTTAAAATTTCTTGTTTAAACATGACCGACCCTGAAAAAATTGGCTGGATGATGTGACAATACAGTAAAGAAAAGAATTTTCAATCTCATGTTCATTTTGTTGGTCAGAATTATATATCTTTAAAGAAAATTGAAATTTGTCATTTGCAATACATCTATCGTTAGTAGACAAGTCGGTAGTCGGCGAAAAACTATGATTTAGAAAAACATTTCCATTTCCTTTAATTCATACAAAAACACGTATGAGTATGGAAAGGTCCAACGTGTTAAAGCTCCTCTCAGAAATTCAGCAAATACTTGAGAAATAAATCGATGGTTTGGTTGTATTTACCAAGACTTCTTTTTTAAGTTTTTTAAGCAGTCTCGGAGAATCAATTCATCTAAAATCGAACTATAACTTATGACAAAATGAAGTAGTACATTACTTTCCAGCGTAGGAAAACATAACTGAATAATTGATATTATCTGCAGTTAAGACGCTTTATCACTTTAAATTGATTTTGGAGCACGTGCTAGGGCGATTCTTAGGGAACTGTTATCCCCCATCATTCGCAATATGAAATTGATCTATGATAACTCAATTAAACCTATCCGTCGTTCAGGATGCAACAATCTTTGCAAGTGCTTAGAAATTCATTCCAAAAAAAGTTCAAAGTCCGGTTACAGTTCCCAAACATTTTCAATTTGAAAGTAGGACTACACACGTATCATTACTTTTAATGTTTAGAATAATGAATTTATACATGCAACCATTTTACCTTTTTATACCTTTCGAACTAATACCTTTCAAAAATACGATTACATCGCCCGAAAAAGAACAGGCTCCGCTCTAATAAGATATTACATTGGCACCCGAAGGCTTTACTATTTGGTAAAGAATGGCACATTTGGGGAAGGTATAATAAAAGTTTAAAACGTTCAATAGATTAAATACATAGCCATTATTCTTCCAAATGCTTGTAAATTCATCTGAATTATTAAAGCTGTAGTTTCGAGATTCTTGAACTTCGAAAATGAAAAGATAAACTAAAGATATAATCACCTTCATATGAATTGCTCGGAGTCGTTTTGCTTCATCAATAAAGGGTCGTTTCTCCGTTTCTGACAAAAGTTTCCATTCAGCCCCCAATCTTTTACTGATTTCGGAGTTATGCATCTTTGGGTTTTCCTGGGCCATCTTTCGTCGTTGGCCGCGGGACCAAACCATGAAGGCATTCATGGGTCGCTTGACTCGATCGGCAGCCGGGGTTCCTTTCCCGTTACCCCCGGAGTTGGGACCCGTTGGTGAATGTTCGTTGTTATTGTGTTCCGTGGGTGAGAGCCCCTGGGACGGGCCGTTCATACCCCCGTGACCGCTGCTAGGGGGTAGCTGTGTCTGAGGGTGACCGCCCTTCAGGGGGGTCAGGTCCGGTTCCATATCTGTGTATTCCATCTTGGATGGCTGGAGAGACTGTAGGTGCTCTCCGTAGTATATCCGGTCAGCAATTTTGGCGATTGTTGTTGAACCAAACTAAGAAAAAATATCCTTTACACACAATAAGTTCAAGTCTAAGTTCTTATTGTAAGTAGCCGCACTATAAAACACAGTGCTATTGAAAAACAATATTCAATTGTGTCGTTTTTTCTTCTTTCCAAACAAAACATAAAAACTGCTCACAAGTCCAATTCACTTCAATACCCTTATGTGCTGATCACAATGTTCATTGAAAAGCTAGTGTTATATCCGATTGTTAGACCGAGAGATAATCTTTCTCGCTTTACAATTAAGTTCTATATAAAATGACGTCCTTTTCCAACAAAAAAACTACCCGTTGCTTGTTGAAGAAATAATTCGCTTTAGTGTTCAAACAATATTGATCAACCTTCATAAATGGGATTATTTCGACCAATCGGATAACGCTATTGAATCCAGTCCAAGAGATATCTCAGTCATGATTGGGGGCGTGACAAACAATTGGGCGGGGCTTAGCGCGACACTCAAATCTCGTTAGATACTCGAACTGTGACGAGATTAACTCGGGAAAATCCGCTCACCGTGTGTAAAGGTAAATGTCATCGATGCGCGACCACAATATCGTATCTACAGCTTAATTAAGGTGTAGATACGCTATTTTTGTAGCGCTCACCCGAAAGGAATGGATGGATAGACATGTCCTGGAGTTGACAATTTCGGCTTTTCTGATTGGTCGATAATACAGGTGAGAAATAAACAGTATTCGAAGCTACCGTCAATCATGAAACGGTAGCTAGTCTCTCAAATATACAGTCCTACCATTGCATACCCGTAATAAAAATATGAAACACTCTACTCTAACAAACAAGTGTAAACCCTGGTCAGTCCGCGCAAGTGCGCATCATGTTTATAAGTTTCTCGGAGGCCGAAAATGATGGTATATTGGGGGTAGGGGGGGGGGTGGTGGTAGGGTAGTGAAATCTCTTCTGTTACCTTGTTATTTCATTCTCATTGAGAAATTCAGTCTAAGCATTTTGATAATAGGAAATCAAGGATTCACCTAGCTATATATCCAGAAAAAATAAAATAACTTCGATTTTTAGTCGCCAATGTATACAGGCACAAAAAGTTATGATTTATCTTTATTTCTTGTCTTTAAGTCGTATACGAAAGTATATTGATAAATAACAATTGTTACTCAGAGCTAATATATAGAATATCTTACCCAAGAGTATATATTTACCTATCATTTTTGATCAACCTTTTTTAGATAGGATCTTCCCTGCGTTCATAATGAGAAAACGGTGCAAACTATTTGCAAATTACACCCCGCTTTGCACGTGCACTGACGTGCGGAGCGGGGTATATAATTTGCAAACAGTTTACACCGTTTTCTCATCATGAACACAGGGGACTCAACAATTTTGCATAGACAGATGCGATCTGTTCGTATAACTTAAAAATACTAATCCAATACCGAATGGGTAAATTTGAGACTTGTTACAATTCAAAGAAGTTGTAAAAACAAAATAAAAATAAAAAAAATAAAAATAAAAAAAGTTGGAGACAACACATTTAAATTACAAAATATTTTTTATCTTCTATTTAAGGGGGCATGATTTTGGGCAATTAATAAATGGCCTATGATTAGTAATTTACCCATTTTTCTAAGTTTTATTTATCAAGGGCGCTTTCTTTAGGGTTGTCAAAGAGTTGAATTGTATGGGAATACAGAATAAGTTAAAGTAAGCAGCTTTTGCATATAACAAGCAGCATTATCACCGGGGAGCGTTTTTATGATCCCTTTTCTTTCTGCATTTTTTTTTTTATTTTCCAAATGTATTTTTTTTCTTGAGTACAAAAAAGTAAAAGTATAAAACTGCATGTGCTGTTGTTGTTTTTTTCATATAGGTAATGGTCATTGTTTGGGAACTCGAAATTTAACTCGCAAGGCCTACTCAACCAAATTGCGTCTACAAAAAAAAAAAAAAAACAAAGAAAAAACGCAAAGATATAATTATCATACATAAATTAACTTGTCTCTTACTACAAATATATAAGACAGTTCTTCAAGTTGAATTTCGGAGAAAGTGAGTCAAAAAATACGAACAATTCGACTTGTGTGTCCTTGTTTAATATAACAGAATATTACGTATAATTTACATGTAATTTAAAAGAGAAAAAATATCCGTTATTTTCGATATAAAAATCTCGGGCAGAATATGATGAATGTAACTTTTTGTGTATTCTAACAATACCGAACGACAGCCTATTCAAAAGAAGCTGCATCAAATAGGATCATGACTCTTCTTAACTATTGAAAAGAAAATTTCCAGTCTGGTTTTTCGTGTCAATTTTTTAATTGGACGCGTACATGTATTCTTTTTAAAATATTTGGGTCAAAGTAAATATATTTTCTTCCAGTGTGTTGTCCGTTCATATAATGATTAAAAAAAAGCGTTGTTAAAAAAAAAACTCGGACTATAAAAAAGGGAAACAATGAATAATCCCCCATGTCTCTAAGTAAAGAAACTGGATGATAATACATGTACTTTAATTAATTGATTTCTACATTTTTCGATTTTTTATTCCTGTTCCTTTGGGGATTTTATCTTCTCGTCTTTTTTTTTTTTTTAAATATATACATTATTGCAATACCGTTTCCTTAATATCCCCTTTATTCTTATTTAATAATGTATTATAAAATTAAAAAAAAAAAAAAAAATTATAAAGGATTCATCTACAAAGATAGGGATATTATTTGTATATCTTGAATTTCCCTTATTTTGGATAACTTGATTCTTTTCTGCCATTAATCTATTACTTGATTAAAATACAATATGTTATAAAATCGACATTTGTTGAGACTTTAGTTGAGACAGATTAAATGTCAAAGTTGACATGATTGGTAGATTGGTTCTAACATTTGACATCAGCTCACGATCTGTCTCACGAAACAACAACAACATTTTCTTGGAAGGCATATGATAATAGATAATGAAAATCAAAATCAGATAATTATATCACAAAATATAATAAATCTAAAAAAAAAAACTGCTCAAGCAATCTTATATTTCAGGAACAATTTGATATCAACTAACAGTTAAGCACACAAATCAAAACAAAAATTTAACTATATAAAAATGCACGAGGAAATTAAATATTTACAAAATGATATTAAAAAATGAAAAAGAGTAAATTGAGTTAAAAGAAGAGAACTGAAATTGGTGAATATCTTTTTCGAAATAATAGCAATGAATATAGTCGATTATTTTATTTATATATAAGTATTGTTTTTAGAAAAAAACGCATTTTCACAGACTATGAAAGGATGAATCAAGAAATATTATTTTCATTTTTCACATAAAAAAATAAAAACAAAAACAAACTTCAGCCTATTAATTCAGATGTCATGACAATAGAATTTCTAGACTTTTGGAGATTAAAAGCATTCAGAAAAGCTTTATGAGAAACTGAAGATTGGGATTTCCAAGAGGGTATAGTTCGATTGATGTGAATATCGATGTTAAATCTAAACCTCGTAGCTACAGCTTGATCAAAGTTAGGAAAAGATACGATGGTAGTACTGGAGAGAGAAATACCAAGAATCCATTGTGTGCTCCAGCCACCGAGATATAACTGAAAAATTGTTGAAAGTGGCGTAAAACTCCATTAAATTCAGAAAGTGCAACAGACACCGTATCATGAATTGCTACGTAGAAAAAAAAGCGCTCATGAGCGCCTCGATATCATGATCGGAAGAAAGCGTTAGCATCAAGAACCAAAACTCCATATGACATCTATGTTTGATTATTTCAAATCTCATTTGTTTTGAAAGAGCTTCCTTCGAATTTTACGGCGTTTGTTCCGTAAATTGAAACAAAATTGATCGTTTTCAATAGAATGACGTAAACGGCGTAAAATTAACGGGTACTTAATCTTAGATCAAAGTTAAAGTCGTTTTAACTTTTATCTTTTTAAAACATAGATACCTGTTTTTTAGGCAGATAACCATCTAAATATCTGCTGAATTAATTATTCTATACATGGTAGCAAATCCACCGTAATCACGTCAAATTACGTCAAATATTTGAGATCGTTATCGCTACGTTACGTCATTAACGATTTACAAATTAACGCGTTTAGTAAATGGGCGGTTTTGCCCATCAAAGTTATCGCCCTCTACCGTTATATTTGTCGGGGCTAATTGCATAGAATTGTGTTGAAGTGAGATTTTTAGCACACCATTCACAAATTAACTCGCCGCTATTTATTGTGATTCTAGTTAGCAACTTATACTTTTTGGTATCATTGATTTGCATCTAATCATGTAATCTATTTTGGATTTAATGAGGGTGTTGACGAAATGTTACAGACATTTGTAAAGAAAATTAAACTATGATTTTATTTCGATTTTATTCTCAATCTTTGTAACTACAAATTGCATGAAGCCATAGTTAACCAGTCAACCTGTCTGTCGAGAAATCAACATCAGCAACAGTTTCTGTATTCTGAATGCATGTACGCACTTTTTACAGATGTAGAGTTACGCATTAATGTTTTCACAATGAAATAAATTCTTTAATTTCATGACGTTTTTCTCACCCGAGTGATATAATCATCAATAATT
Source organism: Fragum whitleyi (assembly GCA_948146395.1). Lineage (NCBI taxonomy): Eukaryota > Metazoa > Mollusca > Bivalvia > Cardiida > Cardiidae > Fragum > Fragum whitleyi. The sequence goes on along the minus strand of OX411557.1, from coordinate 52,030,210 downwards.
ACGATTGTGTTACTTTGATCTCCCGATCAGATTAATAACGATTGTCCGAGATTTTTGTTGGGCGCAGAAACCCAGAAATTTACCCAAATTTGGTCAAAAGGTAAACAAATCGGTAACGTTGAATCAAGGTGGGAAAATTTATCCATCTCGATTTGATGAATTAAGACTTTCTTAATACCCGCTAAGTCCTTTTAAGTACATATGCAAATAACCCAATTTTCTACCATCGCCGTGCATGCGAAATGGACCAGAATTCCGGCTTAAAAGTTTGAGATTGGGTCTCATTAATTCTACGTTTTCCCACCGACTATGCGGGTTGGTTTTGAGATTTAAAACTTAAACTAAAATTCGGGCCGATAAAATAATTTTCAAATTGTGCACTTTATAAACATGCAAATTTTCAAATGCAAGGAAAGGCATAAATTTAAGACGAAACTCGAAGCGATTCCTACATTACGGTGGAAATGGACCGAAACTTCGTTAAAAGTACAGTTAACAACATCTTGAAATTGACAAGGTGAATGATTTTTGAATGATTAAGAAATGAAATTGAATGAGTGAGCGAATTTTGAGTGAATTTAATGGGAGGTAATCCTTAACGCAAATTTTGTAAGGACGAACAAGATTAGCGATATTGATTACCTCCCTTTAATAAAATATGCAAACAAGTTCTAAAGATAGCTTCCTATTACTTCAAGATTCTATAAGACGCTTACGATTCGAATTATGTCCGTGAAATTGCGATCTTTCTCTATCCAAATTTGTTTCAAATGACGTTGTTGATTCTATGTTTTGCAGTGAGTTTGGAGCGTTTTTGAATGGTTTGATTGAGTGTTTGGAATAAATGTTTGGAGCGCTGAGCGAATGAATTTGAATGGTTTTGATCGGAATAATTGTCAATTTCACGATGTAATTAACTGTAACCCCTGACGTTGTCGCTGTCTCTGTCGGAACCAAATGAAAGCCATCGATAGGTGCACCAGAAATCGCGATATATGTTCAAAATAATCGATGGGGCGTTTTACTCCATACAACCAACAACCAAGGAACGCCGAGCAGGACATGCTTACAGAATGTCATCGACTTTCCAGAAGTGCAGATAAGAGGGGATAAAACCTGTATAAATGCTTTCATTCTCGACGAAACCCTTTGGTGTGGGTACTCATTTGAATCGTCTCGATGAGACGATTCAAATGAGTACAAACATCATAGGTTTGTGGTAATATTTTTTGAAAAACTTGGATCTTAATTCAAAACACCCCCTTTAACTGTAGCCCTACGTTGGACAGAAACACAGGTCTGCCGTGAATGAACAACTATGGACCTGATCAAACTGGATTAACTTGTCTTAGTCTATATGATATTATAATTTTATTATGTTAGATTTCATGAAAGCATTTTTGCTTTTGCCAAGCCACCAATGGGTCGATAATCGTAGCCGTGTGTGAGATAGCAGCTAGAGGCTAGGGCAAGATGAAATGGTAGTACTGGTGTAAGATAAACCAGGAATTAATTGTTAGGTGCTCCAGCCGCCGCGGTATAACTGTGTAAAACCCCAATTAAATCATTCAATCTTTTTTTGCCAAGACGAAGACCCAAGTTTTTTCAAACATAGAAAAAATGTGAAGTACCAAATCAAAGCACAAGATTAGCAAGGTTTGATTAGGCAAGTCTGAGCCATGAAATCAGGAACAAAAAATGAAAGACCTGTTTTTCTAAACTCTATATTCGATTTCCATGGTAATAAATACTTAAACGACAGAGCGACGCACATAATTACGCATGCAGACAACCACACGTGTTTTTGATGAGCCATATTGTTTTATAAATTACCCATGGATCATTAATTGATACTTAATTGGTTCATGTATAGTGTTGACGGGGGATATACTCAGTCATGGATCGTAAAGTTCGGAAAATTTGGCACACCTGTACTATTCTATTCTGTTTTGAAGATCGCCTCTGGGTTACCGAGATTGAGAATACCACCACTTGCAACCTGTGTCATCATTTTTGTCTTTCTGATATATCTGACGTCTACAGAAGTACAAACTTATCGACAGACAATTCATTCGTTGAACATTAACCGACAAATTACAGACAGCCAGTTTACCAACGGACAATTACCTCAAACTCAACATATCTTTTATTTACACCCAGGTACAACATGCATACAACATGTAAAATAATCATGGTTGTTACACCTTGTCCCAGATAAAGTATTCGTCGATTTAAATTATTATGACCGGCAGACAGTTTACCGTCTGACAATTAACCGACGGACATTTACCGACAGACAATCTACCAACGGACAATAACCGACGGACAATTTACCGACGGACACTTGATCGTCTGAAAAACCCGACATACATCTTTCCAATGGACGATTTAACAACCGACAATTTACCGACAAAAACCCCAAAGAACATTATACCGACAGAAAATTTACCGACAGACAATTTACCGACAAAAAAAAGAACATTATACCGACAGACAATGTACCGGCAGACAATTTATCGGCAGCCAATTTAACCAAAAGTAATTTACCCACATACAGTTCAACGACTGACAATTAACAAGCATGCAATTTACCGACAGACAATTTACTAACAGATTACTTAACGAAAAAACAATTTACTGACAGAAATTTATGAAGAACAGGCAATTAAGACTTGAGTCTACAACAACAATAAAAAAAAAGGAAAAAAAAGAGAGAAGACATAAAGGTCTTCTACAAAAACACACACGCACGCACATTTTTGTAAACGGATAAAGTATGGCGCAGAATGCTTTAGTCACACTTGAGAAATCTCCAAAAGTCAAAATAGATACGTCTGTTTAAATACGTAAACCTATTTAATATTCTTTTCAAAAGTTGAGGAAAACAATTATGGTTGGGTCATTTGTTACCATAGCTCGAGCCGGTAGTGATAAACAAATAAACAAAAACTTCCAAAACAACGAAACTGTGTCATAAATCTTAAATGTTTATCACCAAGTTAAGAAACACCTAAATAAATAGATAAATTTTCAACCGCATGAATTTATTTAAACGATAGAGCGTATATTAGTCTATTTTCATTGAAGTATAAAAGAGAAAACAAAATTACACAAATGACTACACGAATATATAGAAGGGTAATGTTTTTCGATTCATGCTTCAATGAAAACAACGATTTTATCTTTATTTATTATTATGAAATTTCTATGCGAGACAAAAGATAACTGAGCTCAAAATTTAGTTCATGGGGGTATGATTTAATTTTATGTGTGTGAGGGGGGGGGTCAAAACACTCGTTTCTGGAAGATGAAACAAATATATCATCATTCAAATGCAAAAAATGCGTTTTTTGTGCGTCATTGCAACTTGATAAAACTATAGACTAGCTTTCTCGGAGAAATGGGCGACGCCCCACCCCGAAGAACAATTGGCAGTTATAAAGAATATTTCAAGAACAACACGGAGCTCCACCAGCCATGCATTCAAGATTTAAACGTTCGAGGAATGTTAAAAAAAAAATCACAGAATGTGTATTATCGTGTACAGAGGGATACTTTATATTCTCTTAACGTGCTCAAACGTTTTGTCATTCTAAACACAAGACTGGTTCCTCAACGCATGTGCTTTATAGTGACGTATCGTTAAGACTCAAAGTTTATTATTTGGATCAGTCTGGGTCTTAAGGTCGTGGACCCGTAATAGTTCCGCAACGTTTTGAAAGCAATAAACTTTCACAGTGTTAACCGAAGTTACCTAAATATATTATTAGGAAACCTTGGTCAACATTGTGAAAGATTAAGAGTTCCGAAATTTTGCGAAAGTATTGCGGTTCAAATACCTTAACTCGGATTTGAAGTCTGGAGATCTGTGCACAGGTAATTGATTCATAGCATAATTTATCCATATAGGTTATTATACACAATAACCTAAATCACAAAATAAGATTATAAAACAATTGCCTGTGGACCTATACTACCTCGAGAGTTCATCTTGCCTTTGAGGAAGTGGACCCGTAATAGTCTCGCAGCGTTTCGGAAGTTATGCACTTTAACAGTGTTAACTGAGGTTTCCTAATGATTTCATTAGGAAATCTCGGTTAACATTGTGAAAGATCATGAGTTCCGAATTGTTACAGAACTATTACGGGTCTCTTTTCTTAATTTATCAATTTCCTGTTAGAAGGTTTAATTTTAAACGATCACGTGATCCTGACGTGAGCTACGTCATCTACCCTTTGATCCTTTAAAAAACTGCAGTGTATTTACTTACCGATTTTCCGTCGTCAATACGTCATTTAAATTCCAAGCGGCCTTCTGAAGATCTTGTTATTGTCGGTTAATTCCTATTTCTTATATTCCAATAGTATAATCCATGTATATTCCATGTGTGTATTTATGAATATTGTGACCTACAAACATTTTCAACGTTTAGCCTCCTTTGACACCAAAGAAAATAAAATACAAATGTACATTTGAAACATACATGTTCGAAAAATTCTTCGTAATTGTATATATTGCTTCACACTTTAAGGGATACTTATGTTGTTCACGGAATGGATGAAATCGTTGCTCTATTCCCGTGATACATGGAATCTTAAGCGCCCCCCCTTTCTCCCTGATTTGAATCTTCCCTGGGTACAGAAATGTCATACATATGGCTTTTTCGTGAATGCTTTGACTGCAGTCCAGGCAATCAGCCTAGGATCGACGTTTTACGCACAACCCTGATAGTCCCTTTTCGCGTGACGGTTCACTGGTTTGTCAAATTTGATCAAGCATAACGTCTAAAGATAAGAACTGCATGTATATCAAACGTAGGGTGAACACTCTTGTTAAAGAAACAGTGGAAACTGATTGCAAATAATACTCCGCTTTGCACACGCAACTACGTGCACAGCGGGGTATGATTTGCAAACAGTTTGCAACGTTTTGTAATCCTGAACGCAGGACTGGCTATTGTGCTATTGAAAACGTTGTCAGGACTTTTTCGTCCAAAAGTTATGAAGTTACAATTTGTTTTCCCCATTACGTCTAAGAAAACAAATGAAAGAACGAAATGAACGGGAAGCATAGTTTGCGACCATTATATTGCAACCATAAATTAACTAGTTTTGGTTACGACATTTTGACCAACAAGTGATGAAGTTTTTTGCAGCAATCTCTGCTTGCATTGTATATGCACACCAGTCTCTCATGGTGTTTAGAATAAAAATAAGATATCATTTATGTAATTTCTATATGTGTTGGCATATCATAAGTAACTTAACGTACACAAACATATTTTAATGTACTGTATTTACTTTTTTCATATTCATTTTGTTAAGAAACTAATAAGGAAATCAGAATTTAAGTCGCATGCGTTCGTGTATCGCGTGTTTGAATGCGTCATGGCTTTCAGCAGATTTAATACATGCATACGTGTACATATATTTAAGCTTATACATATAAATGTGTTCACGTATTTGAACAAATACGCATACATGTGTTCATATAATTAAACTTGTATATAAGTTTACATACACCAAAAGACACACATTTGGCATCACAATAGAGTAATACCGTATCAGTTTCAAAGATAATTTAGACATTCATTATATCCATGATTAGAAGAGAAATTCCAATTAAAAACAGAATTAAGAATTATTTACAGAAAAAGAAATTATTACAACCTCACTGATATAACTTTCCCAAATGGCAACTTAACACAAAATGGGCCTGCTTAATTCTATTCGTCTTTTCTACGTTTCTAAATACAAAATGTAATATGTAACGCTATAAGAAAAGACCTTTTCAATTTCCAAACAATATATTTTTGTAGAAACTGATAATAGTAACAAATTCTTTTCATTTAATTCAATGGCAATGAATGGGCCTGAATATAGATTTTCACGCTAGTACAATGGGCACTTTGGCCGAATGAAAAGACCATTTGAAAAGCCTATTCTACTCGGCTTGTACACATTTGGATAGCAGTGAATTGGGGATCGTTAGGTTTCGATTCGACAAAATGGTCGTATTCAAAGAGAAAATATGAAATTTAATGACTCCTATGCAATAACACTGTTCATAAATCACATGCAAAATATCTGAAGATTATTTTACAGACATTTTAGTTTATTTTGTCCATATTTAAGCCAAGATCGAACAAGGTAAATGGACTAACGCAAGGTTTGTTTGAATGGTCCACGTCAGAAGACTTTATTCCGATTGCTAAAAGCCTAAGAAAGGTCTACAGCGTGAGTTTTCATCATATTTAATCATCATCCTTGATTAGCTGCTGTAGAGGAAAGAGTGGCAGAAAAAGAAGAAAGGACGAAAGCTTCCATACAATAGAGCTGAATTACTCCAGCTTTTAATCGCCTCTATTATTGTAACTATAGCGTAATACGGACGAAGGTAAATAGTCCGCCATTACAAAATGACTCCGTTGGGGAGCTTGGTTTTGAGAAACAAGATGGTTTTGGGTAAAAAAAAATGAAACGAAAGTTTACTTATAGTCGCAGACGTCAAAAAGGATAAGCACCTATATACACAGAAGTACGTATATATGAACATTGAGACTTCACTTATAAATTTCCACCGGATGCCAGGTCGTAGAATGAACGCAACCCTAATCGAGTAAATTTTACTTAGCATCCCCTCTTGAATTCAAATGCATCCGTAATACTACTACGGATGCATTTGAATTCAAGAGGGGATGCAACACGAGAAATTTGACAAGAAAGATGATAATCCATTACACAATAGTTCTGCGAAAGTGATTGGAACGTAGCTTAATTGAAGGTAAGTATGACGAAAACAGCGTTGTTTTAGCCATACTAACATTCAATTGGGCTACATTCCAAGGATATGCGAGAAAATATACGTTGTACTCTCAAAGACTTTGAAACAGTTTTTACCATGCACAGGTCGAAGGCAAACATCTTGAGGCAAAAGACAACATTGACGATAGACTTTCACAGTGTTTACTCAGTCGAAAAAGGAGTAGCTAGGACCAAATGCAAACAATGCCCAATCCACAAAGAAAATACAAAATTGGCCACATTAGTTCAATATTGTCTCTAAATCAACCTTCTGAAAGCGATATTTCCCGCCAACAATTTATTCTACTTGCGTTGTTTCGACTGTTGCGGGTCCAACTCGCACATATTTAAGACATATTTCATGTAGGCGACCGGGTATCTCAGTTGGTAGAGTACTCGCCTTATAAGCGAGAGGTTCCGGGCTCGACTGCGCGTTTTGCTCTCATGTGTGACATACATGTACATCCCACAATGAGTATGTTCCAAAAAGATATGTTTTTGAACGATTACCTTCTTTTATGCAGCCGTCGGCATAGTGCAGTGGGTATCGTGCCCTTATCATGGGGTCTGGGATAAGATCCCTAGCAGCGGCACATAGGCTTTCTGACATTTGTCTACCATCAATGGCCCTTTGTAGGTAAGTGAAAGTGATTGAGTGACCCAAATTTCGAACAGTTTATTTCTCATTTCTACTCAACCTTATTCGGCATTCGGCAAACATATATGCCATTGGCCATTTACAAAAATATATACACGAAACCATGGCTATGACAGAAAAGAGGTTAACAAAACAAATTGCATTTCAATAAAGAAATGACTTATTCATTAACTTAACATGCTTCTTAGTGAGTTTCCAGTAATCGAAAAGCTTCCTTTATATATTTTGCAGTATTGATTTGTGTTCTTTTATTTTTAGTGACTCAAATTTCGTGCAGTTTATTACACCATGGAATTGACAATCATTCCGATCAAACCAATTCAAATTCATTCGCTCAGCGCGCAATCACTCATTCCAAAAACTCACTCCAACCATTCAAAAACGCTCCAAAGTCACTGAAAAAGATAGAAGCGACAACTTCATTCAGAATAAATATTTCTAAAAAAAAAAAAAAAAAAAAAAAACAACGAAAAACGAGATTTCACAGACGTAATTGATATTGTAAGCGTCTGATATGTTCTTGAAAAAGTAGGAAGCTATTTCTAAAACAATTATGCATGTTTAATTAAAGAGAGGTAGTAAATGTCGCTTACTCTGTTCATCTTGAACGGAATTAGCGATATTGGATTACCCCCTTCAAATTCACTCAAGACTCGCTCCACACACGCATTCAATTCCTCTCCAAAATCATTCCATAATCACCCGATTGTAAAATTCATGATGTTTTAAACTGTAACTTCATCTATATTTAAGATTAAGTCACAAGATTCTGAATTCCAAATGTTGATAGTAATTTCACTTAAAAGGGATCTATTAAATATATTGAGATCTTATAAAAAAGGCCAATCTAGCCTGTATCAGCTCGAACTCAAGACTCAACGATTCCGAGCCAAGGACTGTGTTTGGCTAAGATTAGAACATCTTCTATTGACATGTAGTAGTGTCAAGTTTCTCGAAATGTCACCAAGTTCTGCTAAATAGGGGATAATTTACTCGTCGGTTTGTAAGATTATTTTCAGAAAATTATAACATAGTCCACCAAAGGAATGTAATTTATTAGACATCGTCAGTAGTTGATAAAACCCCCGTAAATATAGCTTATTCGATCTATAGCTAAACTGTTTGGTCTTTGAGTTTACCTAAATGCATATATTGAGGTATATTAGAACTTGTATGAAATAATTTTTTAGATATATTTGTAAAAAAACATATACAAACTACTCATGTTGGTAAACGGTCGTCTATTTTTTTTCACCATGTTATAGTATTTGTCAGTTCAGAATTCCCATAACACAAATCGTCTATCTTTTTCTTAAACCTCGTTACTACAATAGATTTGATCTGGAGATACGAGGTTCTAGAATTAAACTGGCGAATTATTGCCAAATTAATGTACAGCAATCTTGTATATCGGATAACTCGAAGTTCGGGTGAGTCGAAACATTTCACAAATTTCCTTGATTTCCCTGATAACAGAAAACTTCGAATTCTATAGATTAGAAGTATATACATGTACGTCTATGAGAAAAGGGCCAGTTTTTATATATCAATATATAAAAACTGGCCCTTTTACCAAAGATCGATATATTTATCAATATAAAAAGGAAAGGGGAAAGCTTTTAAGTTGGTGGTGTTTAAAAATGAATTTTCGGAAATGTTAGACGAAGCGAGAGAGATCGGGCGGGTCGGAAGGACTTATTCACCGGATTATGTCGGGAGTTCAAAGTGAGCCTGGCCGAGAGGTATTTGCTAAACTAATCGCATTTTCCACCTCAATCCATTTCGTTTCCATGGTTACAGCGACAATGTTGATACAACGCCGTCAAAAAGTAGAAAAGGATGGTCGGTAATTTTCTCACAAAAATAACGAATTCACAGGTGGGAGAAAAAATGACTTCATTTTGGTCTAATTAATTCACCAGTTCTTACTCTTACATTTTCTTCGATGCAAATTTCTGTCGAACACGCCTCCCTTTTGGCATAAGTTGCATTGATAAAAAAATCGATCGACGATATGTCATTTCGACGAAAACTAAGGACGAAAAGTCGAATTCGACAAACTACCGCGTTCTCGTTTTATGTACAAATGTTGTTGCAAGTTTAAATGAAGATGAAAGTAGAAAACGATTATGTATTTGAACAAAAACCTTCTTGACAAATGAATTAGATTGGATCAAACAGATTTAACAGAAATGAAATAAAAAAAAGTGGGTTTTATTTTTATATAGAAGTATTGCTACGGTGATCATACGTAATCCATACGTTTGTTGAATTAGATCAGTTAAATAGAACAAAAACACTGGCGAGAAAAAAAATAAGATTCCTATAGCCGCAAAATTCCGAGCGGTCCCGACAGAAGCGACAAATTTTCCGCTAATTTTCGTTAATAGTCGGCGTGTCTGATCGCCGCGGGGCGCGAGAAATACCGCGAATTCTGTTACATTTGGCGCCTTTATGCGAAAACACTTGTTGATTGGAGATAATTATACAAAGTAATGCGTAACCGAGCCGTCGGCAACATTACGAAATGTGCTAGATACTTAAAAGATTTGCAAATATTGAATAATTTACAGTTGCTTTAAAATTACATTTTTTATTCTCTCATTGAAAATAGATATCAATGCAAAGAACAGTAAAACCAACAACATAGCTTATTCTTTAGTAATTACAATTAGAATATTACTTATCCTGCATTCAGTGACAAAAATGCAATTTCCTCAGCAAATGTTATCTATTAAATTCACTCATGATAAGCACCAAAGCTCCCCCAACTCTATTAATTCTTTTAAGGTGTGGTACAAATCTTGGCTACCCAAAACATCATTATATGTGCATCAACGCTGAACAAATATGACGCCGACCAACGTTTTATGAGAAATATGTTTTCCGTTAAAAATCTTTGTGGCAAAATCTGTTGGATTTGAATCAAATGGGACATAATGACAAAAGGAACTATACGTTTGTTTGTTCATTTCCATTTATCATCGCTACCGTAGCATATGACCACATGAGCGACCCTCCCTCCCCCCCCCCCCCCGAAAGCGGTTAGTTGTTAAGGGGGATATTGCAAGGATTTATGACGAAACTACTGCTGAGATCTGCTATGGTCCTTTTACGTAATCGGTTTAAAGCACCTCGGTTTTACGTCTCATCCGAATGAAAATTAGTTTGTTAGTGTGCCAGCCCGGGAATAGAACCATACGTTCACCATAAAAAAAATAACATCTCTATGTTAAGGGTAAGAAAGTAGACAAGTTCTCAGGTGTGAACGGAATTAAAACAATCACACCTGTCGGTAATGAGATTGAAGGTGAGATTTACTTTAAGGATTGACACGGTGTTTGACACAAATTAGGAGCGAATCTTGAGAAGTATTCGAAACAGTGATAAAAATTGCGTCTGTGACCCGACACGCGAAAAAGGACCATCTGGGCGCCCCTTGAAATAGTTATTTGAAAAAAAGAAAGAAAGAACCAGCCCGATTAGCTCATTTGGTAGAGCACCGGACTTCAAAACCATTTGAGTTCGGCGGCGTGGGTTCGATTCCCGGGCCGGTACACTAATAAAAACTAATTGTCTTTCGGATGAGACGTTAAACCGAGGCCCCGTGAGACGGTGCTTTACACCGAGCACGTTTAAGAACTATGTCGGATCTCAGCAGTAGTTTCGTCATGTATCCTTGCACTATCCCCCGTAAGAACTAACCGTCTTCACGGGGCGTCGCTCATATGGGCATGTGCTGCGGTATCGACGATAAATAAACGGAAATACACACACAGAAAGAAAGAAAGTCGCATCCAGTCGAGGTCAAACGTACGTCACCTTCCATAAAAAGAGAGGGAGAGAGCGAGAGAGAGAGAGAGAGAGAGAGAGAGAGAGAGAGAGAGAGAGAGAGAGAGAGAGAGAGAGAGAGAGAGAAAAGAGAGAAAAATTCAGATTCGGAAAGGTTAGATTGCCCATTTTCGATTCTGAAAATTTAAAGCGTGTGAAGATCGACCTAGTCAGGCTGCGTTTTCCTTCGGAGAAGGCCCTGAGGTGCAGATAAGAGGGTTAAAGCCAGTCTATAATCTTTATTTCGTAATAAAACCCTATGTTGTGGGTACTCATTTGAATCGTCTCACCGAGATGATTCCAATGAGTGCCAACAAAATATGATTAGTGTCATGAGTTTTGAAATAAGGTTTGAAATACTTTAATCTAAAATGCAAAATACCCCCTATATCTGTAGTTCTACATACTTTACGCACCACGCAGGCGGCCCATTTCCTACTCGGACGGGAAACGTTTGGGAGTTTTTTTTTTTTATCGGAATTTCAGGAATATTTTTGACTGAAGTCATGGTTGAGATAGGCAGAGGACAGAATTGAGAACCAAAGAAAGAGGTCAAGCTATGTATTGCTCATTTTAGTATTTTCTCGCTATCTTCTCTTCCCATGGCATAAGAAGCGTAGATTTCTTTTTATCGAACATTAGCATGGATGGTTATGACTTCAGTTTTTGATTAGCCAAATTAGCTAATAGAAAGAGGGATCAAAAATTCAATCTTCTCAAATCGAAGAGGTACTAGTAACCGTTTTCAACCCTATTTCAAAATTGATATTGAGAGATTTGTTTGGAAGACACGTTAATCTTGGTAAATTCACTAGAAATACAAATGTCGTATTCGGCGGTTTGTCTTTCAACAAAAAGTCATGGACCTTGGCCAAACAGAAAACTTTTTTTATTATTTTTTTAAATCTACTGTAGCTTGCTGTTTAAGAATGCTTGGCGAATACAATTTAAAATATTTGTATCCCGTGGTTCAAATGATTATTCACTGATTAATTTCACGTAATAACACAGGAAGCTCGCGATGATTTAGGTCCTACCCCGTATTTTAAACTTGTACCCTCAGGTCCTTTTAATTACCTCCCTTGACCTTGGACATAACTACAGAACTTTTAAAACTTCAAACTGATATTTCGAAGCAAACTAATTTTATGGTTTTTAGTTAGTATTACAAGTGATCGTTTTTTTGAGTTTCGAAATTGTATTAGCATTGATAAAGATCCGACAGCTTCCTAGATAATTTGTTTCACTAACTTTTAGTGCCAAATGAATTTTTCACCCATCATCATTTTTTTTTCAGAATTGCGCGAAAAAAGAAGACTTAAATTCGATATCATTATACTCGTAAGTAAATGTTTCAGAAAGTCATCATTGAACAAAGTGTCATCGAAGGATTTTTTCCCCAGGAATTGAGTATATTTTGTCATACCATTCACGTCCAACACGGGATCACGGAATGTGACGACAACTTCGTTGGGAATTTCTGTATATGTTAGAAAGTTCTTTCTTGGACTAAATGGTTCTTATAAACATCGTTAGAAATTTTACACATGCAGGTATTGTATATGCATGTTCTCATACATAGTATTTGAAGATTTGTTGAAATAGTTTTTATAGCACTTTTGATAATTTTCAGTCTGAAGCACGTACAATGAATTTCTGATATATCTCACACCAGCAATACCCTTATTTATAATACGACCTACGTCGTGGAAGTGAAATTACCCCGTTAAATATTTTTGATATTACACGGATGTTATTGGTAACATCCCATTTGGTCTACTCCCATTTCGTCTACTCCCATTTTGTCTACTAATTTCTGCACTAGTCCCATTTCGTCTACTCCTGTTTTGCGCAAGTGTCCCGTTTCGTCTACTATTTTTTTAAGGTTTTGAATTGTTTTTATGCCTCTTTTTTAGCTAAAATTATGAACTCTACACTTTTTGGACATTATTGTTATAAAAAAAGTATTTGTTGCTGAAATTTTTCACACATTTACATACTCTCTAGCAGATGGAATGGTAGGTGTTGAGAAGATTAATTACCTGTATGACATCTGTATATTTGCCTTTTCACACCTTTACATACTTGACTTAATCTAATTGTTAAGTGTCAGTTTTTTCAGATTAAAATTTATTTTTTTTTTTGCCTGTAAAGAATCTATAAAATACTGTATATTTCTTTTCTTTTTACAAAAGCTTGGATTGTCTGAAGACAAGTTTACTTGCACAAAAGTGCAAACATTGGCTTTGCACAACGGTACACACGTAAAAACTTTGCACAGAAGTGCACTTGCAACAGCTTTACACCACAAGGCAGTCCCCCAGATTGCATCCAGAGCTTTCATTCATCAATCTTCAACTTTTCTTTTCAGAAATATTTCAGCATGGGACACTTAACAACACTTATTTACTTGCAATAAAAGTTAATTTATTATTCAAATATTTCATTCAGTCACTGAAAATTCATAAAATCAGTAGATTCAGGCCTGTGGAGCAAATCAGCTGCTCAAGCAGCTCTAGTTACATGGATATTTTGAAGTCTTTTTTTGTCCAAATATTCATTATATTGCCTTTATTTCCTTAAAATAGTGCCTTTAAACATTTTCTTTTTAAAGATTATATATCTATTTTTTAATTATGACATATTTTCTTCCATGTTGAATAATTTTCCATGTTTTGTCTTATATTTTTTAAAAATAACCAAATAAACTAAATCTGGCAAGTAAAGTGTTATTTTATCTTTGAATTAACAAAACCAATAAATTTTGGTAATCATTATTAATTAAAGGGTAGACAAAATGTGAAAGTAGACGAATTGGGACAGTAGACAAATTGGGACAGTAGACGAAATGGGACTAGTTGCAAAAAAAATACAGTAGACGAAATGGGAGTAGACCAAATGGGATTAAACCATGTTATTACACTAGTGGAATAACCATGCAAATGAGCTCAGAACGAGTAGCAACGCTATTTTGTAGCCTTGAAAATTTCGTCATAATGTATATATTGTGACGTCAGTTTTAAACGGCGTTATAAGTTTCGCGGAAAATTGAAATGATGGTTTCAAGAATTTTGACGAATTTTCGCAAATTTTCGGGTGATATTATAGATAGAATATAAAAATTGTGCTCAAAGAACACAGCATTTATTAAACTAGTCATCTTAAACACATAAAAACTCGACGCAGCCTCGTTTTTATCTGTTTATAGATGACTCGTTTAATAAATTCGGTATTCCATGACCACACATCAAATATCCTCCACTTTCTATATCAGCTGCTATCCCACTTAGGTTTACGATTTCCAACTCATTGGTGGCAGACAAATGTCAGAAAGGATAGATGCCGCTGCTGCGGGTCGAAACCGTGACTCCATGATTGAAGGATTGGGTCGCTACCAAATGCGATATGACGGCGATCCATAGGATTGGGAGAAGCAGAACATTTAGGTACACACTAGCAACCATAACCCGGAAAAAATGAAGTTAAATGGTCCGTTGATGCTCGTTATATATTCAATTCAATTCAATAGTTTATTTCTCTGACTTGAACATAAATGTTCCTCGTCAATTCACATTACATATATTACATACAGAACAAAATAACAACAACAATACAAACAATAATAAATATATCAAAATATTAGATCTTCTACTTTTTGCATAGTTGATTAGTCAAAAAGCGGAAGATGCCTTCAAAACTTATATTATACACAAAAGTTAAGTGCCTTAGTAGTTAAGTTGGTTTTCATCTAGGAATTCTTTTCTAACTTGAAAGCTTTTGATACAAAAAATAGCCAGATTGTTCAAAATTAAAGGATTTTCACTATTAAAAAGTTCTACAAGTTTGTATACACTTGGCTTCATATAAAAGAATTCTTTAATAAATTTCTTTCTCAATTTTTTATAAAGCGGACAAATGAGAATAAAATGGTATTCGTCTTCTATTTCTCTTAAGCTGCATCCTAAACATTTACGCGCATTTCGTTGAATATTTTTATGTCTCCCCTTCTCTATAAATAAATCATGTGAAGACAATCTTAATTTAGATAATATGTTTCGATATTTCTTTATGTTCATTTTGTCAAGGTAGGTAGACCGGTCAAATGTACTTTTCAAATCACGATAAAATGACATTGACGACCTATTTAAAATATCTCTATGCCATTCATTAATGTACAAGTCCATTAAACGCGAACGTAATATTGGTATAAACATTTTAACGTTTACAGAATTAGGATAGATCCACACATCATTAAAACCGCTGTATTGTAATAGTGTTTTTACCTTTTTTGACCAGTTGTTTTCTTCCAACGACTCACATCGAAATCTCATGTTTTCTGTCACAACAGATAAAATGCAATTATTTTCTTTAGTAGAATAAAGTTTGAGAAAATATATACATGGCGGGCATTGGGAGAAGCAGTTGATCTAGCTGCACACAAGCATAAGAGTAAATTCTTCGCACCATGCTGCGCTAAACCCACAAAATCACTTTAGCCTATTGTTATCGCCGCCATTTTCTATTGTCACCGTCATGTCCCAGAGGCGCTTTTAAAACCGCTAGGCGATCTCGGATCTCTCCAGATCTGCGGGGAGCTTGCATTACCTGTAAAATTTACCGATACGTGAGAAAAGGAAACACGGGGGAGAGAGAGAAAAGGTGGGATGGGGGCTTCTTAGAAAGTGTTGACATGGATTGAAATCCCCATATTTATGGCATAATTGATTTTTTCCCATGAGGCTAATATCTAAACAGCAGAATCAGAGACCAGAAATGACGCCATGATTCTCTTATATATAGAAATATGTCTGATCTGAAATGCCAGCTTAGAACATGGATGCATGAACCGGCATTTTTAGACGACTTGCTCGATTGTAATTGTGATATTGCTCTGTGAACCGAAGAAAGACAAATAATCATTAGCGGAGAACAACTGAGCCACTTAGGACTCGGGTGTCAAATAAAAAGATAATTTAACAATCATATACCCAATGGGCGAACAAAACCTCGTAACTACAGCTTGAATAAAGCTGTAGTAACGATGTTTTAGTCTCCCGCTAATGAAGCATTTTGCGACATCAAACGGAGATAGAGATTTGGCGGTTAAGATTATCTATATTTCTGCCAAAACCTAAATTTCGGTGTATCCGCTTAAATATGCTTTATAACACAATTCAAATGAGTGCCAGCAACGTATTTGAAAACATTCAACTACAACAACAACAACAACAACAGTTAAAAATCGAAATTAACTCCGGTTTCAAGCTCTTTTATTGAATTGGACTCAGTGAGATTATCGCTTTTTGCGACATTATAAAGTAATGTACGTATAAGATTTTGTTTTTTCGCAACATCGGATTTGTCATGACGCATATATATCAATAAGAACAAATCTACGCGGACTCGATTCTACCTAAAGAAGTAGCCCAATTTTTATCACTGCTAGGTAATCTTACTGCGACATGGCACATCTGTAAAAAGATATTAACATGTGAAAAATTCCCTGACATACCTCCATGCGTTAAAAAAAATTCAACGTATTTCCATTACCAAATATAATACATTTCCGTGGTATGTCTATTATTGGACAGATCATGGATTTCCATGACATGTTTCTTAAAAGACATAATACACATTTACATGACATGCCTAAGAAGAAGAATGAGTCACTGACCTTTTTTCTCATTAAAGGGTTAAACAATTCTAAATGAAAAGGACTAGACATAGTATTTTGTGTTTAAGATAACTTATTGTGACAGACGAAAAAGACGGAAAAAGAAGTCTGGCTCGTTGGCCGAGTGGTTAGCGCGCTCGACTCGTAACCTGGTGGTTGCGGGTTCGAGCCCCACCGGAGGCGGGTTGTGTATTTGGGCAGGACACTTCACAGGCAGGGCCCCAGTCCACCCAGCTGTAAAAGTGGGTAGCAGTGGTTAGAACCCATTGCCTCTCTCTCTATGTGTAGGATAAGATCTGGAATGAGTTAGGACCACGATGGAAATAAGAGTCATTCGACCCTTTATCGTGTTATCCTCGAGTAAAAAAAAAAAAAAAATAAAAAAAACGGAAGGTCGGTCAAAACATTTTTTTTAGCTTTGGGAATAGAAACGACCTATGAAGTAAAAGGGTCTCAATGACCACTGATTCGCTCATCTTCGCTAACACCTTAAGGGGGTGGACATTTTCTTATTTTTTCGGCCACCTGGTCAGTCCGGAATGTCCGAAGTAAAGCAGGTGTCCAGTGTTACATGGTCATCACGAGGGTTAGGTGATAGTCCGCTGGTCAGCAGGTGGACACTTCATTACTTTTTGACAAAAATTTTGACCATTTACTGCATAGGCTTATTTTTTGTTCGACGAATTCGCACCGAAATCATAAAGAAGCAGAATCTATATGGGCGTCTTAACGGAGAGCGATTTAATATAATGAAAAATCACAGTCTACAGTGCTTAGCGTAGAATATCATGAAAATATTAATATGATCAATATTTTCAAAATATTCTTCGCCTAGCACAATTCGCTATGGTTATTTTATCAAAAAACTGAATATATTCAAACGAGTTCCAACAACACAGGCTTTCATTTGAATAAGAATCACTTTTATACGCGCATGTGCGTGACATTTTCATCCATTTGATCTGTGCGTGATGGAGAGACACAGGGCTGCATATTCAGCAACACAGGGCTTTAAAATCATCCCGGTATTGTGAATATAGACTATTGGACCGTAGCTACCAATTCAACGCAAAGGGAAGACTTTGATCAGACTGTGCGAATGAATTGGCTGATCTGAGTCTTAACGTTGCGCTCAGGTTAAATTGATGGATTGATTGAATGGAGTTTTACGCCGATTTCAACACCTTTTCAGTTATATCACAGCGGCTGGAGCACCTAGCAATGGGTTTCTGGTATTTCTCTCACCGGTACAACCACCACATCCTTTCCTAGCCCCCAGCTGCTATCTCACATAGGTCTACCATTATTATCCCATTGGTGAGAGACAAATAGTCGGAAAGAATGAGTGCCACCGTCGGGGATCGAACCCGGGACCTCTAGATTGACAGTCCGATGCGCTATCAACTGCACTATGGCGGCGGCTTAAATTGGTGGAAGTTTCAAGTACAGGCTTAAATATATTGTAGACATGTGAAAACTTTAACACCTCGCGAAAAAACGTTAAATGAGAATTAAGCAACCACTTATGGGACCATTTAAAGGGGTCGTTTGAGAGAATGATCGTTTATTGCACCTTTTGTTGACAAATAAGATACATTTTTTTTGATTGAATATGTATGTATTGGGAAATTCTTCATGATCCTATGCTGTTAGATCTTAAACAAATCGTCTTTTTGAGACGATTCTCGTGAGCTTTAACTACACATGGTTCATTTTTTATATTTAGACCAATGGTATCTAATTTTTAAGATATGTGATTTAAAAAAAAGGTGAATTTGAAAATCGTCGCTTAATAAAGACGGTCGCTTATTAGGCATGCCGCTTGAGCAAGAGTGACTGTAGGATCATAATAGAAGACCCAAATAGTATCGAACCAGTAGCCTGTTTTACTAAACATCTTACAAAGTCAAAAATTCAAGTTGCTTCTGAAGCAGTTACTTAATATGGAATTCTGCCATACATCAGCTCACTGGAATCGTCTACTAAAGGCGATTCCACTGATATATTGAAAGACAGAATCTAACATTGGATGCAAACACCAGGTAGGATTTGTGATTTTGAAAGATGTCAAAACATTTTATTCATTCCAATACATCGAGGAATGAAACTAAAAATCTACCCACACTTATGTAGGAACTCGCTTTGCTTATTCAAGAAGTGAGATAACGCATTTCGTTCCATGTTTGAATGAATTAAAAAACATTCTGATTGTCCCTTAAATAGGCTTACATCCATTTTTAAAAGAGTCACATTTCTTTTCTCTTTTTCATAAATTTGTATTTCAACTTATCCAAACGACGCCTTTCCGCGTTACAAATACAGAATAGTTTTCTCTGTACGAAGGGTCAGTTACCCATTATTGAATCCCCCATTGAAGCCCGATGATACCCATTAGGTAGTTTTGGCGCAATAGCCCTCCCCTGCTAATTCGGTTGCCATAGAAATTACCTCTTTCGGTAGTAAAATGTGAGTTTGGCATTTAAATGACCATGATTTGCCAAAACTGGCATTTCCGGCTAAGAAATTAAGACAAGAAATGTATTCATCTGTAATTCTATTACCAGTGCTAACCTTTCTGAAGGACTCAATGTTTTATGCAGGTGTAGAATAAGAATGAAACAAAAAAAGTCGTACAGAAATTAAAATAGTTAGGAGACAAAGAGAATATAAATTTGTTTGCTTGTAGTTAAGAAAATAAAAATTGCTAATCACACAGTATAACTACTCGAAGCGGATTTATACATATGTTCCTTCGTTTCATACCTCGATGATAAACTACTGTATATTATCTATTTTTATAACTTAGTGAGACGAGCTGAAATAACCAATCACTTATATGGTTTTAACGGGAGATGGTTTCAACAAGATTTAGTATATATTCGAGGAATCTATATGTCCAGTACAGTTAGTAACGTCATGATATTAACAATCATTCCAAACAAAACATTCAAAATAACTCGCTCAGCGTTCCAATCATGCATTCAAAACACTCACTCCAATCACTCAGAAATGCTCAGAAAAAGTTCAGAAGAAGCTTCGAAATTGTCAACATTTCAATCCAATCGCTCAAATAATTGCATAATTCTTTTGGACGTTGTTGATTTGCAAGCGTCAAATCTGTGCGTGAAAACACGAAGGGAGGGGAAAAGCAGATTTTATAAAAGTGAGGTATAACAG
Organism: Fragum whitleyi; assembly: GCA_948146395.1. Classification (NCBI taxonomy): domain Eukaryota; kingdom Metazoa; phylum Mollusca; class Bivalvia; order Cardiida; family Cardiidae; genus Fragum; species Fragum whitleyi. The sequence goes on along the minus strand of OX411557.1, from coordinate 52,010,067 downwards.
TATCGCTAATTTTGTCCAGTTGGACGAAATCAACGATTATGTTTTACCTCCCTTGAAAATCATTCAAAACTCGGTCCATACACTAAATTAATGTCATTCTAAAGTCTTTCCAAAATCGCTCAACATGTCAATTTTATATTGTTTTTAGCCGTAAAGTTAGGCTTTATAAGATGCTGAATGATGTTTTAAAGGTGCAAGGATGGTATCTTTTCTTTCCTAGCTTTGAAAAGTTTGAAACATTTTGGTGAAAAGAATTCAGTCGCCTTGCTACATGTAAGTATCACTTAAAAGTTATAATTAATATGCAAATATCAAAACAAGAGAACTGAAAAAGAGGAGACATGTTGAGAATTTTCTATCGGAATGACAATAGCCTATTTAAGGCGTTTCTAGGCTAATTTCCAGGAACTATCGACCGAATCGCTAAACCAATCTGCGTGTTTTACAAATTCGATATTGCCTTTTCTTAGTGGCTAAGAGCTCTCTGGAATGTTAGTTATTGACTAGGGAAGAAACGCGAGTAATCCAATTACTTAAAACAACGTCTTAGACGAGATTTGACACGGAATCTCGTAGAATTAGAATTAAACCACGACTTCTTCTAGACGCTTTTGACTGTACTAGGCTATTGACGGATTTCTAAAATTTATGGGTTGGTCCGATTTGAGAAAAGTTATACGTAAGTATTTGAAATACGAAGTTTAACAAAAATATAAACTTTTTTATGTCATACTGAGTAGTAGACATTCAAAGTGTACATTTTATGTTGAATAGAACCGAACATCGCCAAATGAATTCAAAATACTTGTACTTTAACCAAGATCACACAGATTTAAATCGGATGCTTACAGATGACAGTCGTGCAGCTACAGCAATTTTTATTTGTACACCTGGGTAGAAAGAAGCTTCTACTATGTTATTTTAATGATCGAACCCTTGACCAGAATCCTGCATCTTACCATTAGACCACGGCTAATAGAGACATTTTTTTCTTTATGATCTATAAACAGTTCCAATGTTTGTATCTTGATGGTCTTACACTGTAAAGCGAAATCATGTTTAAGAATAGATGAAACCATAACCCAAGGATCCAAAGTAATTTAAGAAACAAGTCCTCAAATCGAAGAACATATCTTAAACAAACCTTCAAAACATGCGACATTCGGATACTCGAGCTTCCATATGCACTAGGCTTTCAGCTGTTACCGATGCGTAGGGCGACACCTTAGATATCGCAAGTAAAATCGTTAGAGAATTAATTTGTCATTATTAATAACTACACCTAATCAAGATTAAGAATTCTTGTTAACATATTGTTGAAGCCGTATAACATAATGGCTTACAAAGAAATGCCCGTGTTCTTAGGTGGCATATGATTGTAATTGACTGTACCAAGTTGCCTATTAAACTCCGTTTTGCTGGTATTTATGCGTTGTTTTTTTTACCTAGAAGTGTGTGACTAAACCATGACTTAGTTTTTTGAGTTTTCGTTTCAATAACAAAGGTTTGGCAGGAAAAAATAACTAAAGGATAATCGTTTGTTTCAATGTAAGATCGATTTTAATTTCATTGAGTGAACAACAAAAGCTATATTTAACGAGTAAATATGGCCTTTGTTGTTCCCTCAATAATAATAACAATAATAAAAAATGAACTTACCTGGAAAACACATAGTGCAGTTGGTTAGGCATAAGACTTCCAATCTGGAAGTCGTGGGTTCGATCCCCGGTTGCGGCAAATATCCTTTCCGACGTTTGTCTCTCACCAATTGGTAGGTAATCGTAAATCTATGTGAGATAGCAGTCGGAGGCTAGGAAGGGGTGTAATGGTAGTAACAGGTGAAAGAAATACCAGGAATCCATTGTTAGGTGCTCCGGCCGCCGCGATATAACTGCGAAATTGTTGAAAGTGGCTTAAAACCCATTCAAACAAAACAAACATCTGGAAAACAAACGGTTATTTTATTTCTTTAATGCATAAATAAAACAAAATATGAAAAACATTTGGACAACTTTGTCTTAAAGAGCGTCGTTCTGCACGTGATTGCTAAGTAAGCGTTCGGGACGACGTCTGCTTTTTGGCTCCGCTTAGATGACGCCAGATATGGTGAAATTAACGGTAGCGGGGTATAAGTTTTTGATAATTTCACTAGGTGTGCGTGAATCAAATGCAAATTCACCGAAAGCATTAAAAAGTGGCTTATTTTTCCTTGTAATATTCAAATCAAAAATACATTCATTCCTCATTCACTTTGAAACGGATTTAAAATCTAGAATTTAATCTTGTGTATTCCATAAAAATTTCCGGATATAAAAGAAGAATGGAGATATATGAAGTTTTTGTCCCATTTTCTTTCGATTTAAAGATGAAAAATCCCAAAATCACGCAATTATCTGTCAAAATATTGAGAGACAGGAAGTGCCAAAACACGACAACTTTCGTCACATTTAATGACGCTATCAAACCGATTCATCCACTAGAATTTCGCGACAATGCACGCCAATATTATATGATAAAATCAGACGAGTGCTTCAGATATACGTAGATATAGCAATTTGACAGACGACTTCCAAATAAGGATGAATAATTGAATATCCCCTGTCTCCGAATGGAAGCTCTAATCACGTCTGGAGAAATATTAGACTCGACACATTACAAAACCGTATCTCTTCAGACCTGCGTTCAGGATGAAAACGTTAGAGAAGCGCTTTCGAAATGATACCTCGCTTTGCACGTGCATGTATGTGCACGTGCAAAGCGGGTTTCACCTCAAAGCGTTCGCAAAACGCTTTTACATTCTGAACACAGAGCAGTATTATATTTAGCCTAAACCTTTCAAAGATGAAGATGATAATTTTGTTTTCATCGAGAATGAATCACAACCTAATCACACTGTATAAATACAATCTGATTTGGGCTTGTACAATGTGATTAAGGTTTCAGTTTCATTTTGCAATGAACACCAAAAAAAAAAAAAAAAAAAAAAAACATTTTGTTTTTTAAATTAGGTCGGAGGGGGGGGGGGCAGTAAAAAGTTTGTTCACAGAGGCATGAATCAATTTTAGTAGGAAATCAAAGAGCACTAATCCTTATAGCTACAGATGAATATTATCAATTTTTTATGAGAAAACACAGAAATTAAAATAAAAGAAATTCAAGTACAACGGGACAAAACGTTCATGTATAATACATACATGTACCTACACACAATATTTGAGGAAAGTAAAAAAGGAGTTAAATAAGAAATAAAACAATTATGGAAAGTATATCAATAGCAACATGGGTACGAATTTGGGGAGGGGAAGATTTTTTACAGTAAACGTGTACTGTCGCGGACGATGTCATTTGAAATTTATTTTAACCTTTAAATAATGTACGAATTTCTTTCCAATAGCAGAAAGGGTTTATCAGACGACCTATTTCCAGAAAATTAGGGAAACAATTTCGAACGAAACTCCCCTATGGCGTTGTCTTGGTGTCGGTATACTTTTTGGAGAAATAAATATCATGGCATTCTAAATACATGTGTATATAAATAAAGAGGTTGAATGTAAAAACTCTCTTTAATACAAAAAAATGTCTCTGAAGGGGGCTTACGTCAGGTTTCCATTAACTCAGTAGACTGGTAGGATTGAAGATCGAAAAAATCGATCGTAAGTCAAAATCACAAATCGTACTTGGTGTTTTCATTCATTGTAATTTTCTGCCCCGCAATGTCTCATTGAAATCGTCTTCAGAAGATGATTCCAATGAGGTGATGCATGGCTGAATTCAATATTTAGTTACTTCTGTAGGGGCAACTTTAATTTTTGACTTACGCACACAATGATCGTAAGACGCCTAGTAAAACGGGCCCCTGGAATCGAATTTTCCAACAATTAAATAGTGCAAAGTCTGACTAAAGTTTTCGCTTAACGGTCTGCTGGAAAAGTCAAATCCAAGGACTTGTTTTACTTATATCTTACGACCATTTTTAGCGTAAGTCAAATAAAGTTGCTTCTACAGTGGTAACTAAATGGGAATTTCTGCCATGCATCATCTCATCTAATCGTCTTTAGAAGACGATGCTAATTAGTTATTGCAAGGCAGAATCTAACAATGAATGAATACACCAGGTACTATTTGTGATTTTGACCTACGATTAAATTTTTCGTAAGAACTTTAGGAAAACGGGCCCCAGGTCTCTAACATATCGTAAATACCTCTTCAGCGAGCGGAAGGCGGTACGTTTACTGGAGAATTAAAACTGATTAGTATTATCACCGTGCGAAAGATATCTACCATATGATACTTTAAACAATCAAAGAAGACTTAAAATCTTGTCAAGCGATGAAAACTTACACCAAACAAAGGGATTGAATCCAACAGATTGGCTCAAAAGTACCCGCATTAACAAGATAACTCAAGATAGCATTCGGGTAGCGAGAGGGGCTCGAAATAATTTAACTCCGGACTCAGGCGCCGGAAAATAAACCGTTTTCACTTTGATGACGGAAATCGTTCAAAGCTAGCTTATCAACGTGGAGTAATAAATACGAATTTGAATGGTTTAAACGCTCGCGATTCGTTGATTACAGTCTTGGATACGAAACTTTGGCCAGGAATTTAAACATTCTACTGTTTGTTTAACAGAACGGTGTTATATGAGTGATTTTGATTAAAGGTACAAGAGGTTTATTTGTAAATCTCTCCTTTGGCGATTTTCTTCACAGATGTGATATATTCTAAAACAATTTATATTGGTCATAATAACGGAAAAGTAACAACAGCACGTGATCAATAACAGCCCTGTGTTCCATATGAAACTAGAGCTGCTAGAGCAGCTGATTTGTTCCACAAGCCTGAATGTGATTAGACGAGAATTTAAGTGAGTGAGTGAATGAATGAATTTTTATTTAAAGTAAGTATGAGTTTTTAAGTGTCACATGCTGAAATATTTCTGCAAAGAAAAAATCATGATAGATGAATAACCTACGCTCATTGAAGACATATCCTTCATCTAAACCCATTTTTTGCAGTCTGATAAAGGTTCACCCAAGGATAAATCAAGTGAAATTTGGTCGATATCCATCTCTTAGAATCTGAGAAAATGATTTTCAAAGTTTCAACTATGTAACCATATATCACAATTATTTTTTTGCGGGCATATAAAGAGTCACTCCATTATCATCCAAGAGAAATTTAGTTGATATCCATCCGTTAGATTCTGAGACAATTCACATATTACCATATGAGGAAAATAGCAACGTTCATTAAAGCCGTGTTCTTCATTGAATAAAAAATCTTTGCATAACTTTGAAAGAGGGTCACCAAAGGATTATTCCTGTAAAGTTTGGTTGAAATTCATCCAGTTTACGAGCGTACGGACGCACGGACGACAGACACAGTCCGTAAATAAACATAGATCTCTATATAGAATTATAAGGGTTTGTTGGGTTTCTTTTATTAAGGAGTGTGTTTAATGTAATGTCGATAATTTAGTTCAATTACGGATATAATATTGCTTCGAAATATCACTCGTAAATTGCCCAATTCTTGCCCCTTTCAATTTAATTTTGAACAAATTTTAAAATCATTTACCTTGTTATTTTCATTAATGTATTTGAAGACAAATTTAAGATTTTGAGAAACAAAATTTGGTTCCCAGGTTTAAGTACTTGAAGGAAACAAAAGAATATTAATCATATTTCAAAATTTATTCTACATCATTCATCCCCAAATACTGACGCTGATATTTAACGAGGTTGGAGGAATTGATAATTGTCGAGGCTCTGTCGAGACAATTATCAATTCCCACACCCAAGTAACATATTCCTTTTCATACAATGTACTATTATATAGTTCGTATTATATTCATCTTAAGATTTCATTAATCTTTTTACCGTTTTCTTCGATGGTTCTAACAGAAACACAAGTTGTGTTGCTATATTTCTAAAAATAACAGCATTATGTGATTGTTCTAAAAATATTCATCTAATATCATTTAAAATTATCACACGGTTATAAGATTAATTACATTTACATGTACATTTAGTTTGATATTTGAATTTTGAATATAACATAACAACAATTTACATCAACTATATATTGAGCTTTGGATATGGCTAAAATGTTCCCTTTTCACATAGCTTCACATACAAGCTTTTCATAACGAACTGACATCAGGTATATGTTATCCGTCATGCGAAAAGGGACTATCTGGATAGTTCGCAAAGTACCAACCCTGTTCAGACTGCGCGTACTGCACAGTCTGAATAGGGTCGAAACTTTTTGCAATTTGCTAATTTTCAGAATCAAGAAAGATCAATCTACCTTCCTGTTAAAGAATTTTTGAAATGCATCCTCTATTTGACCTGCATTAGGACCAATCTTCTTTTCAAACGATTATCTTACAGAGTTTCCAGATGGCCCCTTTTCGCTTGACGGGTCACATAACCTTGTCTTACTATAGGGATGAGTGTCTTTTTCACTGCGTTTATTGGGGTATAAAGCGCAATAGCCTCAGCACATGGCAAATAACGCCCGTAGAGCGTTATGTTTAAGCCATGCGCTATGGCATTTGCACTTTATACCCTAATAAACGCAGTGAAAAGGACATTCGGTCCTTATAATTGCAATCCTCTTGGTCTAAGAAACTATTAAAATACTCGCCAAACATTAAAGCTTCAAGTCTACTTTCTTCGCGTATCGATTACACAATCTATTTTTAGATCGTGTTTTTTTTCTCGCTATCCAAGTTAAACGGCATAAAGTTAATCAAATGGTACACAAATAAACGACATTTGTATAGGTACTTATGATCTAAGCATAATTTTGACAAGTTATTCTGTATTTTAAACCGAAACTATCCTGATCGGGCTTAGCTGAGAGGGTTGCTTGGTGGTCTTCGTCGACTCGCTGTAAACATCGACTCAGAATCTGAACTGCATGCTTTTAATCATAAATTCTTTCGAAAATATCTTAACTTCTAATATATCAAATAGCAATATTACAATGTGGAAGGAGAACGAGGGGTTTTCGAGTTTCTACAACACAGGATATGCAGATCGAAGGTCGAGGTTTCCCGAAAGACCAATTGCATTTTATACAGAAATAAAGTGCAATGGATTTCCCCACGTGATGCGATTTAAACCAATCAAAATTCTTTATTTTATTAGAGTGCAATTATACTAGTGTAAAGTCACATTCTTAGTGATGTCATGATGCCGTCAAACAATGCACGCTTTCGCACTTTTTTGTCACATTGGCGTTAAAAAATGGGTTTAACGCTTAACCGGCGTTTATGTGAGAAAATGAATCTTATACTCAATTTTGTTTGAAAGGAACTGATCTTAATCTCGTCTAGAATATAAAATTATTTAGCTCGCCAAGTCTCACTTAATAACATTTCTCTGAATAGTCGGAAAGGATGAATATCAACGTCGGGGATGGAACCGAGGACCGTTTGAATGATAGTCCGCGCTACCACAGCGCTTTGATCATGGTTCCTCAGTGGATTGGTATGCGACGACGAAATGACAAATTTCATAGACAAGAAGGTCCGATTTAAACCCACGTGTCACAATCCCTAACCAAACCGTGCTGTAGCATGGTAGAAGTGGAATTCCTTTCCTATCAATTTATTTTCCGTTTGTTTTATTACACCTGTCCACAATAGAATAATTCACTTTATTACTTCAATTAACTAACATCAAAGAAAATATTCTCCCTGCAATAATAGGTAGACTAGATTTGTGAACATTGGAACCTTGTCCGTAACTTTAAGTCAAATAATCATTTTTCTTTAAATTAAAGTAAGAAACTTTGTGAAATTGACAAATCGAATGATTTAGGAATGATTTTGGAATGAAATTGAATGAATGGGTGGAGCAAGTTTTAACTGACTATCAAGGGAAGTAAAACAAAATTAATAATGAGCGATGGTTCTTTTACCTCCCTTTAATAAAATCTAGGTAATATTCTTATTTTGTGTCTTTACGGTCAAATAAGACGCTTAAAAACAACACTAGCCAATCAAATCGTTCAAATATTTGATTTGATTTGAAGTATTGAAGATCAATTTGAACGATTAGAAAGTTGTTTTTTTTAACTATTTCAAAGCTTTTTTTGAGTGATAGGGGTGAGTGTTTAGAGTGAATGATTGGAGCGCTGGACGAGTGAATTTGAGTGGTTTTCATCGAGATAACTGTCAATTATACGATGTCTTGAACTGTTAGAATGCTTGGAATTATCGATGTATGACCAAGTATTTTTCGAATATTACACGTAGATATTAAGCACATATACCTTATTAATCAGTTTGCTAATGCTACTTTTGTTTTAAGGAAAAAAGTACTATGTGCACATTTTCTGTTTAAATCTAACATTTTATCACTTCTATACACCGAGGTTTAAAATAGAAATTCGTTTTTCAGGAGGAAAACCAAATGGTTTGAATATATTATTTTTTTTTTATTTCTATGATAAACTTTAGAAGCGAAATAAATATGATCAAACATATTTTCACAGTACGAAGTCTTTGCTGGTGGATTATTACTGACAGAAAGAACTGTCTTGCGATATAAAAGAAGAAACATAGTGTTTGAAATGAAGTAAAACCAAAAGAAAAAAGGTGCTTATTGTTTTGACCAAGCCGTAAGACAGTTCCTTTCCAATATTACGAAGGTTTCAGCAACAAGACAAGAAATATCCATAAAGTTACGTACTTGTAGCTGTCAATCAGGGCCCCTGATACCACAACGCATGCGCGTGCGCATCACGTGTCGCCTCGCTCTCGAATTAGACAAATAGATTTGAAGCGGAAGAGCACGTGATGAAACAATTGCGGCGTATTCTAATCACGTTCGCTGTCTATAAATCAAATCCCGTAAAACGGTTTTGAAAACTTTTCAGATTTTCCAAGTCAAGGCGCAGATGGTGTGCGAAAGTGGGAAGATATAAAGACGGGCGGGAAATATTGGAAATCTACAGTCGATTAATCTTGTCTCATGGAAAATGAAAATCGGTTTTTGATTAGGTGTCTAACGTCATCAGCCATGTTTTCAATTGAAATCCAGTTTGTCTCACAATTTTGTGTCTTCTCTATTTTTCAGGTATAATTTTCTTGCATAGGAATTTTCTTCGTCTTTCTTTTCGTTTCTTTACACAAGCATCTTTACTATATGTAAAGAAAGGGCTCGTATCAAACTTTCGACTCGTTTACAAAATATACGACAATTTTAAATTAAAAAAAATCTACTTGAAATTACGCAATTTCTTTACAGGTCATCTTACGAATCCTGCATAAAATTACGCCACTTAACATAATGCGTACATCAAAATCGTCTCTGGTTGAGTAAGGTCCTTATTTGTGTTCAATTGTGCATTTTAAATCATAACCATTATGGCAAAAATAGAGAACTGATAGTGATTTTTATTAATCACCAAATTAAATAAAATCACTCTTGTTTCAAACTATTTATTCCACTTTTTATCACCCCTTTCTTTGACCAAGAGAATATCAACGAGCCTAAAATTTGAGGAAGAAACGAACTGTATTTCAAAAATATACCTCTGAAATGTCAACATCGGAAATTTGCAGACTAGAAGAGTGAAGTAAGCAGACTAGCGACCTTGCCTGGCTCCCAAGTCTTCGAGTCTGCTTTTATTACCGTCAATATCATTACCGTCAGTGTCATTGAAAGGCACGGCGAATTAATTTGGAACAATTTTTGGATGAAATTGAATGGGTGTGTGGAATGAGTTTCGAGTGAATTTAATGGCAGGTAATCCAATATCGTTAATTTTGTTCAGGATGAAAAAAATATCGATATTATTACCTCCCTTTAATGAAATATGCCTGCAAGTTCTATAAAAAAGTTTCCTAATTTTCCAAAAATCTACCAGAAGCTTTCAATTTGAATCATGTTGGTGAAATCGTGAATTGTTTCTATGTTTATTTTATTTGAATGACGTTGTTAATTTTATCTTTTCAGTGAGTTTGGAGCGTTTTTGAGAGGTTGGAGTGCGTGTTTGGAATGAATAATTGGAGCGCTGAGGGAATGAACTTGAATGGATTTGATCGGAATGATGGTCAATTTCATGATGTGATTTACTGTATTTTGGTCCATATGCATATTAAGCATTTTCCATACTTGTTACTTTTACTGAAAATAAAACTGCAATTGAATCAACAAGTTAACACTGTTACTTTATGCAGGGATTTTAAAACGTCTAATGTACACAAAACTTTGACCGACAGTATATTAAAAGTTTATTAAGCACAGAGGTGCAGTCTGATCCGAGGCTACACTGTCTGCCTTATTCTTAGATGCCATCGGAAACTTTAGCCCGTCTGGTTCTAATGTCCTTAAGGTAGTGGAACCATAATAGTTCCGCAACGTTTAGGAAGCAATGAACTTTAACAGTGTTAATCGAGGTTTCCTAATGAGTTTCATAAGGAAACCTCGGTCAACATTGTGAAAGATCATGAGTACCGAAATGTTGAGGAACTATTACGGTCCCACTACCTTAAAAGCTTTTAAAGACAAATGTCAAATTCAGCCGAATAAGGATCAAACCCTTATCATGATGGGATAAAATTTATCTTAATACTTTCTTACCGGTAGCTGTGATGTATTGTAAATCAAGGTATCCATGCATTGTGAACGGGATAAGATGTAAAACTTGCTAAAGATGTTAAATGATTCTTTTGTAAAGGGAGATAAACGCGACGCGTACGAGAGGACATACATCAGCACTAGAAAACATTAGAACAGATTGTAAAATTGAAATATTGAACACGGCTATTTCTTGGAGGACCATTTGAACTCACTTGTTATATAAATAACACGATTTTATGAATGTCAGTTTGTGTTGCTGCCTTGAAAATGAATGAAAGTGAAATTCAAGTACTGAAATGTGTACAATGAAATAAATATGCAGTTAAGGGTGTTAATCAATGTGCAAGGAGGAGGGTAACAATTTGAAATGGAATCCGTAAAAATGGTTCATGTTATTTAAATATGGTTCTTAAAATCAAGAAAGAGTATTCATATGAAAGAAATTAAAATGTCTACGTTGTCATTTCAATATTAGTTAGTACAAATATTTCGCCCTTAACAAATAGACACACCGAGAGGGCGGCATGATATAAAACATAAATAAGCCTGTGTGTATTTCCAACATCTTCATGTGAGCGCAAAGCAGAGTCTTTGGCAAGCCTGTCAGCTGTACAGTCTGACCAGAGTCGTTGCTATGCATTATACAGACAGATAAGGTCTAAATCCCTTTTAAGATGGACAGCTAGTATTTTAATATCATTTTTCAGTTGTCTAAGCTGCACAGTGTGTTTATAAAGCACCGACCAAATTGTTGGAAATGTCACCCAGTTGTAAGTTGTATGTCTCTAAAATTATTAAATACTTGCTTTATAATTATCGTACAATTATATAACCTTTTAAAGTTAACTCGAAGCTGGTCTTCAAACAAACATTGATGGTTTTAAAAGGAGAAAAAATAAAGACATGACTTTCAACAAGATAATATAGAGTCCCTGGCAGTGGTGTTATAAAACAAACAAACAAACAAACAAACAAAAAACAACACAGGAATAAATGAACGTCTACTTGAAATAACTAAAATAATAACTGAAATATTGTTTAGATCGGCGTTTAACCAAATACAATAAAACCTAATTTCCGAAGCAAAAACCTTCATGATAATACATATTGTTTAGTGAACGACCCTCTTTCAACATTAGAAAAGAATAAGTAAAAATGCTGCTTTGATTCCGTACTTCAATCTACTTCAATCATGAACAATGTATATTTCTAGTTTAAAGAAGGGCACTTGATGGGATTAAGTGTTAGCGTTTCCTTATCTTTACGAAAGTTAATAACGCTTATCTTAAACATGCATTGCATCAAAAACTTCAAGAATCTTGAAGAGAATTCTGAATTCTAGACCAAGTTCTAACAAACAAAGCTTATCAATATGTCACCATAATCTTTTTTCCCGGTGTTTTGCTCATCATTTCCGCCTCGTTTTACGACAACAAAAAAGCCGGCGTGCCCAGGTACGTTAGACATTAGTAATTTGAGACCCGTAAAACAGTAGCAGACGATGGAGACACCCTTATCTTTTGGTGTCCGAATATCTAGAACGGTATTAAAAATCTCTTTAATATGTATTTTTATGGTGTCCTAAACCGATTTCAACATTATTCAAGTATATCCAAAAGAAGCTTTCCTATTCAATTGCATCGAGGCTTGCAACCTTTATTTATAGAGATTTACATGGCGACAGTCTCTTGTGACATGTGGATTAACCCTATCCTGTTTTACAAATTTTGACCTGTCCAAATTCAAAGGATTTGCAGACGTAAATTTAAAGTGGATTTAATTTGAAAAATAACCATTCAGTAGGGTAGAAAATAGTGTGGAAAAAGAAGAAATTGCTTGTCAGAAGCAATTTCTTCTTTTTTGACAATGTTTTCTCAGTCATTTATCACAGACACGTAAAAAGCAGGAATTAAACAGCAAAGGGTTGAGGAATTTCCTACCAACATTCTGTGAAAACATTAAAATTATATCCCAAAAAATTTCTAAGAAGAATTTATTATTACTTTACATACACAGTGAAATGAACGCATGGCTTGGAAATTTTAACAATTAGAAAAAATGGTCCTTTTGAACCCAAGATTTTAATATTTGTTTGAGATTCTTACTATTCTTTACATAGAAATAAAGAATCTCAAACAAACGTTGAAAATTTGGCACTGTTCTAGAGGACAAATAATCTGGTGATATACCGTTCAAATGTGGCTTTTTTAAGATGTCAGACGTCAAAAGAGGAAAACTGTAGAGAAATGAGTTTTCATAGCATCTATTATGTAACAACTCTGCAGAAGCCAATGATACTTTGTTCCAAATTTCTTAATTAAAAAAATACCATTGAAGTTTTTTTTAATGAATCCTAAAATATTGAACTCAAATCAATGAAAATGTAAAAACGTCAAAATTGTCACGGAGGGATTTGCGTATTCTTCCGCGGAAGGCGACTGGTGGCTCATCGCATTGTCTTCCTTAATGGCGGCCATTATTGAAAATCTGACGGGTTATGATTTAAGCCCGACTGGTAAAGTAAAAGCAAACAATAAACGGTAAACCCGAACAATTACGCGTATTATTTGCCTGGAAACCCGTCATTCACAGTCATAATCGCCGCAATTACAAGAACAATATGGTTTTTATGATACGATCTACAAATATGAAATCGCTTTACCAATAACGGTGGTCCTCTTAAAAGCGAGGCCATGTTTTCTAGTCACCTTGATGGCACTAAGCTCATTTGCTTGATCTCTGAAAAATGATTTATTGCTGGTATATAATTCATTTTTTCGACACTAGATCCTGAAATCCACGTGCTTTGGACATATTTTTTTTTTAAATGGGCTCGAATCCTTCCGACGGCCTGCATCGGTCATGCCTCACAATCTTTTGATCAAAACTAGACCAACTTTTAGCTTATTTTGAGGATTGCATCTTTAGGTTGATAAATAATATAAAAGGCAAACTGATTAAAAGCAATACATTTAAGACACAGGTTAATCGAGAATGTATTTTCAAAAAAAAAAAAAAAAAAAAAAAAAAACCTATCATAAAGTAATATTTCACACTTAAAGAAATCATTTCATTTTTGAAAACCTTTGACCCTGGTACGTAACTTACACAGACTGACTATAGTCGAATATTATGGTCCTCTTAAATCGCCGAACAACCAGAATATTCGACTCGTAATGTGATAGTTGCGGGTTTGAGCCCGACCGGAAAATTGGAGTGTATTTTGGCCGAACACTTTCCAGACGGAGCTATACAGACGAACACTATACAACTACATTTAACAACATTTTGAAAATGACAAGGTGAAGGATTTTTTTGAATGATCGCCGAATGAAATTGAACGAGTGGGAGGAGTGATTTTTGAGTGAAATTCAGGGAAGGTAATCCATCATCGCTAATTTTGTTCAAGATGAACAAAATTAGCGATGATTATTACCTCCCTTAAATGAAATACTCAGATAGGTTCTCTTAATACCTATCTGTGTCTTTAGGACCACCCATTCGCTTAAAAAGTTCAATTAAGTCATTAACATCTTGGATTTTTTTTCCGGTGATTTTTATTTTGAATGTAATTGTTGATCTTACCATTTTTAGTGATTTGGATCGTTTTTGAATGGTTTCAGTGAGTGTTTTGAATGAATGAATGAATGGGGCGGTGAGTGAGCGACTTAGAATGGTTTAGATCGGAATGACAGTCAATTTCACGATGTTATTAACTGTAGCCGTGCTCTTGGGTAACAGTGGTTAAAATCCATTGCCTTTCTCTCTTTACAGATACGACCAAAATTATTACACTTTTTCCTCATACTCAACTTCGAATTTACTTAATTATCAACTTGAGACTGAAACTGTAATTTAAGCAAACATATTAATAGTAATGAAAGCAAATCATGGACCATATTGGCAAGTGTTATTTATAAGTTTTTCCTTTCGTTCAAGTCGAGCAAAATAAAGTTTGTTTAAATTCTAAGTCGGGTAAGGAAAGAAAGCATTACTTTATTCCAGGCGCTGATGTGAGTTAGTTCCACGGTGGAAATTAAAATCTCGTGATCTTATACCGCGATATCCTCAATGAAAATAGACTGCCAATAAGTGTATAAGGATCAGACAAGGGGCCTGTTTTACTAAACATCTTACGTTCTTTCTTCGCGTAAGCCAATAATTAAAGTTGCTTCTACAGTGCTAACTAATAATGGAATTCTGCCATGCATCATTTTATTGGAATCGTCTTCCAAAGACGATTCCAATGAGATATTGCAAGGAAGAATCGAACAATGAATGCAAACACAAGGTACGATTTGTAATTTTGATTAACGATTATTTTTTTAGTAAGAAGTTTAGTAAAACGGGTTCCTGAATCGGTAGTTTTCGCATCTCCAAGGCAAACATATTTCGCCTGATTTGCGACGTTTTTATAATTTATGATAAACTCCACATGGGGGAAAAGAACCGAAGCAAAAAATATTACAGTGGTTTAACCAACTCGTCACCTGACGCTAAAACACTGATCGGGTGGTCATATTAAACCGAACATCGGTATTGCGTATGTACAGTTCTCGCGAAGCATTAAACATTCAAGGAAATTTGAAACAAAACCGACGTTCACTTCGGAAAATGAGATGCCGAGATGAATATTAATCAGTCCCTTCGATTCTCTTCCAATTGACACTTTTTCAAAGGTTTTTTTTTTCAGGTTTTCATCACGACAATTCTAAATATTCTTATATTTATGTCTTAAGCCTTCAATCAGTAATAAATTAAACCTTGTTATACTGAATCTGGAAAAAATAGAATATTACTTCTTTGAAAGGATACAAAGACAAAGATTAGGCTGCATACGTACAGTCAGACCTTATTCTATTCCATCACGTTCTTCCTTTCTGAATCAGAAAATTTGAAATGACGTGGTTTTATTTTCAAAAAAACTCTTAAGGTTGATAAAGTCCCAAATTTTAACAGTGTTAATCGAAATTTCCTGAATTCTCGGTTAACAGTGTGAAAGAACATGCGTTCCGAAATGCTGCGGAACTTTACGGGCCCACAACACAAAATAAGTGCATCCAGTGCTTTCGGCACTTGGATTTTAATGCACTGGTTTTAAGTTCTCGATATAGATAGGTCGACTATCTATTTATAGTTAGCGGATTTCCAAAATTATCGCAAGCGACCTCTTATCATGTTTCTTACATACAACAATCGTCACTTAAGCTAACCTGCCACGTGAAAAAATATTGTAGACTGTGCGTGATATTTCCAACAATTTCTATTGTGCGTGATGGAGAGACATTGATCAGTCTTAAAAGGCACGCAATGCATTTAAACTATTTTTCGACTGCGAAAAAGATACTATGAGTCTGTAGCTATCTATAAAGCGCACAGTGGAGATCCAGATGAGACTGTGCGAATGCACCTTCTCATCTTAGTCTTAACCCTCGACACATTAGAAATTGTTGGAAATGTCACGCACAGGCTCATTGATAATAAAAATAACGGATATGACGAGTAAAGAGTTATGTAATTGGGTGAGTATTCATTTCTATTGTATCTTTTTCCGGGGAATTTAACTTTACCGTCGGGAGTAAAAACCAACATGTTGCTCAGGGGTTTAACTTGATCGTGGAATTCGAAACTGATTCTTGGAATTCGAAACTAATGCTGGAAATTGTGGATTTTACACGAGTTAGCAATTAAAACGGGTAAAAATCGAGGGAATTATCGTAATGAAGAGAAAAAAATACCGATTCTTGATAATAGTTATTACCCTTTTAATTATAATCATTTTTATTAATACCATCATTTTGCAGCTAATGACATGGGAATTACATTTAAAACCTTTTCTGTTTTGATATTTTTAGTCCTTTTGAACGAAATGCTTTGCAGAACTTAAAAATATCACACAATCGTGATATGTTTTATTTTAGTTTAATATTTGATGCAACATTATCAAAGCTTAGTCCACTCGGCTGTTGGGTGGTGGATAGTGGAAAAAAAGTCGAAAAGGGAACATAATTTGCACAAATGCATCTAGAGTTATTAGCCTTGTTAGTATAGGCTGCTCTTTTGATCATGAATATGTGTGCCATGATTCGAGTGAATACCGTCTGTAGAACAAGAGATATCAGAAAATGTAAAAGTTTTCGTACGACTACGACGACATCGATGGTGACTCCAGGGCTATAGCAATACCTCGGGTTGTCTCTGAAAACAATCGAGCTAAAATGATATATAATTATTCTTAATTTATCGATTTGTTTTTTAGTTACAACTATTTAAAGTAATCCCAAAAAAATAAATCACGAAAGCAACGATATGTCCATAGAGCTCTATTTTGTGTTCTTACGCAATAAGTAGTTCCATAGTTAAATTGTCTAGAAGTAGGAAAAATGTCATCTTTTTGTCCCGAAAATATCAAATTATACGAGTTGAAGATAACTTTTACCTAATGTAGGTATGAAACTAAAACTTAGTCGCATTTATGTATGAGTCCGCTTCTTACGAAAGCGGATTCATACATAAGTGTGATTAGGTTTCTATATTCAAACCCCAAGAGTTTGATAAAAAAAAAATATTCACCTCTGATATTGATTGAAATAAATCCACTTGTAATAAAAATTATCTTCTCAATAAGCATCCAAAAATTTATGAGATAAAAAGGCATAAAACAAGCATAGCAACGACCAAATTGTTTGTACATTTTAAAAACTGTTAAAGTCATTCTAAACACGTATTGCATTTCAAACAAAAACAGTTGTGTAGGCTATTTCTTTTCGGTTTTGTCTGTTATTCAACATTATGATAAATTGCACCACGAAGCCGTCAAGCACATTTTAGTTTTTATGATTGAATGAAATTTTAAACGAACATGCATTTTAACCATTTTTCATCATAAATAAGAATCCTATTTTATTGCCTCTGGAGCCATAGAATACAAAAGCGCGATTCTTTGCGCCTTGACAAATGAATTTCTATCTTCAAATATTTGTCGAAAACGCTGTGAAAACGAAGACCTTGTTAATTTCGCTAGTAATGACATCTTTATGTTGATATGGCTGTTATATCCTTTCATGTAAGGTCGTCGATCGCACCCTTTTAATAAATAGACTCATGCTTTGAGCCCGTCCACTTTCAGGTCAAGTGTTTAAGGTGTCTGTCAAAGAAGTTTGGGGCTCGATTCCCTTTTAAAAGCTGTATGTCTTGCTTCAGATGATACATGTACGGTCGGCCAGAGTATTTGTTAAAACGTTTTAAACAGTTTTCGGTAATGAACAGGTGGATTGAATACCTTACATTGGGTTTCTGGTATATCTCTAACCAGTGCTACCTCTATATTCTTTCCTAGTCCCTCGCAGCTCGTTCCACCTTAGTTTACCATTATCCACCCTTTAGTGGGAGACAATTGAGCCTGTGCGTGACACTTCAAACAATTAATATGCGCGTGACATACAGACGTTGAGCTCAAAGACAACGATAATTTGCAATCTGATTATATGCTGACCATCAGTAGAGGCATTAAGACCATATCTATCTAGAAAGCACATAGTGAAGACTCTGGTCGGACTGTGTGGCTGCACAGGCCGATCAGAGTCTTAACGTTGCACAAATGTGAACTTGTTGGAAATGTCACGCACAGGCTCAAATGTCCAAAAAGGATACGCACTGCTGTCAGGGAACGAGTCCGAAAACCCCGTGATCGTGCCATGACACGGGCTATATGACAATTAGAAAAGAGGTTTTAGAAATTAAAGATTTTTCATGTGTACTTTTAAAATTTCACCAGCCAAAAAGGATTGGCAGCTTCAATATGGGTTGACACTATTATGAGAAAATTCTTTCTATTTTCATATCGAAGGCAGAAGGCTTTAGAAGATGCAAGGATTAGATTAGCTTAATTACTTTAGACAAATTTCAAAACTGTACAAAAATTAGTTGTCACATATACTATTAGTTGAAAAGTTATGGCATTCTAAGTCCCTCTAAGTTTCAGAAATCGGAAAATGGTCGCTCAATACACGTTTTGTTAACATATAAGAAATCGAATATGTATATTATTGCGCAATTCTCAGGAATCCTATACTGTAAAAACTCAACAGAATCGTCTAATTGAGACGATTCTGGTGAGTTTTAATAGCATTGGATGCATTTACAATATTTTTAATATCAGTGATATCTATTTTTTCAGATATTTCGATTAAAAGAATGCGTCTAATAAAAATGGTCGCTTAATAGACGTGGTCGCTCGGGCAAGATTGACTGTACGTTGAAAGTGTTTCGTTCGACATTTTCACTATCTGACATATAGGGGCATTTCTTTCACAACCCGAGTATTAATATGACAGTAAGGCCAACAGTTTATTAGATTTTATTTTCTGCGGCGCTGCTTTTAATTCGAAAGTCAAATATCGGCTTCTGCGAGATGTTGCGAGATTACAGCTCCGCAGAAAATTAATCTAAAATCACAATTCATAAGGCCAAGCTCATCCCTCATAGAAACTGTCTTCATTGTTGACCCAGAAGAACTCTAAATTACTTGTGAAAATAAAAAGAGGCAATATTCATCCAACATTTGGTACCCTTCATGACAAAATGCTGCCATGAATTTTCTTTAATGTATGATTTTATCAGCCCTGTGTTTAGGAAGACAAAATTGTGCAAACTGCTTGAAAATTTGCAAATGCAAAGCGGGGTAGATTTTGCAATCAGTTTGCACACTTTTCTCAATCCTTTTCGTTCGCAGAGCAGTGCCAAACGTGTTCACATTGGTATATATTTAGTGTATATCAAGTGAACATTTCTCAGTCTACATCGCATTTGTAAATATTTTCTATATATCATATGAACATTTCCGATAATACATATTTGCTTAATCTTAGGAAAAGATCAAATATATACCAACAACGGTCCCTATTTTTACTTCTCAGAAAAACACCACAAATCCAATATGGTGGCTCTACTCATGACTCGCTGCTATTTTTCAGTTTTGAACATCATGGTTTGTTTACTCGGAACCGGCACATGAAATGAGTGAAAATAATTAGAACGAATATCTGTCTGTCATTTTTCTACATTAATGAGATTCGATCAAAGCAATGTCTCTTCGCACTTGGTGTTCACATTTCATTATTGGCAATCCCATTTTACCAGGTATTGAATGAATTCAGAACGAAATTGTATGAGCGAGAGGAGCGAGTTATGAATGAATTTAAAGGGGCGTAATGATATCGACATTTCCGCCTAATTTGACTAAATTAACTATATGTTATCATGCAATGAAGCCTGTATTGACCTGATATCACCTGTCTGATAACATAACATAATATCAGGCAGTCTATTTTTAGAAACAACTTGCATACACTTTCACCTGAATTTCCTTGATTTTTTTAAGGGTGTATCAAACCTAAGCTCTGGAAAATGATTGCACGATAAACAGAATAACATGTTAGTGTCATAAAATATCAATGTTATCAGGTCTCGGCTCTGAGAATTTATCATGACTCGGCAAAGCCTCGTCATGATAAATACTCCCAACCTTGACCAGATAAATTTGTTATTTTTAGACACTAACATGTCATTCTCTATTTATGACACCCATTCCATTAAATCTACGTACTTTTCTAAATGAGTGTATTCACGGACCAATCAAACGCTTTGAAATCCACATCAGCCAATAAAATCATGCGATGATTTAATCGATATAAATAAAAATGGGATCTCCGAAAATCTCGAAGCGGTTTTTAACGATTTAGGAGCGTTTTAGGTGACTGGAGTGAGTGTTTTGAATGCCACGAATGGAGCGCTGACTGAGCGATTTAGAATGTTTTTGATCGGAATGATTGTCATCAGTCAATTGTACATATTTCACTATGGACAATTACATGCTTAATCGGTATCGGCTTATCAGTTGATTTGCATATTTTTTTTGTAAAACCAGCGTGGTCTCTTTCCAAAATCACTCGCTCAGCGCTCCATTAATTCATTCCAACCACTCACTCAAACCATTCACAAACGCTCATAACTCACTGAAAAACATAGAATCAACAATTTCATTCAAAATGAATAAAGCTAGAAAGAAAATCGCAATTTCACTGATAATATTCAAAATGTAAGCGCCTGATAGGAAGCTATTTATAGAACTTGTTGGTATATCTTATTAAAGGGAGATAAAAAAATATCGCTAATTTTGTTCATCCTGAACAACATTTGAAATATTGGACTACCACCAATTAAATTCACTTAAAACTCGCCCCACACACTCATTCAATTTCATTCTAAAATCATTCACCTTGTCAATTTTACGATTTTGTTAACTGTAAGGCACACAACAGAAATCTACGTAAATTTTATCTAAGGATTGTAATAAAATACAGATATATTCGTCCAAAGTGGACGAAATTAGCAATATTGTATTACTCCCATTTAATTTCATTCGACATCGCTCCACACTCTCATTCAACATTACTCCAAAAATATCCAAAATCATTGAACTTGTTAATTTCACGATGTTTCTAACTGCATAAGAAATCTTGTAGCTAATATGAATATATGGACAGGTTATGCATAACAATTCGAATATGTTCAAATGAATTTGAACGGCTTAGACACTAGCCTTCATTGTAAATTTTACGATGTTGTTTACTGCACCAGTATATTTTGTTGTTGGAAACATTCAAGAATAAATTACCAGCCATATTTGTTTAATTGGCACTTTTACATTGCTCGAAATGCAAATACCTACAAGCGAATACCACCAAACAAATTCTCCGACCAAGAAATTTGAGACTGAATTGTTTATTAACAATTAATACGAAAAACTCGCTCTGGTAGAACTTCTAATATTTTATCGCACTCGCTAACACCGTTATTGCGACAGAAATTAATATAATACGATGCATGAATAAAGGCACAGTGTGCGTTACAAAAAGATAAGCATAATTCTTAAGAATAGTTGCATTACATTGACCTTAAATATTAATTCATTTGGGAGACTATCTACAGTATGTAAACAAATTAAAGCAAAATTATAATAAAAAAGAGGGAGGGGGGGGGGGAATAATAAACAGAAAGAGAAACTGAAAGCAGTGAGGATGCATATATCGTTCAAACTTGATTTTTATTTATGAATTGTGTTCGAATATCTTTTCTTGTGGATCGGATTATATTGAGAAATCCCAATTCCCTGGAACAATGTTCTTCGCGTTCCACGACTAATATCGTAATCGAGTAGACCGGAACTTTAATGGAGACGCGATTGTTCGATAGGGGGCGTTGCGTTCGGTTCCACGTTCGGCCATTGTTTTCGTTCGTGGAGCATTTCTGATATTGAAATCTCGTGGGGACATGTTGAAATATTGTATATACTATCCTTGTACAGGCTCTTTGATAACTAGGAACCCTGTGGTTCACACTTTTATTGAGAATTATCTATCTTTTAACTAGAACATTTTATTCGAAATTTAAATAACGACATATTTGTGACGACCACAAGGATAGACTCGAAGAACTGTCGAAATAGCTTTAAAACACACAATCTAAATAATGATAATAATAACAAAACTCATAAACTAATGTGACCCGTGACGTAAAAAATGACTATCTAAGAGAGTTCACAAACAGATCTTTTGAGCGTGACGTATAACACATCTACATATCATTAATACTTAAAAAGCAGAAGCGAATTTACATAAGTTATGTCTCATATTATATTACAGAAACTGCAGCATAAACTGAGAATCCCACAATAAATCCACAGGATCATAGAAAATAATAATTGCAATCCATTAATTATAGATCTCTATTATCACAGATGCATAAACTTGTATAACTATATTATAACTAAATTAAACATTGGCATTTGTTACTCTGCCAAAATAGATTTATATTTTCGATGACTTAGTTGTGCTTCTGAACAGATCAGTCCTGACCTAAAAGCCAATTTGAGGATCGAAATTTAAAAAAGAAACTTACCTTGTGAGTGTAATAATCCAAAACTCTGGATAAAGATGGCATGTTCTACGTAATCCGTTTAATGAATTCTTAGCACTTAAATTCCAAAATAAAATGATGAATGACTCCGTCAAACTTTTGTTAAAATTCCTGAAAAAGAAAATAAAAAATATTTGTTACTACTTGGGCATGTACAAAGGTTCTGTTTAAAATTTCTTACATATGAATATGTAAAACTAGAATCTGAACAAAAAGGATCGGACAGATATCTGGTAATGAAAACTAGTTTTTAAAGCACTTGAAGAATAGCAAAATAGAATGATACATTTCAAGATCCAGAGAATCAAGGAATTCACTTTCCGTCACACATATAGTTACACTCAAAATAGTGACGTACACCGAAATATGAACACTTCTCGGTGTACACTTTTTACATATTACAAAAAATGTTAGTACTCCAGTCATTTTTTTTTTCAAATTCTTGGTATATGTGTCTCAAATTAAGCCTGCGTAGGTCAAGCATTAATCCGAGAAAATAATTCCCTTCTCAAAGATACAATTTCTTTATCAAGCCTCTTAATTTTATAATAGACCTTCAATCGGAAACCTTCGCCGGAATCTACGGAAAAGACCTCGGAAATAATGAGTGCGCAGCCATGAAAGTGCGTCATTTCACACGTCGGTTTATATGACGTCACAATTATCATAATCCCGCTAAGGATGACGTTGCATTAAACAAAAAGGACGAAAAAATAAAATCGGGCATAGAATAAGTTGATAACAAAACGCGTTGTCTCATCAATTCATGTCCAAAAGATCCCCACAGACGATCAAAAAGGATTAACATATTGTGATTTTCCTCAAGAGTATCAATGAAACGAAGTACCACTAGAAGCCGAATAACCTAAAAAAAAAGATCCAAAATTACTACACTTACGTCCGAGGTACTTTTCAGATTACGGAAAAGTCCGAGGTTAAATTTGACACAAAATGTTCTAAATGTTGGTCGACTTCGACAGGTCGACCTCCTGTACAGATGGTATATTAAACAGGCGGCAATGGACATATTATTGATGGGTGACCAGACTCTCGTAACTACAGCTGTTTATAAGACATTTTCTCGCCAACCGCCGAAATATTCAGGCTTTACAGTTACCAACATCGTGAAATTGACACCCATTACGATCAAAATCGTTCTTAACTATTCACTCATCGCTCCATTCAATCATTCCAACCAC
Organism: Fragum whitleyi; assembly: GCA_948146395.1. Lineage (NCBI taxonomy): Eukaryota > Metazoa > Mollusca > Bivalvia > Cardiida > Cardiidae > Fragum > Fragum whitleyi. The sequence continues at coordinate 51,986,288 of OX411557.1, read as the reverse complement.
TCACCCAAATCGATCAAAACGCTCTGAAATAATAATAATAATAAAAAAAAAACATTTCGAAATCGTTCAAGACGATCAACATTATCTTAAGTCAGTCGTATTATTCTACGATTTTATTGGCTGAATTGAAATAAAAATTGTCTGATTGGTCTTCGAAGACACATAAACAGGAAATTACATATATTTTATTAAAGGTAGGTTATAAATATCGGATTTCCTCCCTTCAATTTCACTCAAAAGTAGCTCCACATCATTCGATGTCATTCCAAAATCGCTCCAAAACCAATCATCTTGTCAATCTCACAATATTGTAAACTGTACTTGATGTTTATTCGCTACTACTACAAAAATAAAGGATAACCAGTTTATAAGCTCGATAAGAGGTCATGGTCGAACTAGAGCTAATCAAACTATGAGTTCATGGTTTGGTACTCCAGACAACGCGATAGAACCCCCCCCCCCCCCCCCCCCCCCCCCCAAAAAAAAACCCTATTATAAATATAATTCAAAGAAATACATTAACTGATAGAACGGTCTGTTTACATATGAGGCAAAATCGACGAGGAAAGTTCAGTTACCTAAGAGAAACCAAACCTTGTAAAGGCATAGATAGTAAAAATGAAAATTAGAAAATTTTAATGGGCTACTTTTTATTGTAAATGTGTTAACAAGAAAATAATTGTAACTCAAGTGAATGCGAATTCCATTTTCACCGCAAAATTTTCATTAAATTTAGATTACCAAATCTTCTCATCTGTTAATTAAGTGTAAAATACCCAATGTTTTAAGAAAATAGACCTATTTATTGCGCACCCTCTAATTGCGGAGCCCATTCAGACATCTTCTGGAGTATCTATTTCAAATTTTGCCCATAAAAGGAAACCCAATCCGAGTCACTCAGGCGTTTGACGATGGCATGATCGGCTAGGCGCTCTTTGATCACTCTTTGCCGTATATTATCAATTAGATTTATGGTTTGAAAACAGATAAAAACAGCAAAATCTGAAATTGTTTTAACCTCAGAAATATTTCTGTGATTTTTTGGTGTAATTTTTATTATCTTTTCGAAGGGGAGCATTATAATTTTACAAAATTTGTACTTTTGTTTTCGTAAAAGATCAAATTTTCACTGACCTCTGTCATTATGAAATAACAGTCGAATAAAATCGTTTCCCCACCAGACAAATTCTAGATCGGGCTTTCCATGGACACAAAGCCCATGTAACAAAAAATACGTATGGGTATCAATGCTCGACCATAGGTGTATATAGGACTTTGATATTTATACGCACTCAGAAATCGACACCCAAAGAATATATAGGACAAAGTCAATATGTTGACAGTGACAAGATGAAATCCCCGTCCGTTCCCCTTTTCTATAATTTGGGCGCTGGTGAATAATCAAAACACTGTAAAACAGCTCGAATAAGCTGTAGTTTCGATGTAATGATCGTTCATCAACGATATTTTTTAACAGATATTTATTTCATTTACGCACTTGCGTAAATTGCGTAAGGGGAGTTACGCCCTTGCACACATTGCAGAATTGACAATCAGTCCAATCGAATCTACTCTACAGTTAGTTACATCGTGAAATTGACATTCACATAAATGAAAAAAACATTCTTAATCGTTCATTCAGCGCTCCATTTATTCATTCAAAACACTCACTGAAACCGCCAAAACACGTTCAAACCCGTTGAAAAATATAGAATCAACAACGTCAATCAAAATAAATTTGGATAGAGAAATTCCCGATTTCACTGATATAATTCAAATTTTAAGCGTCTAAAAGGTTCTTGAAGAAATCAGAAGCTATTCACAGAACTTGTATGCGCATTTCATTAAAGGGATGTAATCAATATCGCTAATTTTGTTCATCCTGAACAAAATTTGCAATATTGGATTACCTCCCGTTAGATTCATTCAAACCTCGCTCCACACACTAATTCAATGCCATTCCTTAATCATTCCCAAATCATTCACCTTGTCAATTTCACGATGTTGTTAACTTTAATGGAGTTTCCAAACGGCCGTTTTTAACTCAAGGCATCAAAAATACATTCACCCATGAAAAGGGTAAAAATTGCCATAACAAATCGCGCGCCTTATCATTTGCTATTCTCTCTATCATTATTGTTAATTTCATTTCATTTTCAAATTATTGATGTCATTTTCATTTTACTTCCGCAATATTGATGGCTTGTTTATTGTATGATTGCATGCAAAGTCAGCTTTTAAGGGATTCGTGAACATTTTCCCCCCTTTTTTCAATCAGCTTAATTTGTTGGTCGGTATTTTTTACTGATTCATCGTCGATAACTAGACACTTATCAAATTTCTTGCATTTTTTTAATGTTTTTCAAATCAATTAATTTTGTTATAAACGTAAAAATTTTGAAAATAAAAAAAAATACTAAGCAAACGGTATGAATAATGTAGCCAGACCTTCATGGCTTGCGTGTTTATGCAGTGAGACAAGATTTTGAACTTCAAACTTTCATGAAGTCAAATAAATTCTTTTCAACTTTTGAATGACCATGCCGATAAAGTAAGATGTTTAATAGTTCAGAATCAAGCTATGGCTTCGTTGTGAAATTGAAAAGATGGATGATTTTGGAATGATTTTGAAATGAAATTGAATGAGTGTGTGGAGTGAGTTTTGAGTGTTATCAAAGTGAGGTAATCCAATATCGTTAATTTTGTTCATTATCCCACTTTAATAAAATATGCGTATTGTAATGTTTGTATGTCTTAATGGATCAATCAGACAATTTAAAACTCACATAAGCCAGTTCAAGTAGTAGAATAATTTGATCAATTTTAATTAAATGTTGATCATCTTGAACGATTTCGAAATGTTTTCTTGTGATGTCTAGTGATTTCAAAGCGTTTTTGGTCGATTTAAGTGGGTGTCTGGAATAAATGAATGGAGCGCTGAGTGAGTGATATTGAATTGTTTTGATCGCAGTGAGAGTTAATTTCGCGATGTTTTTAACTGTATAGTACAGTATAGTACATCGTAAAATTGACAAGATGAATGATTTTGGAATGAAATTGATTGAGTGTGTGGAGCGCTTTTTGAGTGAAATTGAAGGGAGGTAATCCATTATCGCTAATTTTGTTCGGGATGAACAAAATTAGTGATATGTATTACCTCCCTTTAATGAAATATACGTACTTTTCTGTTTTTACGTCTTCGCGGACCAATCAGACACTTGAAAGTCCACAATATCTAATTAAATAGTAGAATAGATAGATCGATTCGAATTCATTGTTGAAAGTCTTGAACATTTTTTAAATGTTTTCTAATGATTTTGGAGCGTTTATGATCGATATGAGTGAGTGTTTGGAATGAATGAATGGAGCGCTGAGTGAATGATCATGAATGATTTTGATCGGAATTAGTGTCAATTTCACGATGTATTTAACTGTACTCATGTTTTTGTGTAATTATAAGATACAGCTTAGTATAATCGAGAGCCATAATTCTTGTACAGATATAATCTATTAGACTTGCACAATTCTGCGTTCTTTTAATCTTGGGCAATCACGAGTTATAGCCCTTGTGCAAAATTTAGCTGTAGCTTTACATATGTAGCTGTAAGCTGCCATTCTTCCTCAAGTTTTATGTACTGCGCTTATAAAATAATAGCTATAGTTCTCTTACAATTGTTAGCTGCAGTTCTTTTGCAATTTCGATCTATAGTCTTTTTTTAATGCAGTGGGGTATTCAAATATTTCTTGATTACCAAAATTTAGCTTTTCCGCTCAATTTGAATTCTGTGCCTTTTTAAAGTCGCTCGAAAATTAGAACACAGTCGAATTAAAATAATTATTCAAAGACGCTAAAAGAGTAAACAATAATAAAGGCGTTAAATGGTAATAAAGTAATTAGATTGGCAGAAAGAACAGATTCCTAATAATCATAAGAAGCACACTTATTCAACAAATCGAGCGCGGCATCTGCTTCAATGTCTCCGAACAATTCGGGGGCCGTAATAAGGGGTGTGCTCGTTTCAATAAAACCGGAATAAATCACCGCCTTAAGAATTACGTGTGTTTAGGTTACAAACAATGAATGCCTCATGAAAAAATACAAATGAAAAAATAAGATCGATTTCCCCTTTTGTCCTTGAGGTGTCTTTTGAAACAGTTTCGTTGCTAGAATATGTTGTAAATGGCATTTTCAATTTACATATGGAAAATATGCATAGGTACAAAGACTGTCCTTTCAAATAAGCCCGATGTCATATCCAATTATATGTGCACATTTTATTACTCGAGGATAACACGATAAAGGGTCGAACGACTCTTGTTTCCATCGTGGTCCTTACTCGTTCCAGATCTTTTCCTGCTCATAGAGAGAGAGGCAATGGTTTCTAACCACTGCTACCCATTTCTACAGCTGGGTGGACTGTGGCCCTGTCTGTAAAGTGTCCTGTCCAAATACACAACCCGCCTCCGGTTGGGCTCGAACCCGCAACTATTTGGTTACGAGTCGAACGCACTAGCCACTCAGCCAACTAGCAAGACACACGAACTTGTATTTGAATTGCTTAACAACTTAACCTTTTTACCATATCAAAATTTAGATTGTAAATCGTATGTCCATTTTACTACACGTGATTAAATGGCTAAAAATGACCAAAAACATCTTCTGAAAAAGGTCAGAATTCGCATCAAATTTCACTTAAATTCTAGTCCTTTGATTATGCATTTCTAGATTAAATATCCGTAAAAGATAATGCAATATTGAATTACTAAAATGTTTTTTCAAGCTTAGTCACATCTTTTTTTTTTGTTTTATAAAATGTCAGCATTTTTGGAATTCCCAAACCTGTGATGGTATAACGTCTCATAATCTATAAATACTTTTAAAAAGCTTAGGGAGAAAAATAAGTCAGCCGCTCTTTTATAGATAAGCCTTTTGATATATACCCGTGAAAGTCGAGATTGGGAAAATTTATTATGACGAGGCTTTGCAGAGACCAGATAAAAAAATATATTTTGATTTGATAAGTTCACAAAGAGAAAGAACTACTAAGACTATAGAAAGCTATCGGACCCAAACTCAGACTCTACGCCCTTAAACTGGTTTTAATTGTGAACTAAGAAAAGTCTAAGAAAAGAAATGATCCTGTGCGTGACATTTCCAAACAAATTTATGTGTGCATGATCTCGAGACATTGAGCAACGAACAGTCATACAATGCAATAAGAATGTCATTCTGACCGCTTAAAGAGTGGTTAAGAGCTTATCCATCTCCATAGTGCAAAATGAAGACCCTGGGCAGCCTGTGTGGATGCACAGGCTGTCCAGATTCTTTGCAATGCGTTCGTGTAAGATTGTTGGAATTGTCAAGCAAATGCATAAATGTTTCAGCAAATTCAAGTCAGGTAGAAATAAATTTTTATAAACTGCGACCGTAGTAAATTTGAAAATTCTTCAATAAAATGATTTTCCGACTCCGGTTAATCTTACCAGCCCTGCGTTTAGGATAAAAAAATGTGGCAAACTGTTTGCAAATTATACCCGCTTTGCAAGCAAATTCACGTGCAAAGCGGGATATAATTAACAAGCCGTTTACACCGTTTTGTCATCCAGAACGCAGGGCAGTCCTTGCAGCTAGAACAGGTTCAATACTTTTCACGCAGATAACTTTTTTATCCATGGTGATATCGTAAAGGATTGAGGTCGGCCGAGTGTCAGGGTCCCTCCATTGTTAACGACTGATTTATAAAGTATAATAACCATCATGGGCCCTAGAATCCCTCGTCATAAGAGTTGTCCAATCTTATACAAAAAAGGAGCTAGCCCATTAAGGAGCCCTAAATCGTTTTTTCGGCTCAGCAGGTGCGAGTAAGGGATCACTGCTGGTGCTTTGGAAAGGGAACAATAGGGGACAAAAGGGGCCGGTGCATACTTATAATTACGTACTTGTAAACTGTCATCGGGCTCGACGGAAAGCAAATTTATTGGGATTTTGAATTAATGCAATTTACGTAAAAAGGGCTATAATTAGGTGGGGTAGTTGATTTTCCGGGAGAGCCCCTCCGGAGGTGGGCGGGGCCGGAATTGGAAAAGATGGTGACATCTAAACTAAAAGAGATGTGCCACATCACTCGTAATATTTGCAAATTAAAAATGCACGGTAATTCGAAACTGAGGTCTTGATTATTTTATTGGAAATTTCGAATTCTCTCGACCACGTGACTCTGGAGTTTATTCGGTAATAATAACGTATCTGTTGGCGAAGCTGTTCGGATGTTGTCGTGAAAAAAGGGTTTTTCTTCGGTAATAATCGACGTCGAAGAAGACAGGCAAGAAAATAAGGGGTTTAAAGGTTTTAGGGGCCAGGACCAAGACGTAACAGATGATTTAAAGGAAGTCAGCGAAAACGAAGAAAGACACCTGTGTAATTGTGTTTTTAATTCTAGTTTTAGTGAATATCCGGGTACATGTTGCCACAATTTAGAAAGGTGAAATCATTATGCATGTATGGCTAAAAGTCTCATTGACCATTCTGAGGCTAGAGTTATATCATTTTCTTATGAATGATGATAAGCGCAATAACAATTAAATAACAATTATTATAATAATGATAATAATAAGGAGAATTGACAATAATCAAGTTATTATACAAGACATAGATTCTCAGTTTGACAAAGTAGTTTTAACATTATGAATAGTTGTTGAACGATTTTTGAGCGGTCTAGAACGGTATTAGTGGGCGTTTGGAATAAATGGATTTAGCGCTGAGAGAGTAGTTTCGAATGTCGTTTTGATCGAGATGAATGTCAATTTCAGGCTTTACTTATTGAATCTATGTAAAGTTAGTTACATCGTGAAATTGGCATTCATCTCAATCAAAACCATTCTAAATCACTCACTAAGCGCTCAATTAACTAATTATAAGCATTCACTCAAATCGATCAAAAAAAGCTAAAAATCAAAAGCTACATTACATCGACTAAAAAGCTAACAATCAAAAGCTACATTCAAAATAAATATTGATAGAAAAAAATTTATTAAAGGAAGTTAATCAATATCGCTAATTTTGTTTATCTTGAACAAAATTAGCAATATTGGATTACCTCCCTTTAATTTCAATCAAAACTCGCTCCACACACTCATTCAATTTCATCCCGAAATCATTCCAAAATCATTCGCGATGTTGTTTACTGTATTACAATCTCAAAATTCATCTCTGCTGTATCCGGCTTTAAAAAAAATCGTTAACGGAATCATCCGATCGTCATTTACATTGACGGCTAACACCTAGCTATTCAGAGTTCTCTTAATATAAGGTTAAAAGTAAGAATGTATAATTATTTAAATAGACTTAAGATTGCTCCTTTTCGCATGAGTGATATTTATGATTCAACTCATAAACTTCGAAACAAAATATCAAATATGAGCCTATCTGTGAGACACGCAATGGGGGCTTTGACACCGTAATATAGTATGCACGGTCATGAGCGAGGAATCCGTATAGATCACGCGACTTCTCTTTTGAATTCGCAACATCTCCACAGAGATCGTATGACCTTTGACCCCACGCAGTTCGATCTTCTGCGTAAAAAAAGACAATCAAATAGTCATTTAATTACATTATATTCATATGAAAACACAAGCACCGGGATTCGCTATTCTCTGTATTGTAAACAAGGTTTTGAAACTAAAAGAGAAGCTCTAGATATTTTCCTCAAAGCCTTGAGCTGCGGTATTCAAACAAGCATGCGTTTATTTAAATAGATTATATATTTTTTCTTTGGCTCATTGTTTGATTTATTGAACAGAACAGAACACATGTTTTATTTCGGACTAAAACAATAATGTTTCTTATTCGGCATACATGAATATCAAAATACAAAGGTCAAGGGTATGAAGTGAATAAACAAACAAGAATAAACATTGAAAGAATCATGAAATTACAGTAGCATACAAAAAATATATGTTCCCAAAACACATATAATGAGAGTAATATATCTATCTATTAAAAGGAGGTTTTGGTAATGAGTTTAGACCTGCCCGGCGTTTAGTATAACAAAGCCTTTTCTTACTGTTAGCAAATTATACCCCGCTTTGCACGCACACTTGCATGCAAAGCGTCGAATAATTTACAAACTGTTTTCACCGTTTTGTCATCCTGGACACAGAGTAGTTAGACTAGTGTTTGAATCAGTGCATGGCTTTAGCCGGACAGAACGGGCGCACTCAGAACGACAAAGCAATAGGACGATGCTTTCCCCATGAAATGCCGCGCTTCAGACAAATTCAAAAGTATACAGCGGTTAAAAATTGCAAGGAAACAACGAAATAGTAAATTATGGAAAAACAGAGAGAGAGAAAAAAAATCTGGAAAAGTAAAGGGGATATAGAGGATGCCTTCGAATAAGTTTACTTGGAAACATGACATGGGAGACGCGCTCGATTATGATGTTTGAAATATGTTCAATTAATTAGTTTAATGAGAATAAACCGAGTGAAGTTCGCCCCTAACGCTCAAGGCAATAGAAATACAAGTGCGGTCTTTTTGGAACGGAGGAATTTCTTGACGGCATTGTGATGGCTCAGCACGAAACAGTTGTAACGGCCTATATGTTTATAGGCAGTTACAACTGTTTTGCTTTAAACCATCGTTTTCTACTTGCTCTGATTTGAGAACATTGGATACATGAGCGATACTTCATAGGCTGGAAAATACAGTAAGTAACATCGAGAAATTGCCATTCAACTCGTCAAAAATCATTTTAAATCGCTCGCTCAGTGCTCTGTTTAATGCATCAAAATATTCATTCAAGTACCTCAATTACAATCCGAAATCGTTCAAATACGCCTTCAAATAGATTTTTGAAAACAATGACGTCATCATGACATCATCTAACTTACGTTTTCGCGGATTTTTTCGTTTTATTATCTGGTAGTTCAAAAAAGGGTCAAATGATACAATTTTTTGCCGTATTACTGCCATCATGGCGTTTCAATATATTTCAACGTACGAAATTATGTTATTTTGAGACAAAGAGTCTGTAACTCGATTTTATTTCAGACAAGCTGATCTTAATCTCATCTAGACAGGAAAGTTTTTTAAGTGAGCCTTGGTGAATTTCAGGTAGTGGACCCGTAATAGATCCGCAATATTTTGGAAGGAATGGACTTTAACAGTGTTATCCGAGGTTTTCCTAATGATTTTCATTAGGAAACCTCGGTCAACATTGTTAAAGATCACGGGTTCCAAAATGTTGCGGATCTATTACGGTTCAACTACCCTCATATCATTTCTAATCTAGACTCGACTAAGATAGGGCATGTCCCAAAAACCTCCATTACAAATCCTAAATACATTTTGTCGAAGCGTATGAATATCAGACGAGACATCATCGAGTCACTACTAGCGCAATAACTATCTCATGTCATCCCAAATATCTATCTCTACCATTTTTATGGCACTCTACGATTCTGGAATTCCCAAACGGAGCGACCATGTCGGCGATTTTCTCCCTGATTACCGAATGATTTATCGGTGTCGATGAAATTACAATACATTACAATGGCCGAGTCCCCCCGAAACAATATGAGACCAATCAAATATGGAGATAATGGCAGTCATTATTAATTTTCATCACAATAAACCTCATCGCAAATTACCGAGATACATGGTCCCGGGGTGTGAAATTGGCTGCTAGGACAGCATGGGGCTGCAATCTTGTATCGTCTTTTAGTTATCCTTTTTATTGTTTTACGCGCTGTCTTTCAACCAACAGGTTCAATATATACGTGAATTAAGTAATCAAAGATTGTGTGTTCGTGTCTGCGAAATAAAAAAAAGTCCACACTGGATTCAGACAAACTTTTTATTATATAACTTAACACTCGCATGTTGTTGATACTCATTCAAATTGTCTAAGCAAGACAATTTGAATGAGTACCCACAATATATGATTTGATGGAAATAGATCATGAAATTTAACATTTAAAATCAGATTCACGATCAATAAATCGTCCTGAAAATGACCGACATACATCGTCCCGGACTCTGGAAATCGCTGCTAGAACAGCAAATGGCCTGCAATCTTGTCTCGTCTTTAAGTTATCCTTTTTTCGGCGCGTTATCTTTGTATCAACAGGTTAACCATATACATTTGTACTTGTATCAAGAAGAAGACAAGAGGTTATATGTTCGGTTCAATGCAAAGAAATGCTTACAATAGCTCCAGATACGAGGTAAAATATGATACACAATCTAATTTTTTGCCTCGCAAATTGTTTTTAGTGGGTATCTATTCATATTATCTTGTCATGAAAATTCGATTGAGTGCCCACAATATATGAGTTTTTGAAAAATTTGAAATTTTAAATTCAGTATCATGCGCAATAAAGCTCCAGACGGCGCTCTTTTTATTCCCGAGGTCAATTCCGTAGAACCAATTGGTAGACCAGAATTCATGTGTTCAATTTTTCACATGGAAAAGTCTCGAATAGAGGGTAATATTTCGATTTCAAACTTAATTATTTCAATAATACTTGCACAAATCCTATATTTTGGATACTCATTGGAATTGTCTCATGAAGACGATTTAAATGAGTGACCACGTTAAATGGTTCTAATGAGAAATGAATATTTAAGAGTATCTTTCCCTCTACTCGTGTTCTTGATATTTATTTGAAATACAAGTATACAGTTAAAAACGTCACGAAAAATGACAATCTGAAAGATTTTAAAACGAAATTGAATGAGTTTGTGGAGCGAGTTTTGATGAACTAAAAGGGAGGAAATGAATGAATGATTGGAGCGCTGAGCGATTGATTTAGAATGATTTTGATCAGAAAAAACAGCTAATTTTACGATGTTTCTAAATGTATGGCCTGACAACGTTAGATCGTGATCTTACAAAAATCTATTGAACAAGTTCCCAATATTTCCATCGAGAAAGCGCTAGGCATTTGGAAACACTTTAAAAAAATCTTTAATAGACAAGGATACCTATAAAGTGAGCTTAGCTGTTGAAATGGAATTAATGCACAAGGTCCAGAGTTGCATAAACTCAATGAGGATTTAATTTCAAAGGATCGACAAGCTTATCCAACACCATTTCTTGGTAATTCAGTACATTTTCTCACAATTCTAATGCAAAGCCTTTTCTTACGAAACTGCACGTTTCACATAAAACTATCTGACAAATATCGCTTTGCTGTAATTTCTACCTTATGTTACCCACATCGTCTATATTAGGTAGATAATTTTATGAACCCATGTGTTCTAACTATTTAAGACATTAACGATGTGTATGGGTGTAAGATTACAGTATTTACGTGGTATCTATCCAAGGTATTTTTGCGAAATAATTACCACAGGAACATGGGGTTTGCATTTGAAAACAGGGTAAAAAGTTGAATAGACAATATAATGTTCAAGCCAATATCGGTGTAGTGTGTGAATGAGTTTGACCTGTCAAAATCATCTTTCGTTTATTTCTCCCTATTGTCAATCATTTTGTCAAATTTAAGAGAAAAAAGTAATATATTTCATATTGCATACCCGTTCTCTTAAAAAATTAAATGCATTGTTAAAATGTTGCAATTTCTTTCTTTCTTTCTTTCTTTCTTTCTTTCTTTCTTTCTTTCTTTCTTTCTTTCTTTCTTTCTTTCTTTCTTTCTGCGTCAAGTTTAAAATATATAAGCCATTATCTTATTTGAATTACTTTTCGATTGGAAATTAATATAGTTTGAAGGTTTTTCTTAAAGCCTTTCACTGGATTATAGAGAAATATCGGTAGATTATCACTTGAAATTATTGAAAATTATACTCTCTCTATAATGCTTTTCGGTGGATTATCTGGAAATAACGGTAGTTTATTATTTGATAAACTCACCACATAACAAGTGAAATTATCACAAACTATGCCCGTTTGTTCATCTCACTATATCTGACGTTATCTAAGCGGAGCACAAGAAATGACGTCATTGTGAACAACGCAAAACAATCACGTACAAAATGACGCGATTTCAGAAAAAATGTCTAAAGTGTTAACATTTATCTCATTTTACGTCAAGAAAAAGTAGCATTGTTTTTCGACTAAGATCGATATGTATTTCATTTCATGAACAACAAAATCACTAGTGGGCCTTCCAATCGTGAAAATATAGCTTTTCTTTTTCACTCAATGAAATATGAATCGATCTTATACTGATTATTCTCTATTTCTTTCATTTAATCATATTTGATGCTATCTAAGTTGAGCGCAAAAAAACATATAACGACATGACATCACCTAGTAATCACGTGCAAAATTACTCTCTTAAAAAAAATTCCAAAATATTCACATATCCTTTCGTTTTCGCATCAAAGAAATACAAAATTCGATTAATTTTCGCATAAAATCGTTCTTTTTTGTTATTCACTGAATCAAAGAAAAATCGATATTACACTGAAAAATCATTTTTTTTCCTCTATTTGGAAGCCTTACTGAGTACTCGCATTTGAGTGTTTTATAGTTATCATCAGACCAAAGTTATGGTCAGTCATAGCATTCGCTTAAAAACAAACAGCTATATATATAATACCTACTAAGTGTTTTGTATAAAAAAATATCTAACGAGGTTTGGAGAATTGATTATTGTCGAGGCTCTGCTGAGACAATGGTCAATTCTCACAACCGAGTTAGATATTTTTCATACAATACACTAAGTACGTATTATATTTATCTTATAACCTCTTTTTGTCTTGTTTTCGTCGATGTTTCTAACTGAAATGCAAGCTTCTTAATATTACCGCATGATATCATTGTTCTAAAAATAACTATGTGGTATCATAAAAAATATCATACGGGATGTTATCACACGAATATTTGTATAGTTATAAGATAAAATAGAAACCCATAACGAAGCGAACCCCTGTGTACTCAGAATACAAACTATTTCTAATATATATGATAATGGTTATGTGGTTTCAAGTTTGAAGTTTTAAAAGATGGCTTTATAGATTATTCTCTCCTTTGTTTAACGATAATAATTGGCATTCCTTTGTACCTAACCCTAAGCAGAACTCTAAAACACGCAATACGTCTTGTATATTAAATAGAATAGGCCACAAACAGAAAGAAATCTAAAGGCCGCCCAAGGGCCCTGTTTCACGTAACATCTAACAGTCATTTTTTGCGTAAGTCAAAAATTAATATTGCTGCTAAAGTAAAAACTGAATTTGGAACTTTGCAATGCATCACCTCATTGGAATCGTCTTTTAAAGACGATTCAAATGAGATAATGCAAGGCGGAATCTAAAAATGAATGGAAACACCAGGCACAATTTGTTATTTTTGACTAACGATTAATTTGTTCGTAAGAAGTTTAGAAAAACGGGTCCCAGATGTCCATTGGTAAGACCCCCGATTGCCTATCATATGGTCGATTTCCCGAATCCCTGTCATTTTCCCTGTATGCTTATAACGCGCTAGGACTTGGATAAAACACGTACGACCATGTACACGGAGAATGAAAAGTCGTCGATTAGATTGTATGGGCATAGGCTTTAAACTTCGTGATCACAAGTCCAAGCCAAAAACCCAGTTTGCGAATTAGTCGTCCACCGATTTTATACGTAAAATCGAAGAAACGTGTGACGGTACTTCACGTCAAACCCGCAAAAGAGACGGACCTGCCTTCATGGTGGAAAAACATCCATGAACATCTAAGAACACACCATCCTCTTACTACACATTTGTGCTCAATTAAGTTTATACTCACTTATTTTAGTTCGACTGTGACGAAAGCTTAAGCTTATAGAGTCGTTCTCGAACGTTCAATTCTGATGTTCTAGCGTCCTTGAGAGAGAGGCAGTGGTTTAAACCCAACCAATTCTACAACTGGGTGAACTAGGACTGGCTTTAAAGTGTTTTGCCCCAAAACACACCTAGGCGACTGTGGGGTTCGAACCACGGACCTCAAGGTCGCGGATCGAGTGCATTTACCACTAGGCAACCGAGGCAGTCGTTTGTGCTTGCAAAGTGGGGAATTATTTCTTTAATGTTTTGCAAATGCTTTCACCTTAGAGACAGGACATCCAAATGAAAGGAAATAGTCGGTCATATTCATCTCAATTTGGTAGTGAGCCAGCTTTTACTAGCTTACGGTTTGTTCTCGGTCCTTTTGTCACAACTTTTGAAATGTCGGTTTAAGTGGTATATATGGTAAAATGCCAATGAAGTAATGATATATAATCAGAAATGCCGGAAAAAAGAAGACAATGATTTTACTCACTATCAAAACGCACAAACATTTGCTTAAAGATGTTGAATTTGTGAATTGTGTTTTTTGGGGGTTTCGAAATTCAGGTTCTACGGTTATTAACATTGTGAAATGACAAGGTGAATAATTTTGGAATGGTTTTGGAATGAAATTGAATGAGTGTGTGGGGAGAGTTTTGAGTGGAATTAAAGGGGGGTAAACCAATATTGCTAATTTTGTTCAGGGTGGACAAAATAAGCGATATTCATTACCTCCCTTTGAAAAAAATGGCATGCAAGTTCTATAGACGGCTTCCTATTTCTTCAAGAACCTATCAGACGCTTACAATTTCAATTATGTCGGTGAAGTCTTGCTTTATTTACTTTGAATGACGTTGTTGATTTGTCTTTTTCAGTGAGTTTGGAACTTTTTTGAATGGTTTGAGTGAGTGTTTGGAATGAATGATTGAATGAATGTATGAATGAATGAATGAATGAATGAATGAATGAACGAATGAATGAATGAATGAATGAATGAATGAATGAATGAATGAATGAATGAATGAATGAATGAATGAATGAATAGAGCATTGGGTTTAAGAGGTATATATGCTATTATGCCACTGAAGTAATGATATATAATCAGAAATGCCGAAAAATAAAAAGATGACGATAGTTCTACTCACAGTCAAAAAACACTAAGATTTGCTTAAAGATCGTTTTTTTGTGAAAACAGGGTTTTTTTGGTTTTGTAATTCAGGTTGGACATGTATAAGTCCAAGTCCAAATGAATACAAACATGTAGTAAGTACTCTCAATACTTACTGAAATTAGTCCCATAGACCTTCTGGTGATAAACTTCAGGAAAGAACCTGAAGACAGTTTTAAACAGTCTTCAATTCTTTCCTGAAGTTTAAGCACAAAAGTTCACATCTGTCGATTTTCTTGGTTAAGCTTCAACCAAAAACAAAACAAATTGTACATTAAAATAAGACAATATTTAAAACAACTATTCAATGTTTAAAACATGGTCTTCAAAGCCTTTAGCTAATACTTCTATGACCCAAACTATTGATTCCTTAGAATTCAATTTCGTTTACGTCAGACTGAAGCCCTACTATGTGCAGGCCACTACGACCTTTCAGTTTTTGGGTTTTTTTGTTCGAATGGGTTTAACACCGCTTTCAACAATCTTGCAGTTACATCGCGGCGGCCGGAGCACCTAACAATGGATTTCTGGTATTTCTTTCACCTGTACTACCATTACACCCTTTCCTAGCCCCGACTGCTATCTCACATAGGTTTACGGAGAGACAAACGTCGGAAAGGAAATTTGCCGCCACCGGGGATCGAACCCACGACTTCCAGATTGGAAGTCTTATGCCTAACCAGCTGCGCTATGGTGGCGGCCACGACCTTTCAGCACTTGAAAGTTGACTTGATAGAGGGATGTATAATCTAGTTATTTGGCACAATTATTGTTGTATCATTCTATTCTATCATCTATTCTTTAATTCAGAAGCCATTCTTATGGTCGTCCTTGCTCTATAAAAGTCATATTCAAATTGAATTCAATGGCTAATTCATAAAGCTCAACAATTAATTAGACTTAATTCAATGTATAAAGTGCAAATATATTCAAATGTTTAATAATGCTCTTTTATTAATCTGATCAAAGCCTTTAATAATACCATTGTATTCTTTTTAAAATAATGTTTTATATGAAATATCTATTGTTGATATATTGCTGGTTAACTAGGTCTTTTCCTGGTTTTTGTGAACCGAAATTGTGACCTTGATTTTGAACAAGTTGAAATAATAGAAATTTCCGACAGACATTCCAGCCCTGCTTTCATGATGACAAAACGGTGCAAACTGTTTGCGAATTTCACCCCGTTTTGCACGCAAGTGCACGTGCAAAGCGGGGTAAAATTGACAAACTTTTTGGACTGTTTTGTCATTCTGGACACAGTCCAAAGAATTACTGATAGTTTCGCTTTTTGTGCATATAGAACTTATAATTATAACAGTTATATTCCTGAATCAGTTTTAAAATCCTGCTCACTATTGGGTTGATAATCGTAGACCTATGTGTGATAGCAGCTGGAGGCGAGGAAAGAATGTGGTGGTTTTACTGGAGAGAGAAATACCAGGAATCCATTGTTAGGTGCTCCAGCCGCCCCGATATAACTGAAAAAATATTGAAAGCGGCGTAAAATTCCATTCAATCAATCAATCAATGTTAAATCGCTTCTAGAAAATTTCAAATATTCAAGTTATTATTCTGTGCTGATCCCAAAACTGATTGGCAATTGCTGATAGTTGTGTACAAGTTTTAGCACTAGTATTAAGTTTATCGTGCAATGAGGCCTGCATTGGCCTGATATCACCTATCTGATAACAACATTATGAAATGATATCAGACAGTCTATTTTAGAAACAATTTGGACATGCTCATAACGATAACAAATGTCACCTGTATTTCTTTTATTTTAAAGGTTTTGTAACATTTAAGCTATGAAAATTGAATGCTTGATAGTAGAATACTGTGTCAGTGTCTTAAAATGTCAATGCTATCTGGCCTCGGCCACGAGAAATTATCACGACTCGACAAGGCCTCGTCATGATAAATTCTCCCAACCTCGACCATGATTAAATGATAAATAGAATGATATGAAAGGGTCTTAAAATATCAATATTATCTGGTCTCGACTGCAAAAAATTATCTAGATTCGACAGAGCTTCGTCATGATAAATTCTCCCAACCTCAACCATAGGATAGGTTTACCACGCAGTGTATCCTTAAGGCAAATGGACTCTTAGAAAGGTTAGGTTTGAACATAGGCGCCCTAGATTGTCACTTACGATTTCCTTAAATATGAGAACTTCAGTCGGTTGGACAGCATTCATATACGAAACGTACAAAAATCAGGGGTCCAGATAACAGGGGGTAAAGCCAGTCTAAAATCTGTATTTCTCTATGAAACTCTAAGTTGTGGGTACTCATTTGAACCGGCTCACTGAGACGTTTCAAATGAGTACCCACAACGAAGGGGTTAAGTTTAGAAGAATGAATTAATTACACTTGAAAGCCAAAATACCCCCTCTATCTGAAGCCCTGAAAATGTAACAGTTTTTTGTCAGAAATATCAACTGAGCCTGTGTGTGACATTTCCAACTATTTCATGAGTACGCGCGCGATGGACATACACAATGCAGACTAGACAACCACACAATGTGATAAATAAATTAACTGATCCGATGAAGAGCGATTAAGACCTTATCTATCCACAGAGAGCATAGTTAAGTCACTGGTCAGGTTGTGCAGTGTCAGACTGTGCGGCTGCACAGGCTGGTCAGAGGCTTTACTTTGCATGTGGAAATGTCATGCACGTGCTCAAATTGATTCTTCCAGGAAGTTCTTCAATTAAGGTTACGATATGTGATGTAAAAGATTGACAGTCATGTACGGACCCCTATCATTTGATTGATCAATTAGAGATCGATATGATATAACTTTATTTTGCTTGCAGCCTCGAATCATAAAGAATGGTGTCTTAAATTCTGATTCCTAGTGGAGTCGTAAACTTCTACGTGCCTTGGTTTCCAACTGATCGGAGCAATGAACCTTTTATATTCTTCTTAAATCGGGCACGGCACCCAGCGCAATGTTACCACTTATCACATTAAAGATATTTCTATCTTTGAATTATGTAATGACACCTTTAAATGGCCTTTGCCGGATGACAAAACGTAATGCTTGTCAAATATTCGGAGAGGATAGATGTAGACGGCGATTTCTAGTTGATGGATATGAAAAATATATGGGTATGTGCTAGACATTTCCAACAATTCGAAACATGCATGATGCGAAAATAATGAACAGCCCATACATTAGCACATTAGACTTAGAAAATTTTGCTACCTGTTCAGACACGATAGGGTGTTAATAATCTACAAAGTGCGCAGTGAAGACTCTGACAAGACTGTGCGAATGTACAGACTGGTCAGAGTCTTTGCTTGGCGCACATTTGAAATTGTTGGAAATGTCACACACAGGCTCATTTGTCTTTGGCTAAAGAAAACATTTCGGTCGATGTAGGAATTTTCCACAGGTCTTTCTATAGCCGTTTTTTCCTTCTCAAAAATGGCTTCAAAAATGGGATTGGAATAGGTTAAGATAAATCGTAGTAAAAAAATGAACTTGGCAGAAACTAGACCGATAGATGAACGCGAGCCATACCCTGCGTCCAAGAAGCAAAACGTTCGCAAAACTTTATATTCTATTAGCTTTTACATTACCAAGCTGTTTTCGGGTACTAATGTGCAGCGCAGGATACAGTTCTTAACCCTTTTCTGTTTAACAAAATTTTGGACCTGTCCAAATTCAAAGGTTTTGCAGACGAAAATTTAAAGTGGATTTAATTTGAAAAATAACCATTCAGTAGGGAAGAAAATAGTGTGGAAAAGAAGAAATTGCTTATCAGAAGCAATTTCTACTTTTTTCACAATGTTTTCTCAATCATAAAAACACGGGCACGTAAACAGCAGGGATTAAACAGTAAAGGGTTAAACATTCGCAAACGTAATACATCTTTCAAGAACGCAAAGAAAGATGTGATTTTATCTTGAAATAAGTAAAACCGATTTTGTTTATGTTGTCGCTTTAACAAGAACACATATATTAATACAAATCTATAAATTTTATAGATCTAACTATAAACTATAATGAATTCTATCGGGCGCATGGCATCTTTGTCTTTTTTGCGAATGTCCAAAAGTCTTCGTCGATGATTACGTCACAAATATACGTTTCAGTAATGCAGAGAAAAAAATGAACCCTTAACAGCAAAACGAAAAAGAAAAACTTGCTATTTTCGTAAGGTTCTTGTGTGCAGGTTTGAAAATATTTTATGGCGACTGCTAGATAAATGTTGAAAGGATTAGAAAATATGACACAAGTTGACGTCAAATTTCCCAACAAAACTAGATCACGTTCGACATTGGTATGAACGTCGTTAAGTGTGATTTTCGAAGCTACTTGGTCCTTATCGCTGGTGTTTATTACTCTCTGTGGGAGGAAAACAATCTCTTTTATTTCTCGGCGGTTTTGGACCGAGATATTGCGGCAGGATTCCGTGACATTTTCTCCCATCGACGACTTCAAACTTCTGCACATTTCATCTATTAATTTATCATATTTGAACGTGCCTAACAAATTGTCATTATGGCTTGCGCCAGAAAATATATCGACCCCGAGGGACTCACATCTCGTGTTACGAGAACGAGATTTCAGCAGCGCCATCTACCGCAGTTCATTAGGTGGAAAACATTCGAGTTAATTCAGGAGTGTTTCCTAGTGTTAAATTTATTCCCAAGAACCTGTGTGTGGCAAAGCTGTACTAGACGAAACTTGCTTAACCACCGTGAAAGACTACTAAAATTGTTCTCTTCTTTAACTCTAGTCACGCCGGTCGTTTACGACATATTGCTGGTTTTTCGACACAAAGCTTTGCCAAACAGTATTGACTTCGACCAGATTGCACGGACTTGCAGGTTGACTATGGTCTACGGTATCTGCTCTCTACTTTTAATTATGTTTGGAAGAAAATACGTCAGACTGTTGTAAATGACCAAGAGGTTTTGAAATTTGTTTGAACTAAAGTTCCTTTCAAATAAATGTCGGAGAAGGTCGTTATTCGAAATATTGATTGGATATGTGACTCTATTTTGTATTTATATTGACAATCTGTCCTTTGAGCTTATGTTCCGTATCTTAATGTGTTCTTATTACTGTAAGTTACATCGTGAAATTGACATTCACCCCAATCAAAACCATTCTAAATCGCTCCTTCAGCGCTCCATTCATCCATTCCAAACACTCACTCAAACCGCTAAAAAATCTCTCAAACCTATTTATAAATATAGAATCAACAGCGTCACTGAAAATAAATTTGGAAGGAGACAAATCGCGGTTTCACTGACATAATTCAAATTGTAAGCGTCTAATAGGTTTTTGAACAAATAGGAAGCTATCTATAGAACTTGTATGTACATTTTATTAAAGGGAGGTAATCAATATCGCAAATTTTGTTCATCCCGAACAAAATTTGTGATAATAGATTACCTCCCATTAAATTCACTCAAATCTCGCCCCACACAATATTCAATTTCATTCCTAAATCATTCCAAAATTATTACATCTTGTCAATTTCACGATGTTCTTAACTGTAATCGAAATACTATAGACCTGCAATTTCAAGTGAGTGATCAAAGATCAATTTTACATTGAAAATGATAGGAGATAACGGTTTCTCGGACCTCACTCTTTCTTGCGGAACTATAGTATGTTCGTTCTAAACGGTTGAATAAACCAACATATTTTAAAAAACGCCGCTTCGTTTCTACCAGAGCTAGTTATGTTCCGAAACTCGTCTATAATTGTCCTGTATCTATTTAACAATCAGGAAGGTTTGACACGCCAAGCTGAATTGTAATCACGCTAAAATCTCCCGGCTTTAGATCAAACATTCTGATACTGGCTAAAATTTCCTTATCCTCATAGAAACTTTATGTTTATAGTTTAACTGTAATTTTCACGGTGAAATTGACACTCATTTCGATCAAGACCATTCACAATCGCTCGCTCAATGTTCCATTCATTCATTCCTAAAACTCACTCCAACCATTCAAAATTGATCCAAATCATTAAAAACGTATTCATCAATTACATCCAAAATTAAATTGCTAGTAAAAATCCAAGATTTAACTACCTTAATTGAACTTTTTAAGCGAATGTGTGTTCCTAAAGACACAGGAAGTTTTCCAGAGAATCTATCTAAAGGGAGATAATAATCATCAATAATTTTGTTCATCTTGAACAAAATTCGCGATGATGGATTACATCCCTTGAATTTCAATCAAATATCACTCCTCTACTCGTTCAATTTCATTCCAAAATCATTCCAAAATCATTCATCTTGTTAAGTTCACGATCTTACAAACTGTAACTCTACGTGAATTGGAGAACAACACTCAGTCTCTTGTTTAAATTTTTATCATATCGACTTTGATATGAAATGAATAAGAAAATTTAGTAAAAAACATCGTGAAATTGACAAGGTGAATGATTTTGGAATGAAATTGAATAAGTGTTTGGAGCGATTCTTTAGTTAAATTAGAGGGAGGTAAACCAATATCACTAATTTTGTTCAAAATATGTTTTGTGTTAGGCATCTTTATTTTTCTTCAGTGCTTTTTTTTCGATTTTGCAATATGTACATCCTAGCAACCCAGAGTACAAGCTCTACTTTGTTTCTTACGACGCTTAAGTCACTCAGCCTCGTAAAATATTGACGCAAAATGGCGGAGGAAAATCAGAGTCCAGCAGTGCAACTCCTATTTAAAGATATCTATTTATTTTAGTAATATTTCAATGGAGAGACGGGATTCAAACCCAAAATTCCTCAATCCCGTTGCAGCATGTGCCTTACTTCTAGATCATGGTCTTAACGGTTTGGGTAGGACCTTTCTATAAGTTTAGTCGGAGCAATCAACCTGTTCAAGAAAATTGGATATTGATAACCAAAAAAAGCCAGTCACATAGCATTAGCATATTATCTCTTTTATTGGCAGGCGAGTTTTTTCTTAAATTGTTGTTCAACTCAATTTTAATTAAACCTGACCGAACTGTCATTTATTATGTTAATTAAAAAAGAGTGACACCTCATTACAGGCAATCTTTGGCAAGATCTTTTGGCCATTTTTAATCTTAGCTCAAGGTAACTGCCAAACCGAAGAATCGGAATAATGCTGTACTTAATGCAAGAGAGTAAATCATTGATAAGCTACCAAAATATCATAAATTTAACTTACATGTATATGCAATATTTGCTTATTTGATTTGATATCGTACACAGAAATGGTTTGGCGTCAAAAATATTCGTTTGCAGAATGATGACATCAATAGATACCCTTCTATGGAACGCCACAGCTGTCATATGTTTTGAATTTTAGTATTAATATGCCCAATTTCTATATTGAAATGTCTAAATCAAGTGTAATTATGCTCAAATGTAGTGTTGATTTGTCCGAACTATATAATATACTGTCAAAAGGAAGTCTGGTTATATGCAAAATGAGTATTGACTTGTCCATACGAAAACTTATCATCACAAAAGGTACGTTCACTATGGCAACATTTTGTGCTGACCTGTCTTAACATTATCTGATTGTGTCAAATGGTGGTGTCGTTAAGTCAAAGCATGGTGTTGACTTGTCTTAGAATTACATTATTATTTGAAAACGTAGTGGTATTACGTCTAAGTAATGTGTTGGCTTGCCAATGCACTACTTTTGTATGTCAAAAGGAAGCATTGTTATGTCTAAATAACACAATGCTATATTCGAACATGGTCTTATTATGTTAAAAGGTAATGTGGTTCTGTCAAAACAATATGTTGGCTTGTCAGAATAGGGCTTATTATGTCTAAAGGTAGTGTCATTATGTTCGAAAATGTGTTCTCTTGTGTAAAACCGAGTTATCATGCGAGGAGTGAGATTGATTTTGTTAAAATATTGCGTTAATATGTCAACGTTTTATCCTACTTGGATCGAAGAAAATGTAGTAATTCCCAAATACCGTGTTGACTTGTCTATGCAGTATGTTATCATGTCGAATCGTAGTGTGATTTTGTCAAAATAAAGCGTTGGCTGGTCAATGCATTACTTTAGTATGTCAAGACGAAGTTTTGTTTTGTCCAAATTACGCAATGTTATATTAAAAAATGGTCTTATTACGTATAAGGTGATGTGGTTCTGTCAAAAAATATGTTGATTTGTCAGAACATGGGCTTATTATGTAAAAAGGTAATGTCATGATGTTCAAGAAATGTGTTTATGTGTCTAAAAAACTAGTTATCATGCGAAGAGTAGGATTGATTTTGTTCAAATATTGCGTTAATTTGTGTACGTATAAAGTTATTTTGTTCAAAGGAAGTGTGGTCATGCCCAAATATTGTATTGACTTGTCTATACAATATGTTATCATGTCGAATTGAAATGTAGTTAAGTCAAAACGTAGCCTTGACTGGTCAATGTGTTACCTTATTATGTCAAAAGGGAGCATTATTATGCCAAAATTACACGTTTATATATTCAAACATAATCTTTTTATGTAAGATGGTAATGTGGTTCTGTCAAAACAATATGTTGACTTGTCAAAACATGGAGTAATCATGTCCAAGGGCAGAGTCGCGATGTTCAAGTAATGTGCTAATTTGGATAAAAAACAAGATATCATGGAAAGAGTAAGCTTGGTGTAGTTCAAGTATTGCGTTAATTTGTCTATGTATTACCTTATTATGTTCAAAAGAAGTGTCGTCATGCCAAAATGTCGTATTGACTTGTCTTTACAGTATGTTATCATGTCGAAATTCTTGAACAGCATGACATTACCGTTGGACATAATAAGCCCATGTTCTGACAAATCAACATATTGTTTTGACAGAACCACATTACCTTCTAACATTATAAGACCATGTTTGAATAAAACATTGCGTTATTTGGACAAAACAATTCTTCCTTCTGACATACTAAAGTAATGCATTGACCAGTCAACGCTTTATTTTGACAAAATCACACTACAATTCGACATGATAACATACTGCATAGACAAATCAACACGATATTTGGGCATGACTACACTTCCTTCGAACAAAATAAGATAAACCGTTGACAAATTAACGCAATGTTTTAACAAAATCAATCTTACTCTTCGCATGATAACTCGGTTTTACACAAGAGTGCACATTTTTCGAACATAATGACACTAACTTAAGACATAATATGCCCATGTTCTGACAAGTCAACTTATTGTTTTGATAAAACGTCATTACCTTTCAGTATAATAAGATCGTGATTCAATATAGCATTGCGTATTTTTGACAAAACAATGCTTCATTTTGACATACTAAAGTAATGCATTGACCAATCAACGCTATGTTTAGACTTAATCACATTACAATTCGACATAATAACATACTGTATAGACAAGTCAAAACGACATTTGGGCATGGCCACACTTCCATTGAACAAAATAAGATACAACGTAAACAAATTAACGCAATATTTTAACAAAATCAATCTTACTTTTCGCATGATAACTCGATTTTACACAAGGGAATACATTTCTTGAACATCATGACACTACTTTTGGACATAATAAGCCCATGTTCTGACAAATCAACATATTGTTTTGATAGAACCACATTACCTTATAACATAAAAAGAGTATGTTTGAATATATCAACGTGTAATCTGGGCATAACAATGCTTCCTTTTGATATGATAAGGCAATGCATTGACCAGTCAACGCTACGTTTAGACTTAATCACACTACAATTCGACATGATAACATACTGTTTAGACAAGTCAACACGGTGTTTTGCCATGACTACACTTCCTTTGAACAAAATAAGTTAATGCATAGAAAAATCAACACAATATTTGAACAAAACCAAGCTTACTCTTCGCATGATAACTCGATTTTACCCAAGTTAACATATTTCTTTAACATAATGGCACTACATTTGGACATAATAAGCCCATGTTCTTACAAGTCAACATATTGTTTTGACAGAACAACTTTACCTTCTATCATAATAAGAACATTTTTGAATATAGCATTGTGTTAATTAGACATTACAATGCTTCCCTTTGACATACTTAAGTAATGCACTAACAAGTCAACGTTTCGTTTTGACTAAATCACACTACAATTCGACATGATAACATACTGTAAAGACAAGTCAACACGATATTTAGGCATGACCACACTTCCTTTGAACAAAATAAGTTAAACGTAGACAAATTTACTCTACTTTTGAACATAATCAATTTTACTATTTGCATATTAACTCGTTTTTACCCAAGTTAGCACATTTCTTTAACATAATGACACTACATTTGGACATAAAAAGCTCATGTTCTTACAAGTCAACATATTGATTTGACAGAACCACATTACCCTCTAACATAATAAGACCATCTTTGAATATAGCATTGTGTTATTTGGACAAAATACTTACTAAAGTAATGCATTAACCAGTAACCATAATAAGATGGTGCTAAGGCAAACCATCACATTATTTAGATGCAATTACACTGCGTTTTCAAATAATAATGTAATTCTAAGACAAGTCAACAACATGCTTTGACTTAACGACACCACCTTTTGACACAATCAGATAGTGTTAAGACAGGTCAGCACAAAATGTGGCCATAGTCAACGTACCTTTTGGTATGATAAGTTATCGTTTAGACAAGTCAATACTCATTTTGAATACAACCAGACTTCCTTTTGACAGTATATTATATAGTTCGGACAAATCAACACTACATTTGAGCATAATTACACTTGATTTGGACATTTTATTATCGATAATGGACATATTAACACTACTGTTCAAAACATATGACAGCTGTGGCGTTCCATACCCTTCCATCAATTTTATTTGAGCATGTGCATGACATTTCGAACAGTTCTAAATGAGCGTCGAGCGAAGACTCTGGTTAGCCTGTGCATGCGCACAGTCTGACCAGAGTCTTCACCATGTGGCTTGTAGACAGATAAGGTCTCAGGATATTTTAAGACATTCAGGCAATATTCTTATTGCACAACCTGGCTGTCTAGGCGGCTAAATGTTTGAAACAAACGCACATGTTAAATTGTTGAAAATGTCATGCAGACGCTCTATTGGCTTCTTGAAATTGTAATTCATCGAAAAGGTTTTGATTGAATGAGGATTTTCGGCGCTTTCAACAATCTTTCAGTTATATCTCGGCTCGAGCACCTAACAATGGATTCCTGGTTTTTCTCACACCAGTACCACCATCACATCTTTTCCTAGCCTCCAGCTGACATCCCACAAAAGTCTACGCTTATCGACCCATTTTTGGGAGACAAATAATCGGAAAGGATGAGTGTCGCCGTCGAGGATCGAAGAATGGACCTCTAGATTGACTCATAATAGCTGTATGAAAATATACGATGTATATACACAATTTTATATATTGTGAATGATGTCTTTACAGATGTAAATGGAAAACCATTTGTTTCCCTAAAAAATATTTTTTCCGACTTTTGATTTAAAAGATATAGCTATGGCCGTTTAGAGATGTTAGGAGTCGTTCTTTAAAAATAACATATTGAAAATTAAATACATGTATTGTTACGTCAAAATACATTAGAACTTCACTTCAAAACTTCAATATAAGACTTAAAATGTTGATCTGCGAATACTTCCAATTCAAAATCAATGTTAAATACTTCTTCACTTAAGAGTTAAGCAATCTTTACGGGTATCTTTTAAGATGATCACCGTTTATTTTTTCCACCGTAGTTTATCAGTTACGGACCTCGATCAAACACAATGGCTGTCGTCTTCAGAGATAGGATCTCCCCGCAATAAATGAGAAATTTAAAACCGGTAAAAATTTTAAAGAGTCATTGTATAGAACCGAAAAGACCCCCTTCGTCAAGACTGAGTAGGTTTTTGGCGTATTATTACGAACTGTTGAAGTGATCAGAATTAACCCATTCCGACTTTGTTAGAGGCTCGGTTCGATTCCATTTAAGAGCAATTAACATAAGAGGAGAAAAAAAACAATTGCTCATTTTATTTTTGAATTATTTAGTTATCAAGGTAAAATATTGTAATACGCATCATCTAGATTTAACCTAAAATGAATATTTAAGATTTTTTGTTGTTGTTTTAAAGTTTTGTTGCACCAAATTCAATTTAATGTTTTATACATTCATAGTTAAAGTTTACTTTAATTCAAAACCTTTCTACGTATCACATTTTAACTGTAAAATCTTGAATCGAATGTAATTTGCGATAAATTCTTACCAACTTGGTAAGAATTTATCGCAAACTACATTAGATTTACGTTAATATTTCAATATACGGGTATGAAAGGGTATCTAAACGTTTCTTAATAAAACCGGTGGCATAGAAAACATATGATCGTGCTTTTGTTGGGCGATGTATAGGGTTGCATCTTCCTTGTCGGTCTTTTCTATTCATTTCCATTCATTTTATTCATTTCACCTAATTTCTTTTCATTTACGTATAATAAATAACGGTCTCTCTCGCTCGGTAACTCCCGTTAGATTCTTTTGTCCGAGGTGTTAAACATTGTGAAAAGAATGTGAGAAAATGATAATAGGAGCATCATGGATGCATAGGTCGTTAAACCGCAAAACCTGTGAACTGGGGTATTATTGTGTAGCATTACACCGAGATTGGGAATGATTATTTGTTGCATTCATGACGCAGAAACTTTTAAATTGGAAAATTTTAAACGCATATACAATTTTCAAAGCAACATTTTGATTTTTTTATACTGAATTGGACATTGTCATTTTATACAGCCAATCTGGTCGAGTAATTATGCGACTTTTATCAAAACAAGGAAACCGTTTATTATTCCTTACAGTGAAATCTTAGGATTATTTCCCAGTGTAACAAATTTTGATATCGTCACTAGTGACGATAACATTTTTCAGTTTCACTGGAGGAACTACTTTTTCAAGCAGATTGGTCCAAGACTGCTGAGATAGTACATTCAAGCCCAATTACAGACACGAGATATCTGCATATGGGGTTCAAACTTGAAAAAATATGGGATTGGTTTTAAAATAATCATGCATGTTTTATTAAATATCCATGCTATAAAAGATATATGAGACTACAGATTGGGGTGTTGGTTGACCCCCTTCCATTCCCCCCCCCCCTGGATCCGACACTGAAGCTTCTCAATAACAGATTATCGAAAGAATTTGAAAAACAACATTAACAACGTGAATTTGGGAAACAGAAACTAAACGTAAAAATCATTGACAGTAATATGAGCGAAGGAACATCCTGAAATGGTACTAAAACAAGCCATCCTTATCTATCCTGTGACCTTTTGGCGTTTTCCGAAGGCTCGAAATTCGATGACATTACAGTTATAGGGACAAAAACTCAATCCAAAATTACCGATATTGGTCTTCCCTTTAATTTCACCTAAAACCCACTCATCGCGCTCATTCAATTTCACTACAAAATTAAATATTAACAAAATTAGCGATATCTATTGCCTCCCCGTAATAAAATATGCATGCAAGTTCTATAAATAGCGTTAGATTCCTTTTGGAACCGATCAGACGCTTATAATATTAAATATACATGTCAGTGAAATCAAGATTTTTTTTCTAGCTATATTGATTTTGAATGTAGTTCTTTATCTCATATTTTAGTGAATTTGGAGCGCTTTTGGATGGTTTGAGTAAGTGTTTGAATGAATGAATGGAGCACTGAGTGAGCGATGAAGAGTGGTTTTGGTTCAGATGAATATCAATTTCCCAATGTTGTTAACTGTAGTCCACCCCATTTCTATTTATCCCTGGGGAATGTACTTATGTAAAAGGAGTTTTCGATGTCTTATTGACTAAAGATGGCAGAATGAATGATTTTGGAACGATTTTAGAATGATATTAAATGAGTGTGTGGAGTGAGTTTTTATGATATTTAAGGAAGATAATACAACTTTCTAATTCGTCTAACCTCTCTTTAAAACGATCAACGTATTTTCCGGTTTGTGTGACTTTTCGCGATAGTGAATCGCTTTGAAACCCACATTCGATAATCAATTATGCAATGATTCTGTCGAGTTGAAGGAAAAGTTGAACATTATGAAGGTGTTGAAGCGTCTTTGAACGATTTAGATAGTTTTTGTATGGTTTGCGTGAGTGTTTCGATTGAATGAAAGAAGCGCTGAGTGTGTGATTTTGAATGGCTTTGATATATTTTTAACTATAAGATTTACAATAGCTAAACGCACGTACATTCGACCACCAAACGATGAATTTCACAAGAAGTGCAGTTTGTATGATTGTTTTTCTGTTACCAAAGATCTCTGGAGGAATGTTAAAAACTTAATCACAGATTTGACCAATTTTCAAGTAGCAAGAATATATTTCACCACTTATCCAAAATTAGCCTGCCAAAATAGTCCTAATTATACAACATTGCGTGACAATAGCTCGTCAGTACCCACTTTTCGCCAGGGCGGTGGGTGGGATAAAAATAGAATATTTATGGCGACAGTTTGTCTGTGAAAAATGAATCTTTTGCTCTTTTTCGAAATGGTGCTAGCTACTTCATCGACATCTTCCGGGTAGGCACCTATCTTTTTCAGAGCAAATTAATTACTTATACTTTTGTTGATCCCGATCAGACTAAGAAAGAACGTCTTTAAAATGAAAGCTAACTCAGAAGTTTTCTGAGATTAGCATTCATATAATATTGAATGGTATTTCCTACTACAGTAAAACTTGTGTTAAGCGGCCACTTAGGGGATGGTCACTTATTACAATATTTGGTGATATGTAAGACCGATAATTTTTATAGCAAATACAGAATGTCGCCTTAGTCAAACTGAATTCTATGATGTTCGAACCAATCAGACCGCATAGGTTTGTTAAACCGCAATGAGCGAAATGAAAATCAATGAAAATTAAATCCCGGTTAGACTGTGCAAATCTGTAGATCATTTTTCCCGCTTTTGTAAATCTTTAAAATCTAAAGCAAATACGCAAAAAGTGTTTGCCAAAAAACCCTTAATTAAAGATATATCTTAATACTTCGTTTCAAACGGTCATTTCAACAACAAAAAAAAGCAAAAAAGAGCAAGTTTTTGCTGAGATTCATTCGGTAAAAAAGAACATGCAAATTAGCGGTAAAATCTTTTAGAAAATCACATTTTCGTTAAAAATGACACCCATGACATAACACCAACAAAACAAGTCATCTTGAATAGTTAATGGGCTAAAACAAGATTTGGGCAGATTGGGAGTGAAATATTTGTTCTCCGAGTCAAGCTATAACAATTCTATCTGATTGGAAAATTCATAAACCCTTTTCTGCAATGGTTAGATTTGAAATGGGCCTTACATTAGATTTCATTCAAGAAAACACAAGAAAATACCATCTCTTTTGTTTTTCTAAGTCGAACTGGTTTGTCCTTTCACTAAAGATTTACAGTTAACAAAATCGTGAAATTGACATACATCTCGATCAAAACCATTCCAAATCACTCGCTCAGCGCTCCATTCATTCATTCCAAACACTCACCCAGACCATTCAAAAACGCTCCAAACTCACTGAGAAAGATAGGATCAACAACGTCTTTCAAATGAAAAAAAGCTGGAAAAAATCGCGATATCACTGACACATTTCAAAATGTAAGATCTTGAAGAATTAGGAAGCTATTTAGAGAACTTGTATACATGATTTATAAAAGAAGGTAATACATTTCGCTTGTTTTGTTCATCCTGAACAAAATTAGCGATATTGGATTACCTCACTTCAAGTTCACCCAAAACTCACTCCACCCACTCATTCAATTTCAATTCAAAATCATTCTAAAGTCATTAATCATGTCGATTTCACGGTGTTATTAACAGTAGTGCTTTTATAAAGTTTGAATTTCACACATTTTCACCATTTTCTAAAACCTTTAAACGTGTTACCGTTCTAACTTGAAGCACTTTTCCGCTTCAATGTGCATGTTTGTTCGACGAATTTTTTTTAGATAAAATAGGAGTGAAAATAATTATTTTATACATGCATCTTTTCACCGAAACAAATTCGAGCCGACTAGAAGGTTGGCGTCATAGCATTTTCTTAGAAAATCACTCCAGTGTGTTCTTGTCAAGGAATATTTAATTATACATCTGTTATGAATTTGAAATGATGTTTAAGCATAACACTTTTTACTTAAGGCTTTACTTCCAAGGCTAGACATAGGTAATAACCTGCGGTGGTCATATTTCCCTCCTAAATTCATTTTGTCATAACCCGATGTATTGCTAAGTGACTTAGCTGCTACATACAGTAAATAACATCGTTATATTGACAAGATGAACGATTTGAGGACGACGTTGGAATGAAATTGAATGAGCGTGTGGAGCGAGTTTTGATTGAATAAAATGGAGGTAATCCAACATCTCTAATTTTATTCAAGATGATCCCTTTACAAAATCAGCATAATTTCCAATTTGTGTGTTTTAACGAACCGACCAGACTCTTTAAAACCCACTGCAGCCAAAACAATCGTGAAATAACCTGATAAATCTCAATGAAATGTTGATCGTTTTGATCGATATCGAATTGTTTTAACGACTTCATAGCGTTTATGAGTGATTTGAGTGAGTGTTTGGAATAAATGAATGGAATGGTGAGTGAGTGTTTTAGAATGGTTTTGATAGAGATTAATGTTAATTCCACGATGTTATTATTTGTATGTGCGCTATCCAGTAGTAAGAAACCTGGGCCTGTTTAACTAAATATCTTACGATCATTTTTTGCACAAGTAACTAAAAATGGAATTCCGCAATGCACCATATCAATGGAATCGTCTTCTTAAGATTATTCCATTGAAATATTGCAAAGCAGAATATAACAATGAATGACAACATCAGGTACTTTTTGTGATTTTGACTATATTTTTTTGTAAGAAGTTTTGTAGAACGAGCCCCGAGACAAAACATACATGTGCGTGGCGGTGGTGGTTGGTTTCTCCCCTGTAATAAATATATCTTCGAATGGGCCATAGATAATCTGCGCTTTACGTTAAACTGTTATGCTCTTTTTATAAAATAGTTTTTTGTATTTTTTCTAATGTGCGACGGAGATTTTGCTAAGCCGGGGATCGACTGCAGGAACATAGGATTGAAAAGCCTAATATGAGCTGACCTATTCCGACAAAATATTTATGAATAACCCCCGGCGGGACTCGAACCCGCAATCCCCGGCTTAGGAGGCCGATGCCTTATCCATTAGGCCACGGGGGCTACTGATAGAACATCTGTACGGATATTGTGATTGATTTTAACATCTTCAATGAGTATTTACTATACACAAAAATTTGCCCGTTCAATACAACATAAGTAAGATTAAAAAAAATAAAATAGCTAAGGACAAAAACGAACTAGACATATATACGAAATATTTAGAAACGTGGATATTCTTACACCTGCAAATTTAAAGTCATTAAGATATTCATAGATTAACTCTCAATTTTAATGACTAACAGTTAAAATTAAAGATAATATCCAAGATAAATCCTTGTAGTAGAAATGGTAGAAAAAAGGAAACATTTCCACATGTGAAAATAGTTTTGCAACAATGTACATGCTATAACATGAAAACAATCTTTCTACGAAAAAAAAAGAGAGAAATAGAATCGTAATGATAAAGACACGTTTAAGGATATTTTATAAAAAAAAAAGAAAAAAAAATCACCCCTGTATCTTGAGAAAGCACCTGTTTTCTATAAAGCCCATTAAGTAGAACAATGCAGCTGTTTATACTTCTGCCTTCAGCTGCTCGATGGCGTGCGCATGCGCAATGAACGAATCTCCAGAGAAGGTGACCTAATGTCAGCTTATTAAAGATCATAATTGATAGTTATGCTGACAGCTTTTTCTTTGGAGATTATATGATGCAAATTAAAAAAAATATTTCTATATAAAGAAAAGATGCACACAAATATTGTGCTATGAATGGCTTCAGGAGCAGTTTATAAAGGAATTAAATGAACTTGTCGAGTTCGTAAAGATGACTGCTTTTAATGAGATTCTCAAAAGAATATCTTTTTTGAACCAGTTAGAATACTCGAATAAACATTAGAATAATATACATGTAGAGAGCGGGTCTTAGTTCGGCTTTAGAGGCCATCCGATTTCAATTTATTATCAACCTGACTAATTTTTTGTCGTACTTTGAGTTGTGAATTAGATCGTAGCTCTTATTAAGGCAACATTACTAGTATTGAAGGCAACTTTAGGTAGTCGACCCGTAATAGTTCCGGAACGTTTCGGAAGTTATAAACTTTAACAATGTTAACCGAGGTTTTCTAATGATAATATTAGGAAACCTCGGTTAATAATGTGAAAGACCATGTGTTCCGAAATGCTACGAACCTATTGCGTGTCCTCTACCTTAATAAATTTTATATGTAGTGTCTGGTTTGAGCCATCAACGAAACATACGTTTCATAGTAAAACGCATTGTATTTTTACCGTGTTTATTGTTACCTAATGTACATGTATATGTACAGTTAGTTACATCGTGAAATTGACATTCATCTCAATCAAAACCATTCTTAATCGCTAACTCAGCGCTCCATTCATTCATTCATTCATTCATTCATTCATTCATTCTTTCCAAACACTCACTCAAACCATTCAAACACACTCCAAAATCACTTAAAAAGGAAGATCAACAACTACATTCATAATAAACAGAGCTATAGTAAATCGCAATTTCACTGACATAATTGAAATTGAAAGCTTTTGATTGGTCCTTGAAGAGAAAGGGAATTATTTATAGAACATTTATGAATATTTTATTAAAGGGAGGTTATTAATATTGCTATTTTTCCATCCTGAACAAAATTAGCGATATTGGATTACCCCCCTCGAATTTCCCTCAAAAATCGCTCCACACACCCGTTCAATTTCATTCCGACATCATTCCGAAAGCATTCATCTTGTCAATTTCACGATATTTTTAACTGTATGCTATAAAAGTTGATATGTATTGGTGAAACAATTTCTGTCATTATCAAAGAAAAATATCAAGTTATCTTATCCAATAACTTGCATTACTTGGAAATCCATCATATTTTGAATTGGCTTTATAGCGCATATAATACCACATTACTTACTGCCTTGGTAACACAATTGAATCAATTTTATACTATTCTATTGTCTAGATGTTGTTTGATACCATATTGCATTGTTATATGTTTTACCTCTGTATCTTTAATGTATTAGACTCAAATAGCTCGGCACTCGATCATAGAAATGACACTGAGGCAATTTGAGACAATGGTAATGAATAAGAGAGGTTTGCAGACGTTACCAAGCATCGGTAACGTCTGTAAACACCTCTTATTTATTTCATTGTCTCAAATTTATAAGGGGATGTAATTTGTCACCTTAAATTTATTGCGAAATATTTGAAACTATCTCCCGGTGACGTTTTATTCAGAGAAAGTTTATTGGTAAGTTTAAAGTAAAGATTGCTGCACGTATAATATTTGCATGTTATTGCGTATCTTTCTATTTCTTTCTCTTTTTTTCCTTCTGTATTTTTTTCCTTTTTTGAAATTCCCTTGAAAAATTTCTAATGTGTATTAGATCATGGTTAGTAAGTAGCAAAAAAAGGGGGCAAAAAAACAATAACAAACAGACACGAACAAAAAAATACAAGACATCCCAAATACATCTTTTTTGTTGAACTTTTGTTTGAAGTTTGTGTTTCCACAAATGATATTTGATAATTAAAGAGCTTTAATAAGCTGCAGTTACGACGTTCTGATTGCTTAACGGCTGTAGGCGAAGGTTCATTTTAACCATCATTTTGAAAAAGAAAAGACAAAAACAAGGTTTGTCATATTTATTTTTTAACAAAGTACAAACTTTTTATGAACACATATCAAAGAATGCACATAAAATACAATGAAAAGAAACGCAATTGTTAAAGAGGTAGAAACAATGATGTTAAACTTAGTTGTGAAATCAATTAACATCATGATAAGGAGCAAATCAATTTTAAATGGACATAAAAAGTAGGTTTATGTCATACTTATTTAGGTTATAGGCTCTCAATTTTACACAAGCTGTAGATGTAAAGTTTTAATATTCTATCAATAATATTTGGATTAAGGGCCTCAAATAGATTCAAAAGATGTTCTTACATAAATGAGACCGTAATTAACATTTCGAACAATTCCATATTTTTTCCATAATGAATGCACTGATCAACACGCACCTTACGGAGCGTGTATTGTGCCCTATATGGGAAATTTCTGACTTAAGTTTCGTATGTTGATCAGTGGATATGTGTGGCTCGGCTTTTAGTTTCATACCTCAATGAAAATAAGAACAATGGCAACAAGGCCACAGAACGGCATCCATATGCACGGCTGTTGAATGGTCGATAGTGAATAAAAAATGTCGATAAGGGATTACAAATTCGCTAAAAAATGCATAAAGAGTAACCCTCCTTCATAGATAAGGTTGCTCTTTTTATCAGTGTACATATGTTCTAAGGTTCAAGCAAATATTTTGAATTATACAAAAGTTATTACAGTATGTCAGATTTCGCACAGCGGCTACGAACACAACTATGATGAAGGCGATTCGATGACGAAGGTGGCATCGTTTTAGAAATACCTCATGATTTTATATAAGCAGATCAATGATATCTCTTCTTCTTTTAAATATCATCTTGCCATGAAAAGGAAGGAATGTTTGTAAAGAGTTAAAGAAAGTGAAAAAAAGAAACCTCGAACAAAGGAATCCTCCATCTTAAATTGATATCCGATCGAAAGAAAAAGTATCTCGTATTTGATAACTGTCATGAAATATAAGTTGGAATTCGATCGGACTTACGTGCTCAAATTAATTGACCTTTTTATATCGATCGGCATTTTTGTCTGTGGTAGATTTTTTTAAGAATCGAATGGCCATTTTACCTTTTGATATGTGACATACGGAACAGTTAACCACATCGTGAAATTGACAATTAGATCAACTTAAATTAAATGTTGATTGATTTTAACGATTTAGAAATGTTTTCTTTTATTTTGGAGCGTTTTGATCGATTTGAGTAAGTGTTTGGAGCGCTGAGTTAGCAATTTAGAAAGGTTTTGATCGGAATGACAGTCAATTCCACGTTGTTGTTAACTGATGCGACTTGTGGTAGGCCTGTACTTGATCAAATCTTTTTTTTTCAAATCTCGTCGTTGCGGGACCAAAACCACGGAAATACAGCTTGAATACAATGTAAAGCTGTAGTTATAAGGTTTGTTCATGTAATGACGATATATGTTTAAGGTGTAACCATAAGCTCTTACTTATCTAGGCTGTCTTCGGAGAAAATCCGAGGTATTGTTATTACCCTGGCATCGTGTGCGTCGGTGTTGTTGTTGGCGTTGCCATGACAGACTTAAACCTACGACATATTTTTGTTGTTATTTTATGTTATGATACCTGCCAGTAATACCCGAAAGGAGAGTTAGGCATTTTATATAGATAGATAGATATCTTCACGAAACTTGACATGCGTGTTCACCTTATAGAGAGCTATCCAGACCATTAAGGGGGATTACTCTAGAAGCATTTTTGTAAGAGTAATGTCCCTTTTCGACTTAGATTTTGGCTCTATCCAGCACCTGCAGCCGAGCATTGCACCCGTAGGCGATGCTCTTGTTTTTAACTTTTCAACGACTGGCCATTATATGAATAATTTGTAAGCGAGGTCATCAGTTAAGTATTATTTGTATCTATTTAAAATACCTTTAAATTATTAACTCCTTATGACAATTTTACGCATCGACGCTGTTTTTGGAGTCTGTTTGATTGATTTGAAGTTTTACGCCGCTTTAACAATCTTCAAGACATATCTTGATGGTTGGAGCACCTAAGGATGGATTACTTGTATATCTCACTCCGGCTCTACCATTACATCCTTTCCTAGTCCCCAGCTGCTATCCTAATTATGCCTACGATAATCAACCCATTGGTGGTACAGTTAATAACACCGTTAAATTGACAAGATGATTGATGCTGGAATGATTTTGAATGAGTGTGTGTGGAGCGAGTTCTGAGTGAATTTAGAGGGATGTAATCCAATGTCACTAATTTTGTTCAGGATAAAATTAAAGTAAATTTAAAGGGAGGCATTCCAATATCGATAATTCTGTTCAGAATTTTTTTATTAAAAAACATAAGAGAACATTATCATAGCGTCGATAGAGTTCCGCAACGTTTCGGAGGTAATGGGCTTTACCAGTGTTAACAAATGATTTCAAGAGTAAACCATATAGAGGATAATCGTTTGTTTGAGTGTAAGATCGATTTATATTTCAATGAGTGAAAAACAAAAGCTATATTTTCACGAGTGGCAGAGCCACGAGTGAAAATATAGCTTTTGTTTTTCACGAAATGAAATATTAATTGATCTTACTAGAAAACAAACGATTATTCTATTTCTTTAATGCAAAAATGAGACAAAATGTGAAATTTCTAGGAAATAATTTCGTAAAGCGCGTCATTTTGCACGTGATTGCTATGCAACGTTCATTGTGACGTCACTTATTTCGCCCAGCATAGATGACGTCAGATAGGGTGAAATGCACAAAAGCAGGGTATAAAATTTTGATAATTTCACTGCTTTTGCGGTGAGATTATCAAGTGATAATCTACCGTTATTTCTCGATAAACCACCAAAAAGCATTAAAGAAAGTGAAAGAAATTTTGCAGAAGTATAAGAGGTCTACAACATCAAACCCTTTCCCAAAACTACACGTCAATGCGGGTAACGCAGTAGTTAAAGCTTAGGCTATTTTTAAGAGATCTTATCTGTTCACGTTTTATCTTTAAATCTTTAAAATCCCTAATGTCTGACTAAAAGTGACCTTCGTACTACCTATAATGGCGGTAACTACCATAGTTAGTCTTTGAGCTATTACTGACAATTTTCGTGCATTAGAAAGGGAATAAAGAAATGAGAGTATGTAGAGAGGTCCAATTCAAGAAATATATATGATACGTACTTAGTGATTTGTATGAAAAAAATATCTAACGAGGTTAGGAGAATTGATAATTGTCGAGGCTCTGCCTTGACAATTATCTATCACAACCGAGTTAGATATTTTTCATACAATACACTAAGTATGTATTATATTTGTCTAATAACCTCTATTTGCCTGGTTTTCGTAAATGTTTCTAACAGAAATGTAAGTTTCTAAAATAACCGCATTATGTCATGTTCTAAAAATTTCCATGTGATATCATAAAAAAATATCATATGGGATGTTATCACACGGATATTTGTATAGTTTTAAGATAAAATTCTATATTTTGGTATATGTTCCACCATCTTCCATTTTCTAATTGATATCTGTATTCTGTATGATTATATTCATAGTCGAATTCTATCTCAAGCACGATTGCTTAAAAAAATGCCATAAGAAATAGGATTTCATAAGAAACTCTATTTGTCTTAGTGCGGCAACGCCCATACCACACACTTAACAAGTCCCCATACCGAAGCAATCTATTGCTTGTATTTATGAGATTCACAATCCAAAGTTCTATCTAGAATATACCATTTTCTGGCATAAATATGAGGTCTAAATGCCATGACAGAATAAGAACGAAACGGGAGTTTGAAATGAAATGAATAATACCATTTTATTAGAACATTAATACTTCTGTGCTTTTACTATCTTTAAAATTCCACAAAATATACACAAAAAATCACTCTACATTATACGGTATTTATAAAGATGAGTTGATAGTACGGATGGTAAGGCATCAAATTGTGCTGATCGTTACACCTCGTTAGATGCGGACATTAAAATCGAAATTACAATTTTAACAATTGTTAACTCAAATACGAAGAGGAATTATTTTCGATAAGCAGAAAACACTTTTTTTTAATCGAGGACAACACGAAAAAGGGTCGAATGACTCTTATTTCCATCGTGGCCCTAACTCATACCCGATCTTATCCTGCACATAGAGAGAGGGGTAATGGTTTCTAACCACTGCTACCCATTTTTACAGCTAGGTGGACTGGGGCCTTGTCTGTAAAGTGTCCTGCCCAAATAGACTACCCGTCTCCGGTGGGACTCGAATCCGCAACCACCAGGTTACGAGTCGAGCGTTCTTACCACTCGACCAACGACGCAGACATTTTGCCTTGTCGGCTGGCGCAGGCAAACAACTGGGACCTGTTTTCATTAAACATCTTACGATCATTTTTTCCGGAAGTCAAAAGTTGAATTTGCTTCTGAGTTACTAAATATGGAGACGATTTCAAAGAGATATTGCAAGCCAGAATATATCAATGAATGAAAACACCAGGTACAATTTGTGATTTTGACTTACGATTATTTTTTTTTTTTTGTAAGGCGTTTAGTAAAACGGGCCCCTGAAAATGATTTTCGCTTGATACAGATTTGATAAATCTATAGGATGTTCATTCTAGATTCTTATACAATAATCGTCAGATTACCAAAGGCTACCAACTTTTGCTGCTTCAAAACGTATTCTACATGAACGTTTGAAAAGCCCCTGATGACACCATTTTCGATTGACTTGATTGATTTTCTAAAATCAGATATTTTACTAATGATTTTTGTCATTTAGATTATTATGGCTTTAACGTTAATAGCTTTATTAGTACCGTCACTTTTAAATGGTATTATAGAGTTATTTTTTATGATAACTGTCGCTTCCACATAAAAATCATCATTATCGATTTGCTCCGCGCCTTTTTTTAAAGCAATTTAGGGTAACGAATTTTACATTTTTCTTGTGTTTCCGTAATGTTAATCAAGAGGAAGTCATCACATAGAGTAACATATCTTTATTTTGAAAGGCTGAAAAATGTTTATACCTCTACATTTGGTAAAATAACAATCGCACAATTTTGAGTTTCGGGGACATGTTTCAATTTGTTACATACTTTAAATACATTTATGATGGTTACAGGATAAGAAAAGATTTGAGAGAGATATGAAAAACACATAATTCAAATAACCTCGTTTTCGGAGCTATCAGAAATTAAAATGGTAGAAATTTTGATTTTGACAAGATATTCTCGTTCTATCTGTATGATGCTTGGTCTTTATATGCATGTATGTAAATTTCACATTTGTCTTTGGACATAAAGAAACTATATCATTTTCACGCATGACCCTTGGTAATTTAGTTCTGAAGGCAAAATAGAAGTAGGGCCTAATGTAAATGGCGTTTTCGCTAAAAATTCAATTCTTATTACGAAGTAAATATGACAAAATAGAATTCAGAAATGTCTTATACGTAATGCATTTGTAAATGAATCAAACCTCAGTATCTTATTTTGCGCTCCGTAATTTTACCCCGTGAGAAGCCCTGTCCGCATAACGGGGTATAGATCTGGGTTTAGATAACACCCATGGCGCCGAGTAGCTAAATACCCTTTAACTACATAATGAATGTTTTAATTTGGGGTATTTAAAAATGATTTTGTGTATATAATGAAAATTATGTTCTAAAAATTAACGCTGCAATTACAATTCTTCCTCCATCGTAAAGACAATTGTTTTTTTTTTGTTGTTGTTTTTTTTTTTGTTTTGTTTTTGTTTTTTTTCTAAAGATGTACTTGCGATCATTTTATTACTTCGAATCTAAGACTTATTGAGGATTAAAAATTATGGAGGTATTTTGAATCATAGATAAAATTGTCAATGATTCTAGTACTATCTCTTCGTTGTGGGTACACATCTTAATCGTCTCGTCGAGACGATTAAGATGTGTACACACAACGTAGAGTTTTAATGAGGATAGATATTTAGTCTGATGATACCAAGTCTTGTTCGTACATCACTACTTATTCGTTTACCAAGCGTGACTTTGAAAGGATCTTGGTCTCCTGATATTATCAAAGCCAGGGATCCCTAAACAAGAAATCGGATCTGGACCCTAACGGGATAGATTACATTATCCCCTGGCCAAAGGAATGCAAAAGGTCACAAATAATTAAGCCCCCTTTTTCAATACTGTTATAGAATATTGACATTT
Source organism: Fragum whitleyi (assembly GCA_948146395.1). Lineage (NCBI taxonomy): Eukaryota > Metazoa > Mollusca > Bivalvia > Cardiida > Cardiidae > Fragum > Fragum whitleyi. The sequence goes on along the minus strand of OX411557.1, from coordinate 51,945,368 downwards.
GTAAATCTAAAAAAAAAAAAAAAACTAGTAAAACTTTTAAAGAGATGAAGAAATTTCTTTTAGGAAACATGCAGGTAGAAAATCGAGGATATTGAGTGGTCATGAAATACCGAATTAATAAAACGAGTTATCTTATACAGATAAAAACAAGGCTGCGACGAGTTAAATAAATTCAGTATTTTATGAGCACACATTTTATATTATATCTATATGACCCGAATTTTGCAAAAAAATCGTCAAAATTCTTGGAATTCAACATTTCAATTCTCCGCGAAACTTATTACGCTGTTGAAAACTGACGTCACAATAATTATATACATTATGACGTCATTTTCGCGGTTACAAAATAGCGTTGCTATTCGCTCTGAACTCATTTGCATAATTATTCCACTAGTGTAATAACACCCGTGTAATATCAAAAATATTCAACGGGGTTATTTCACTCCTGCGACGTAGGTCGTATTACAAATTCAAAATACTATCACACTGAACAAATTCACATGTCTGATCAGTATCATTGTCATTATCATTGTCATTATTATTGTTTATTATTATTACTTTTCTTTCTTTCTTTCTTTCTTTCTTTCTTTCTTTCTTTCTTTCTTTCTTTCTTTCTTTCTTTCTTTCTTTCGTTCTTTCTTTCTTTCTTTCTTTCTTTCTTTCTTTCTTTCCCTTATTTTATTTTATCTATAACTCAACGAATTCTTCATTTTTAACACAATTTTGTACTTCAGTGTATACTTATTCATTTTAGTTCGATTGCGACGAAAGCTTAAGCTTAGAGATTCACTCTTGGATACTCAATCCTGATGTTTTCACGTCCCTAGGAGAGAGGCCATTGTTTAAACCCACTGCTACCCATTTTTACAGCTGGGTGAACTAGGACTGGCTATTAAGTGTTTTGCCCATAAACGCACCCGGCGACGATGGGCCTCGAATCACGGACCTCTAGGTCACGGGTCGAGTGCATTCGGAACACCACTCGGCCAATCTCTCGATCAAGCTCGGATGTACATATACGGACTATTTTTAGAAATTACGGGAAACCCTTGGATGAACTCGATGACGTCAGTTAAAATGGCGTTAGCCCTCGAAACTGTGAGTGAAAACATTCGACGTCGCCAACGCTACTCGTTTAAGTCACTGACGTGGAACCATCGTATCCTAAAATAAATATCTTTAGATTCTTAAATAACGCCTGAAAAATCTAAATTTTTGAGAATGATTCGTCATTCTCAAAAATTAAGATTTTTCAGCCGTTATTTACTGTAAAAGATACAAATCTACAGTGCTAGTTTTTTCTTACACCGTTTCCGCCTAACAAAATGCACGATTTTGTTACATACCAATCCGCCTTACATATATCCGAGGTCTGTTGCAGTTTACGGAAATGGCCGAGTGATGTTCCGAATGGGGTCGAGTGTAATTACCACTAGTCCACCGAAGCAGTCGATTAGTTTCATACATTTTAAAATAATCGAGCGTAAGAGCAAGAATTTTGCCATTAAGAGGCACTTTGCATGTAGAACTAAACTCTGTATGCAAGGATACGAAACAACTCCATGCTTAGAATTTTGTTTGTAGACAGAAACAAACAAAACATTGAATTTTCTACATTTTCTCTTCATATACTTACAGTTGGTTACATCGTGAAATTGACATTCACCTCAATCCAAACAACTCTAAATCGTCCATTCAGCGTACCATTTATTCATTCCAAACACTCACTCAAACCGCTCAAACCTTTGATAAATAAAGAATCAACAACGTCATTCAAAATAAATTTGGATAGAGAAAAATCGGAATTTCACTGATATTATGCAAATCGTAAGCGTCTAATAGATTCTTGAAGAATTAGGAAGCTATCTTTGGAACTTGTATGCACACTTTATTCAAGGGAGGTAATAAATATAGCTAATTTTGTTCAACCTGTTCAACAAAGTCTGCAATATTTGATTGCCTCCCTTTAGATTAACCCAAACCTCGCTCCACACACTCATTCAGTTCCATTCTTAAATCATTAAAAAATCATTCATCTTGCCAATTTCACGATGTTGTTTACTGTCATCGTTTAGCTGAAATAAATCGAAATTATTCTAATATAGATTTATCTTAATAGTTAATACGGATACCGAAATTTAAAAATCTAATTGATGTGAGTTTGTTTAAAGTAATTTTAGTAAACATTTCTATATTTCTTTCGATTTCAAAGAATTATTAAAATGAATAGACTAGATCTAGTATGCTAAGCCTTTACAAAGATTTGTTACGATGATAGACCAAAAAAAGCCAATACAAGAAAACGAAACTATTAGCTTTTACAAATAAGTTTCTATACTGAAAACTTTTTCTATTCGACAGACTCCTTTGTGCACTCGAATTTATTTTTTTCTGTTTTCCTTATAACGTAATATACCTAGTAGAGAAATAGGTGATTTTCGAAAATCTGAAATTAATTTTCTGATTAAATTTTATTGGTCATGAAAGCTTGTCTTTTCGGAATTATCGTTTTATCATTTTCTATTAATTATAATTTTAAGTACGATGGTTAATCGTCCATTAGTCTGTTAAAATGGTCGCGAAATGATTAAGTGTCACAAATGAAAGAACGAAAACTCATCATTATTCTTAACCTGTATTTATTCAAATAAAATATTGTCAAACAATAGATTCAAAATCACTTAATGTCGCTGGACTAAAACCCAATTCTGTCATTTTAATTGGATTTTTCTGCTAATGTAAAAACCCTTAATTCTTAACAAGAACTGGGTAACAAGAAGTGAGACGTGGCGTAGAAAAAAAAAAGAAAAGAAAAAAAAACATGTGAAATATTCAAAACATTAATTAAAAGAAAAAAAAATACCAGTATAAAATTGGTTCAACACAGGTCAATAAGAAAAGACCCGGAATGAATTTCTATAATACGTACAAGCTTAGAGTTTTTAGACGCTCATCTGCGAGTACAGTATTCTCTGATATAAAACAGTTAACATTATGGTAAAATTGACAATCATTCCGACATCCATAAAAAACGCTCTTCGATGGTGTAAACTTCACTGAAACGAAATTCTAAAAGAACGTTCATTACAAAAGAAATTATTACTTTTTCAGCAAAAATCAAGCGGCCGTTTAGAAGTTCGACTCAGTGTACCGTTGGCTTTAACAGTTACATTTATATCGCAATTTCTCCACCCTGTTTTTGAAGCGATGAACAAAACTAACTCTTACAATCCTTGTTATGAAAATATGACTATATAGTAGTTGAAAGCTACAAAAATATTGCTGGACTTGCTTGTTTGGTTTGTATTTGGGTTTCAATCAGTCCTTTAACAATCTTTCATTCATATCGCGGGGCTTGGATTTATACACACAAGTTCAACAAAGACTTATTTGCCATAATATAATCAGATGGGAGTATCACTTTTTCTTCTTGTCACGGTGTTGATAGCCAGATAAAACAAGCCATTCCATTGATCAAACATCGTAAGTTATTAGAGTCTGGGTGAGACATTTCCAACAATTTCACTCAATACCCCAACGTGCAAGCAAATTGTTTTGTCTAAAACTTTGATTGTATTTCCATGTATCTATAGTCGTTACAAGTGCATTTTTGCAAATGAGCAATGCCTCCTGATGGCAAAAGGTAATTGCAAGATTACTCGACGAATCTTCCCCTGAGATTCGCACTAGTTCTTTTATAAGTTATGTGTAAAGCACTGACACACGGGTCCTCTGTTAAACGCCTCATCCGAATGACAAAAAAAATTTCTTTCGTGCTTTTTGGTGATTTATCGAGAAATAACGGTAGATTATCACTTGATAATCTCATCGCAAAAGCAGTGAAGTTATCAAAATTTCATACCCTTCTTTTGTGCATTTCACCCTATCCGAAGTCATCTTTGCGGGGCGAAATAAGTGACGTCACAATGAACGTTGCATAGCAACCGCGTGCAAAATGACGTGATTTACGAAAATATGTCCTAGAAATTTCACATTTTGTCTCATTTTTGCATTAAAGAAATAGAATAATCGTTTGTTTTTCGAGTAAGATCGATTAATATTTCATTTCGTGAACAACAAAAGCCAAATTTTCACTCGTGACTCTGCCACTCATGAAAGTATAGCTTTTGTTGTTCACTCAATGAAATATAAATCGATCTTACACTGAATTAAACGATTATCCTCTATTACTTTGTTAGTGTGCCAGCCTGTGAATGGAATCAATGGTATCGAACTCAGTGATTTGTAGTAAGGTATACTACCGACTGAGCTAATGAAACTGACAAATTTAAAGTTACCTGGACAAGGGTTTTTAATGGGTTTCACATACTTAACGGCTACGTACAGGTCCCATTTAACGGTGTCTTTGTTCGTATTTCTATAAGTAATATTTTAACGTTACGCGATATTTGTTGAGCATTGTCCGCTTGCTTTATTCCGCTGTCATCGAAGATAATATCTAATTCATGAAAGATTTAGATGCCTCTATTCATGCCATTCACTCACTAAAATGCCTAAATGCGTTGATGCTCTCTAACTTCGATTATGAATTTAAGACCCTTTCTGCCATCTGAAACAGCCTTGCGTTCAGTATCACCAAACAGTGCAAACAGTTTTCCGATTGTACCCCGCTTTGCACGTGCACCTACGTGCAAAGCGGGGTATAAATGGAAAACTGTTTTCATCGTTTGGTGATCCTGAACGCAGGGCAAGTGAGCATGTTATTCATATCTTAACACTGTCTTCACGTGTTGTTTTATTTACCAACAATAGTTATGGAGTAATCAAAATAAGACCAAACTTTTAACGTAGGAATTTATGAAGCTTTATTCTCGAAGTTGATCGATCTATCTCGAGAAAACGGAGAAATAGCGAAATGAGACTGTCTGTAATGTTTGAATATTTCCTTATTCTCCTCGTCCCATGTCAAATGTCTCGAATAAATAATTTAGAAATAAACGAGTCGCCATTCTAAGCCCTGTAAATGGATAGACTAATTTTGTGGCCTAGTTTGTGATAGCTTCATTTCCATCATACAAAGGTGCAGATAGAGATATGAAGTTGTTGTTTTTTACATTTGTTGAACGAAAATTTCCTGCATATCAATCTATGTTCTTATGTTTAAAGAACTCATTCAATGGATTAAATGACAAAGATTACCGAAAGCTCGCACGGTATTCGACAAAAAGTTAATCAGAAAACTTTGACCGAACAATCATCTCATATTTTTAACGGCTGTTATTACAAAATGCTTGCAGGTTTGGTACGGGAAAAGGTTTTTGCCTAGACTGTTATCATTGAATGATGAATTAAATGGTACCCTATATGTATAAATAATAAAGAACAAGTTAACTTTCTATAATGCATATCCGCTAGCCAAGGTTGATGCCAACTACGTGTTCTATGACAAGAACACGTAGGCGGCTACCCCTTGGCTAGCGAAGGTTTGTACAATGCTGTTAAGGGATGTACGCCCGATACGATATGAAATATAAATGTCCAAGTTCCCATTGAGAGTCGTTAAAATTTGTTTAACAACATTAAGCTTCGTACATTTTAAAATTACTGCAATGACTTGACTCTTCCTGGAAAAGCAAACTTCCATGATCATCTGATGGTTTTCTCACAAACTAACTAAAAGTCAACCAAAATGCCCCCTGTCTTATCATTTTATTGTGCAGTTATATAGCATGGTTGTTCAGGTTCTAAAGAATTGGATACAAAAGTGATCAAAATGCTACCAAAAAAGGAACGCTTTCAGTTCCTGAATTACAAATTTCGGAGTGAAATTAATATTTTTATAAGAATAATTGGATTGTTTGAAAACGATGAATTGGTACCCAAGAAAAAGTTGCGTCGCCTCCGCAAACTTGACTTTCAACTTTGACCATGAACTTAGAGTTTTCCAAACTTTTTTTCTTTCATAAATAAAACATCTATACTCGTAAATAACAGCAACTCTCATTTTGTTTTAAACCCGCCAATTAGTCATAAGGTCTTCTGTATTCAGTTGCAATTTTAATATTTGACATACATGTATAATGTGACATTGACTCTGAATTATCTTAACACTTGTTTGATAAGCCAGATTTAGTCAGCTCAGGACGAAGAACATCCGTGTCAATTTACCCATCTAGACAAATGAGCCTGTGGGTGACATTTCCAACAATTTTACACCTGCATTGGACGAAAACATTTAGCAGCATAGACAGCTAGAAAGGGTGATTCGAATATTTTCTAACTGTATACAGATACTTTAATACCTTGTTTAGGTCAAATCTGTATTAGTTGCCACCTGTATTCAGCAAGCAACCTGTATTAAGCAAGCGACCACTGAGTTCCCAAATAGAGCTATTGCACTGAAATTTACCTGTATTAAGTAAGCACCTGTATCAAGTAAGCACTTTTACATTGTCCCTTAGGTGATTGCTTAAGACAGGTTTGACTGTATCTACAAACCGCATAGTGAAGACAGGCCAAAGTCTTTGCTTTGCGCACATTTGAAATTGTATGAAATGTCAAGCACATGCTCAAATATTATTTGAACATTTGGCCTGGATGTGTGACTTTGATTTATTCATTTCGAGTGGCAAAATTTCATATGAGCGGGAGCATTTGTGCCAAGTTATTTTAAAATGCAAACTTAGATGTAAGAATATTAATCTAGACAAACGGGTTAACGGAGTCTTAGGCCAACGGATTTCCAGGATGGAAAGTTTTTTGCGTGACGTGATAACAAAATGGTCCATCAGTTTTCCGTGACAAAATTTATCAGAAAGACACTACATGCGGTAGAGAGTTTTCATAAATAATAAATTGTCCGGCAATGAAATAGAGCATTATTTACTGTTTTAGAAAACAATTGAGAGCTATAAATCATAGGATAAAAAACAGGTTTAAACAGAATTGATTGATTATTAGTAATAATTAATTGGTCACGTATCCATTGACTTACTATCCTAACATAACGGTGATATTCAAATGATTAATGTATAAACTCATGTTTATAGACCCAGAGCCTGTTATACTAAACATCTTACGATCATTTTTTTTTTGCGTAAGTCAAAAATTAAAGTTGTTTCTACAGTAGTATCTAAACATGGAATTATGCCATGAATCTTCTTATAAAGACGATTCTAATGAGATAATGCAAGGCAGAATCATCTAAAAATGAATGAAAACACCATGTACGATTTATAGTTTTGACTTACGATAATTATTTTCGTAAGTAGTTTAGCAAAATGGGCCCCTGGATTCCATATGCTAAATAAAAGATATATTGGTAAGGAGAATTAACAAAATAGCTTAGCTTGTTCATAGCCGTTTGAACCTTTCAGATAATAAATTTAATGTCATTTATTTATTCCTTTACCATATTCCTTCGTTTTATCATCTAACCAATTGTCTTTTGTGCACAAAATCCGTTACTCTTTCTTGAGAAGTGTTGATTCTTTAAGGAAAAAACATTCAATTTGCCAGAACTCAAATCAAGTTGCTCCAAGCTTACTTCCGATGCACTTTTCAGTTAATGGAAAAGTCCGAGCTATTATCAGAATGGGACAAATCGGGTGCTTTCAGATTTACGAGTGTTAGTGATATTATAGTAATTTGGGTATCTATACAATCACAAAAGTGAACAATGCTCACAAGTGATATCAACGAAACAGTGTGCATAAACTCATCTTTGTTTGATGCAAGGCTTTGCTGAGGTAAAGGTCTTAATTGCACAAAACCTCTTCGTGCTGTGCACCCCACAGCATACAATCTGCATTCAAAATATCCAACCATTATTCATAAATGACAAAAATAATATACGCCCAATTTATCTCACGGTCCAGAATAATTTATGTGCAAATCATCGTTATTTACATATTCTCTTAACATATTTTTACCATTATATTATTAATTTTGAATCTCAAACGTAAGCTCGATATGAATGTCTTTCTTATTATTTAAAAAAAAAGAAGCAAAAGAAAGAGGCGAGGAGAAGAAGAAGAACAAGATGATGATGAAGAAGAAGAAGAAGAAGAAGAAGAAGAAGAAGAAGAAGAAGTGAAAGAAGAAGAAGAAGAAGAAGAAGAAGAAGAAGAAGAAGAAGAAGAAGAAGATGAAGAAGAAGAAGAAGAAGAAGAAGAAGAAGAAGAAGAAGAAGAAGAAGAAAAAGAAGAAGAAGAAGAAGAAGAAGAAGAAGAAGAAAAAATGCAATTCAATGGAATAATGAAAGAATAAATGCCACAAATAATTTCAAAATCATATTTTTAAAGAAAAGTTCCACTCAGATATCTGAAATTTTGCTTACTTCTAATTCCGCTGAACATATCGAATTTTATCAGGAAAAAATATTCTTTAAGGCATAAAATAGAAATGTGACCCGTCAAGCAAAAAGAGACCACATGGGTAGTGCGTAAAGTGTCGACCCTAGTCAGACTGCGCGGACTGCGCAGACTGACTAGGATCGATTGTTTTCGCAATGCGCTTATTTTCTGAATCTAGAATGATCAATCTACCTTCAAGTGAAAGAATTTTTGAAATGTGACTTGTGATTGACCTGATTGATTTTCGCGTGACGGGTCACAAATATTGGTTCTGAAGTTCTTAGGTCCTAGGCTGGACAGCAAAAGGGTATAAACAAGGAATTCAGTTTTTACCCAAATATTCAACCGTTAACCTTAATCATAGACAAGTTGAAATATTAACAGAAACAAATTTAGTAAAAGAAGCTTCAGGTTCGCTTGCTTGTACTTAGGCTGTTGGTTGTGAGACAACTAAACTACTATTAAAATCTTGATTTTACTCAAAATTTCCCAGTTTGGACTTCATATTTCTTGTTACAGTTAACAACATTTTCCTAGCTTTATTTATTTTGAATAAATTTGTTGGTTCTATCTTTTCAGTGAGTTGGGAGCGTTTTTGAATGGTTTGGGTGAGTGTTTGGGAATGAATGAATGGAGCGCTGAGCGAGTGATTTGGAATGGTTTTATCGAGATGAATGTCAATTTCAAGATATTGTTAATTGTAACAAGTGTGTTGTTAAAGTCTTGCCTATTTTCATAGGTGAAGAAGTAGCTCGCGCCAGACTTCTTCCTTACGGAGTTGCGTAGGAGTATATATTTATCTACCTGAGCGTAGAATTTCTAAAATTCTGGACGTAACTTGATATAGTCCTAAGATTTATATCTTTTTACTCTGTCTAATATTCCACCAATAAATGGTCACGATACAAGGTATTTTTTACGTCTTAGACAGTTTACTTTTGTAAAGTTGGAGTGTATTCCTCAAGGCAATGTACATGTATTCAAAAGGAATACGTATCATATAATTTATTGAATTCAACATCAATCCTTTTTAGAGTATGCTTAGTACTTATTTATTTGGCAACCTTTGTCAGATTTTACATGGTTATTTCAACTATATATATTTTTACTAAAAAGGTAACTCATTACCGTAGAACGACCGAAATAAAACTGCAGTTAATTCATTTATGTCCTAATTTTTTTTAAATGGTATTGTCAACAACTGTGAACAATATTGTAAAGATCCGGACATATGGCAAGCATCTCTGTTCAAAAAAAGATTTTAAAAACATCGTTGAATTGATGTTCACCTCTATCAAAGCCATTTAAAATCACTCGCTCGGGGCTCAAATAATTCATTCAAAATACTCACTCAAACCATCCAAAAACGCTCGAAAAAACATTAAAAAAGATTAGATCAACAACTGCTTCAAAATAAATATAGCTAGCCAAAATCACGATTTCGCTGACATGATTGCAATTATAATCTTCGATTGATTTTTGAAGAAATGTAAATCTATTTATAGAACTGTTATGCATATTTTGTTGAAGGGAAGTAATTAATATCGCTAATTTTGTCCAGGCTGAACAAAATTAGCGATAATGGAGTACCTTCCTTCAATCTAATACACCCCTACAAAGGACCCTTGTATCAAGACTATCATTTGAAAGAACGTTCTCAATATAACGAACATTTTACTAACGCCGTGTATAACGTATAAATCAATTTTGTGTCTATGTTCTTGTTATTTGATATGTAGGAAAATGATGTACTAGCGCAATTACTTAGATATAGCTAAATGTTTGAAATGGCAACAGATGGTCAATTTAACTACATAAGTTCTAGCCTTTAAAAACGTAATTTTGAATCGCTTTCCTAGAGAAAATTTAGTTTCTATGTGAATTATCAGCTAATTCCATCATTTGTTCACACATTCGAATGTGTGGAGAAAATAAAGCGGCAGACTGGTAATCTACCGAGCAAGTATTTCAAATTAAAAGTTATAAAAGTCGGCTAAAGAACATTGGATATTGCTCGAGAGACCGCCTCTATTAAACGACCACTTTTATTAAGCGAACATCATAAAAATTCACTTCATATTAGCAAAAGCTCTTAAAAAGTGAGCATCCTCTAACGAACAATTGTTTATAACAAATCTTATGATGTAGGCACCAATAAGAATCGTCTCAATGAGACAATTCTAATGGTTACGAATATCATAGGATTAAGAACAAAATATGCGACATTCGATAAATGATATCAAAATGGCCTGTCTTATTTATCATTAAACATTGTATTGAGTGACCATTTCAATAAACGACTGCTTTTTCGTGGTCCCCTTAGTGGTCGCTTAACACAAGATTAACTGAATACAGTCTTTGACGTCAGAGCTCTATGTACGAGTACCTGTAGCTTGGGTGTAGGGCATAGGTAATCGGATAATAAATTGAAGTAACAATTGGGTAATGGTTCGCTACCCTGATAAAACCCCATATAGTTCATATAGTTAACGTATATTTCTATTTTAAAGCGAATGCCTCTTTAAAACCAGAAAATCATAGACAATATACACATGTTCATATTTATTTCAGAGCTTTCGCACGACAAGAAAAAAAAATGAAATTAAGAAAACAACAACAAAAAAAAAAAAAACACAAATGGGGACGACGATTTTAAAGCTTAAGTATAACTGAAAGTTTCCTCCGAAAACAGACAAGCTAAAGATCCCGACAAGGCAAAATCGAGTAAATTGTAATGCATGCACTTTTAAATATTTTTTAATATTATGCCCATGTCAGTAAAATATAAGGTCTATTTTACATGTCTCGGCTATACATCCTATTTAAACTATAGCGAACTGTCCCCTGGAAATAGAAGATTGTAATTATTTCTGAAATTTAAATTGAGATTTATGGGGTATAAATTTCGAGGGGACACTTCAACGTTGACTAAACCGTTAACATTTCGACAAGTGTCCCAATCGGACTTCTATCCAGGACTATACTTGACCGTGAGTAAATTCTCTAGTCTGTCAGTATCAAAACACGCCCACCTTACCCTTGTTCTATTCTCTTGTGAAGGAATATTCTAGCAAAATCTGAGAGCGTAAATCCTTCTTTTTGAAATGAAATAATTATATGAATAGCTGCCAAATCCAAAGAGCGCATTGATAACATTGATTACAATTAACAATCTTATTTGTCATATTTTTTTTTTGACAATGAATACGAAATAGAACAATCTCGAAGATGCAAAAAGTTCCACAAACAGCGCAGACTGACAAGGGTCAAAACTTTTCGTCTTTTTGTATGTGAATTTCTGAACCAAGAATGGCCATTTTTACCTTTCTTTATAATCAATTTACGGGTATATACGCCGTACAATCGAACTCTGCCATATTCAAACTCGTCTACACATTCTGAGTGAGTGTTTTTTTGTGAGTGTGTGTGTGTGTGTGTGTTTCGGGGGGAGGGGGGGGGGCGTGACAGCTTACACATACATGAATACTCAAAGAGGCGTTCGAGTACTTATTTAATTTGATTCATTCATAAACGTAAAGCATATTTTGGGTGAGCGACCAAATTTTCTTAACAGCACAATATTTCACCTTCAAAGTATAACATAATTACGTAATTGCTATCCCAGGCAATCTATTTGGATGAAGGTGGCCATTACAGGGTAATTCTGTTTGGCCCCTTTTCATGGCGACGTTTCAAATATTTAGAACGGTAATCAGCTATAAATGTCAATAAACTGACCAAAATTGCTAGGTAGCCGCACACTATTCGGGGGCGCCGTAGAATACAAATTTAGGACCGGAAGTTGTCAAACGGTGTCATGATAAGAAAATTTATGGCTGCTCCGGAATGTTCGGGTATCGTCGGTTATTCGTCCCCAATCTACTTCGATATCAAGAAATATTAGCATAACACCATTACAAAAACTAATTACCTAGGAAAATGGAAAATGTGAAAAGATAATTGTTGATTTACGGAGGAGATAAACTAAGGTGATTAGTTTGTTTATCATTTACGTATATCTTTCTTTCGGGTGTCGTGATTTCGACAGTCACAGTCTGAATTTCAAGGCTCAAGATTTGACGTTAATCACTGGCTTTAATTAGCAAGGATTTGAAATGGAAAAAATCAAGAAATCACGCAAAGCTCTTTTCGAATCTTAACATGTATTTTTGTTTTAAGACAAATTCTAGTTTACTGCGGAGAAATATTTTTTGTTCAAATATGTAGATAGTTTGATTATTTTCGCTTTATCATTTCCTAGTTTTTTTCTAGTCATAGAAGTACAGAAAATAGTTCTCTAACAATATATATGTATATGTATATCTTTATAATATGATCTACGTCGCGGGAGTGAAATAATCCCGTTGAATATTTTTGATATTACACGAGTGTTATTACACTAGTGGAATAACTATGCAAATGAGCTAAGAACGAAGAACAATGTTATTTTTTTTGTTAGGAAAATGACGTCATTATGGATATGCTGACGTCATTTCGCAAACGGCGTTGTATGATTCGCGGAATAACATGAAGCGAAGAATATCATAATTTTCTCGTTTTATCACCAAAATTCGGTTCATATTATAAACAGAATATCAAATTAGTGCTCACAAAATACCGAATTTATTAAACTCGTCATCTATAAACAGATAAAAACTCGGCACAGCCTTGTTTCCATCTGTTAATAGATGACTCGTTTAATAAATTCGGTATTCCATGACCACTCATTCAATATCCTCTATTTATTATATCGAAGGACTTTATAACTTGGCAAAATTCTATTGACCAGTCCCTAGAATCATTTCTTCTCATTTCGACATGCTAATGCAGGCCTTGCTACATGAGAAACCCGCAGTTTATTACAAGAATTGTCATTAATTTCTCAGTGTTCCCTATTGTTCCCATAAAACCATTTTACGGCACTTAACGGCGACATGAACGCTTGCTTGCTGCGGTAATAGTCATTAGAAACTTCCTATAAAATGACTTTGAGACCCTTATTCTGAGAGATGCTGCACAGACCATTGATCATTACGAGTCTTATTCACACTCCACTGAGGATAGCTTACATGTTCCTAATAGTTTTCCTAGTCATTACCATTATAAAATCTACATTTAGGTCTACTTTATACCTTTTTTTTCAACGTAAAGCTAGCCATTCGACATTCAGATCTGCTGTAGAGTTATGCAATTGATATTTAGGTATACATTTAATTATTTTACAAGGTATAACTATTCAATCTACATTCAGATCTACATTCAACCTTTTCAATGCAAAGCTCTTCGCTGAAAAAAAAAATGAATGTAAACCTGAATGTAGATCGTATAGTTCTACGTTAAGAAGCTTGAAATGAACTTGTTAAGGGATCAAGGACCTAGATAGAGCTTGGTTAATTTCCCTACAGATATTACATGACTTTGCATAATAACGAACATTGCTAGGTCAATACATGAAGTTTCCATTCCTGTCGATGCCGATTTCATAGTTTTTTTGGGTTTTTGTTTGTTTGCTAATTTTTGCTAGCTTCTGAAATATGCACAATGTCTGGGAAATTAAACAATATGCAAATCCGTTCAGGATTACTGAAAGGTGGTAGACGTCTGAAATGGTTCCCCGATTTGCACGCAAGCGTACTAGGTACATTTCATTCAACTTTTTGAGAATATTTTCTATACTGAACATCTAATTAGTACTATCGACATATAGGAGACACACAACATTTAATGGCGAGTTTTTTTTATTCATACTACTTTAAAGCATTTGTCTGGACTCATGTTGACGCGGGGATCCTTTCATATATAACCCTGAGATACAGTAAGTTACATCGTGCAATTGATTTTTAACTCAATCAAACCATTCTACATCGCTCATTCAGCGCTCCATTCATTCATTCCAAACACTCACTCATACCGCTCAAAGACACTCAAACCTATTGGAAAATATAGAATCAACAACGTCATTCAAAATAAATTGGGAAAGAGGAAAATCGCGATTTTACTGACATAATTCAAATTGTAAGCGTCTAATAGGTTCTTGAAGAAATAGGAAGCTATCTATAGAACTTGTATGCACATTTTCATTAAAGGTAGGTAATCATTATCGCCCATTTTGTTCATCCCGAACAAAATTTGCGAAATTGGATTACCTCCCATTAAATTCACTGAAACCTCGCTCCACACACTCATTCAATTTCATTCCTTTACCATTCAAAAATCATTCATCTTGTCAATTTCACGATGTTTTTTTTCCGTGGATACCGGATCTGAAAACTGGTGGGTAAATATCGGGTTATACTGTGCTTCGGGTGATACCACGAAATAGACAATCAAAATAGTTGAAAACGGAAGTGTCTGTTTGTCATAATTTCAATTTGCTAAACCTTTAATTAACTATGTCCATTAGTTATTTGTTAAGTTTTTCTTCGAGAAAAGGGTTTTTCAACACGATGCAGAACTGCGACTTTCTCTGTGAGTAAAATTTCTATCAGATAATTATACGATCTGCATTAAAGATAAAATATTGGAACTGCTTTTGTTCCGGGGGTTTTCTCCGCCGTTCACAGGTGGTGAAAAAACCGCAGCGCCGTTATAAATATCTCACAAAAATCTCATCAAAAACTTGTAGAAAACAGGGCGCTCATTTAACGTTGATGTATTGCAAGTTTCTCGGGTTTAACACCAACTCAGGCTCGACTTAATAACCATTTTCGATACCAAAACACAAGTTTCCACAATGGAACCGTTCGCCATGTTGAATTTTATTGTGCTTTCGTTTCAGATTCTATTTCGATGTATTATTGCGCGGCATTGTGCTGACTGCAATTGTTTACCGAACTATTTTCGCTCTATTACCGTCAAAGAAGAAGCAAGCTATTGTTTCTTTTGTTGCCCGCTGGGCTCCCAACACGTCTCTTATTCATTTATTTTGAGTTTAATTTGAAGGCCCTACCCCACCCCTCTTTTATAATGATTACGCTGTATAGATATTGGTTATTCGCTCAATTTATTTTCGTTGTCAAATCGGGATCAAATTAACAAATCAATTTCTTCGCGGTCTTTAATTAGTGAAAGAGATAATCAAGAAAACTAGATTTATTTTTTTAAACAATACCATAGAAATCGGTGATTACTGAATTTTTGATATTGAAAAATGATTTAGCAAAGCGAGACAAATAATTAAGATCACACGACACGAGCAAAAAATATTCAAAGATGAGAAATTTAATACGAACACGTTGAGACCTTTGTGTTTATATTTTACATTTTTTAGATAATGAAAGAAATGTGACAAACTTTAGCGGAATATAAATGGGACGACACTTTTTTGCCTAGGCTAGCTCCCGTCCAAATAAGTTTTTTAATGTGGATCCGAAAAAATATAACTGCTGTCGTTTTCAACTGAGAATCTTCTCTAACTTATTTGTAACAACTTATTAATAGCATTTATCATAGCATTACAACAAAAATAAAGATTTGATCGCAAGTTGAAATTTGAGAATATTTACAATTGAGCACGAGAAAAAGTTATAACAACGGGCTCTGAAGCAATTGTAAAAAAGCAAAATTCCACTAAAATGTGATTTCTAAATAGCTTTATTCTCTCTGACTAGAAGATTGGTGTCTGTTTTTGTGAGCAAGGGAGGTAACTTAATACATGCTTTATGATAGTAATGTCCCACCTCACTCAGACCACAATGACCGCGTTGTTGGATCATATTTGTAACAAATCATATATGTAACACCTGTTACATATATGGTCACATATGTAACATGTGTTACATATATGACTCGGAAATCATATTTCGTGACGAATATGGTCGATGCCGGTTTTTGATGTGACATGAAATCACATATGTCACAGGTCAATTTTGATTTAAAAACAGTACATATTACTACCACACATGCCTGCTAGTCTGCCAACCTAAAGCCACTAGGCTGTCACCTTCATGCCACTAAACTGAAAACTCCGCAAACATTATCAAGACGGGACATGATCAATTTTCGTTGATCTCCTACTACTGCAGATGCGCAGGCTGATCTATATGATGTGTATTTTGCCTTGAGTTCCAAATCAATTTTCTTGCTGTTTGGATGTTGCTTGACACACTCACGCGCGCCCTCGAGATGCACTGGTACCTTAGTCAAAAAATCATTATTTCATACTCTCTCTCTCTCTCTCTCTCTCTCTCTCTCTCTCTCTCTCTCTCTCTCTCTCTCTCTCTCTCTCTCTCTCTCTCTCTCTCTCTCTCTCTCTCTCTCTCTCTCTCTCTCTCTCTCTCTCTCTCTCTCTCTCTCTCTCTCTCTCTCTCTCTCTCTCTCTCTTTCTCTCTCTCTCTCTCTGAGGTTGATTTTAGTTGGAGTGAGTCTCAATCGCTCTGATGTGCTAACTATTGTTTTGCAATCGTGAATAAGATCAATAGTATTAAAAATATAATGATGTTGCTATTGCTGTTAATTGATTGACTACAAATAGACAACTAAACCTTTTACATATATGCTTCTCATGTCAACCTCCATTTCGGACAAACACATTTGTAACACACTTTATCTGTTACGAATGTGATCATGTACGTAACAAATGTGTTACATATATGATATGATACAAATATGACCCAACACCGCGTTCTTAAAACTTGATAAACGCAGGGAGAACGGGATAAATTGCAGAAAAAGCACAGTTTTCAAGCTGGTTCTTCGTCTTAACTACGCCCCTAACCCTGTCACTGCGTCTAAAATCTCCCAGCTAAGTTTCGTCACACGCTTGATAAATACATAATACGTACTTAGTGTAATATATGAAAAAAATATCTAACGAGGTTGAGAGAATTGAAAATTGTCGAGGCTGAGGCTGAGGCCGAGTTAGATACTTTTTTCATATAATAGACTAAGTATGTATTATATTTATCTTATAACCTCTATGTGTCTTCTTTTCGTCGATGTTTCTAACTGAAATGCAAGTTTCTAAAAATAAACCTCATTATATCATTGTTCTAAAAATAACTATGCGATGTCATAAAAAATATCATACAGGATAATATCATACGGATATTTGTATAGTTATAAGATAAAGTACGCACCACATCTTTTGCGTTCTTATTACATTCTTTCTAAGACCTTAAGATCGCACAACGCGATTACCTCGCGTTAACTACGTTCACTGTGCCCTACGTGATCTAATCATAAATACAAGTCACGTCACCCACGTCAACAAAGACCAAAAAGATCGCATCACGTCTTATTCGGTTTCTATCACGTTCCTTCTACGTCTTAAAATTTCGTACTGAGTCGGACCAGCTTTACATTGATGTAGTGGGACTTTGGTCTAATGTGACTGGGGTTTAACCCTTTACTGTTTAATCCCTGCTTTTTACGTGCCTGTGATTTTATGTTTGAGAAAACATTGTGAAAAAAGAAGACATTGCTTTTGACAAGCAATTTCTTCTTTTTCCATTCTATTTTCTACCCTACTGAATGGTTATTTTTCAAATTAAATCCACTTTTAATTTACGTCTGCAAAACCTTTGAATTTAGACAGGTCCAAATTTTGTAAAACAGGAAAAGGTAAAAACACGACGATGGAGCATGTTTTTCTAATACACACTGAGAGCCTTGAAAGCTAATTTTTGCACTTCGAACCCACTGGTGACAATAAGGCACTGCACACACACAAAAAAAATAATAACGTAAACTGGTCTGATTCCCAGAGAAAAGTTGTCACGCAGGGTTAGTAACTTCGTCAAATTGACATTTATCTCGATCAAAATCATTCTAAATCACGCACACAGCGCTCCGTCTATTCATTCCGAACACTCAATCAAAACCCCAAAACGCCCAGAAACCTTATAAAAACACATCGACCTTGTTTATATAGATAAATAGCTTTTATACGTCCGAAGGGTCGTGTTATGTTATCGTCTACATCGTCTGTCTGTCCGTCTGTCTGTCTGTCTGTCCGTTAGCAAATTCGTGTCCGGTCTATAACTTTCAAACTATAAGGCCTTTGGTCTTGAAAATTCACAGGTGTATAGATCTCATTGCTAGGGTGTGCAGAGCGCAAGAACAACAACTCTACCATTTGTAATTTTTGAGTTATTGCCCTTTGTTTGATTCAGTAAGCAAATTCGTGTCCGGTCCATAACTTTGAAACTATAAACCCTTTGGTCTTGAAACTTCACAGGTGTATAGATCTCTTTGCTAGGGTGTGCAGAGCGCAAGAACCACAACTCTACCATTTGTATTTTTTGAGTTATTGCCCTTTGTTTGATTCATTAAGCAAATTCGTGTCCGGTCCATAACTTTCAAACTATAAAGCCTAAGGTCTTGAAATTTCACAGGTGTGTAGATCTCATAGCAAGGGTGTGCAGAGCTCAAGAACCACAACTCTACTATTTGCATTTTTTGAGTAATTGCCCTTTGTTTGATCCAGTAAGCAAATTCGTGTCCGGTCCATAACTTTGTAACTATAAGGCCTTTGGTCTTGAAACTTCACAGGTGTATAGATATCATAGCTAGGGTGTGCAGAGCGTAAGAACCACAACTCTACCATTTGTGCTTTTTGAGTTATTGTCCTTTGTTTGATTCAGTTAGCGAATTCTTGCCCGATCCATAGCTTTGAAGTTAAAAGGCCTATAGTCTTGAAACTTCACAGTTGTATAGATCTCATAGCTAGGTTGTGCAGAGCACAAGAACCACAACTCTACCATTTGTATTTTTTGTGTTAAAGCACTTTGTTTGATTCATTGAGCAAATTCGTGCCTGGTACATAACTACGAAACTATAAGGCCTATGGTCTTTAAACTTCACAGGTGTATAGATCTCATAGCTAGGATGTGCAGAGCGCAATGGCCCTTACTCTACCATTTGTATTTTTTGAGTAATTGCCCTTTGTTTGATTCAGTCTGCAATTTTTTGTCCGGTCCATAACTTTCAAAGTACAAGGACTACGATGTTGAAACTTCACATGTATGTAGAACTCTTAGCTAGTGTGTTTGATTAATCTCAATGTAATTGAATTTGTGAATATTTTAGTAGTACGTACTCGGGTACTTATAATTACTTGAAGAATAGTGATGATATCCATAGGTAATCCACAGTTCTTTAATTGCATAAGAACACATTTTCCCAAAGATAAATAGGAAAACAAAACAAAACAAACACTACCATTATAATAAATACAATATACCATAGTGTTTGCTAGAAAATACATGCTAAGGATCAATAAAAAGTTCAAAACATCCCCCATTTATTTCTGAGCTTCGGGCGTATAATGCCACGCCCAGCGTTGCTCTTGTTTATTAAATATATCAAATAATCCCGAGATTTAATTGGCTGATGTTTACTTTGTCCGTAAAGATGCACAAACAGAAAATGAGTAGATTTTTTTAAAGGGAGGTAATAAAGCATCGCCAATTTCGTCCAACAGGATGAAATTAGCGATGTAGCATTACCTCCCATGAATACCATGCAAAACTCGATCCTCACACTCATTCCTTTTCTTTTCGAAATCATTCAAAAATCATTCATCTTGTCAGTTTAACGATGTTGCTAACTGTATGACTGATTCGAGAAATTTTTGCACCGAATGCTGCGGTCTGTCTAAATGTTAATTGTCAATATTCTAGGTCATTCGAAACGTTCCACGACGTCATAAAAATCAATTCAAACTTTCCACTCGTTCATTGTCTTGCTTAGATTTTAAAATGTCTCGATAGTCCATAAAGAGGCACAAATTTATTTATTGAACATTAAGTAGATTTTAACTATAAGAAGGTAACAGATTATCGTTTATTCCGTTCAACAAGAACCTCCACTTAATTTTAAGCAAATTTGCTCATCCCATACATTTAATTTCATTCCTGCATCACTCTGATTAAATATTCGTAAATTAATAACGAATAGCCTTTAAAAAAAGACGTAAAAAAAGATTGTAACAGGATAAAAGAATAGATGATAGGTGACTTGAGATGAAAAAGTTTATCGGGCTCGGCTGCGAAATTTATCCGGTTCGCCTCCGGCTCACCAGATAAATTCCTACGCCTTGCCCGATAAACTTCTCCATCTCGAGTCACCAACCATCTATTCTCTATAAATTTGTTCGATTCCCAGAGCAAAGCAGTCGCGCTTGACTGGTTCTATGTTTCCCTGGCGCCACGTGGTCTGATTTGCCTCGATTTCCAACGACAATTTTAAAATTCAAGAGCCTTCCACCTGCTGGGGTCGCCATATTTGTTTAAGTCGAAACTTTCGGGAAATTCTTTAATTCGCTCTAGAGTAAATAAAAGAGAATTGAAATTTGAAGGGATCCGAAAATAAGTTAACTCACTTAAAAAGGGGATACACTAAGTCTCTCAAGTCAAAGGCGGGGTTCTTTATACGACTTGATTGTAGTGGATCCGTAAAAGTGAATATGTGGGTCTATGAAGCAAGCAAGATCGATCGCCGCTCGACCGGAAACTCGAACTTTTTTCATGACGTAATATAGCCTTCCAAATAAGATTAAATTACATTTACATATCGCACCCAATTCATATTAATTGTATTATCCATTTTTCTATGGCTCGGTTTCCAATATTTATTCTAATTTCTAAAACGTCTCCCGGACAAGTACCTATTCATCTTCAATAGCCACTTTACGGAATAAAATTGCTACCTGTAAATAAATGAAGGAGGAGTGAGGCATCAGAGATGTTTTAGTTCTCATACTTAGTTCAATCTGTATACACAAATATTTCTCTCTTTTTTTTAATTTTTCGCGTAAATGTGAAATATATCATTTTTTGTCAAACTTAAAGTGTAATCTTTACGGGAAAAAACGCAACAACAACAAAAATAATAATAATAATAATAAAATAAATGAAAAAAGATAAAATAAAAAAAATAAATAAAAAAAATCAGAGCTTTTAAAAGGATTACCATTTATAAACTCAACACGCTATTGTAAACATTTCAGGGAGAATCCAATATCTACCTGTAGACGTTGCAGGTTAACTATCAGTTATCCGGTGTTAATTGGAGATAAATACTATTTAAACACACGTTGCTCAACGCCATCAAAAGTCCCCGTGGCCAAATGGTTAGCATGGAGTACTCCAAGGCGTCCAAACGCCGCCCTGTTTGCGCATAGGTTCGAGTCGTACAGAGTACATATTTTTTTTAAAAATCTTTTTAATCACATTTTCTAGAATTCTCTTGTGTATGCAAGTTTCTTGTGTAAATGTATGTCATTTGAAATGGTAAATTGTCTTTTTAAATATGAAATTCCTAGTTATCTTTTTATTCATTTACATTAAAATTTAAATAAACGGTGCATTTTTATGAATTTCAAAGGCCCTTTCAATGTCAAAACATTATTTAATACGACTCGCTTAATGGCAGCATTGCTTTTCCAGAACTTCCCCTTCTTTTCTTGGGCATGCCGACAGCAGCTAAATACTCCTCCGTAAGACTAGTGCAAAATACTGTAATCGAGCGGTTCCTTCGATACTTTTGACATCAGGGAACCCTTTGACATAAGTCCCTTCTGAGTTGTTTAAATGCACATTGCCCCCCCCAAAAAGGTGAAATCAAAATATGAAATTTGTTAAACACCTTCGTTTTATAAGTTCTTGACTACTAAAACATCCTTTATATTATCATACTTTCCGCCCTCTCGTCTTTTAGAATTGATAAGAAAATATAATTAACAAATCTTGTTGGGAAAAGTCTTGTAAGCAGTCCCCAGCAAAAGCAAAAAAATTAGTGCGAACTGTCTATAAAAATGAATTATAAAAATATTGAATTTGTTAATATTGGGATTTGAACCGTGGTCTCCATGACAACAATCACTGTGCCTAGCCGTCTTTGCCATTTCTCATCGATAAGAAGTCGCTCTAACATAGTTATTTATTACAAGCATTACCAATTTACCTGTGTCACGCCCCAGTAGGTTTATCAATATACACCCTGTTTACAATAATATTGTGGTCCCGATAATGCTCAAAAAAGCGAATTCAGGTTATAGTCCAATACGGTTTCGGAATTTCATCTGTTCCTACTTTCCGTATGGACAAGAACTAGAGCGAAAATTACACAATTTTAACAAATAATATACGACACATGCATTTTATTGTCTAGGTTTTATGAAAAAGGCTAAAAGATTTTAATTCAAGAAAGAAAGTCTATGTATTATATGAAACCCTCACACTTAAAATGAACCATAGGGCAATCGATATAAAACAATGTTCAAGTGGATCAGATGAAAAAAAAAAACAAAAAAAAAAAACACTATCACGCATAGAGAATTGAAGAAATACAAGGTAACGGAATTGCATTGGGCGTCATTAAATAGGTTTGTTTTACACCTACAATACAATTGACATGTCGTGAAATTGACAAAATGAATGTTTTTGGAATGATTTTGGAATGAAATTGGATTAGTGCGATGTGTGAGTTTTGGGTCAAATTAGAGAGAGGTAATCAAATATCGCTAATATTGTTCGGGATGAACAAAATAAGCGATATTTATTACCACCCTTTCATGAAATATGCATACAAACTCTTTAAATAGCTTCCTATTTTTTCAAGAACAAATCAGACGCTTGCGTTTTCAATTATATCAGCGAAATCGTAATTTTTATTAACTATATTAATCTTGAATGTAGATGTTGATCTCATCTTTTTATGACATTTTGGAGCGTTTTTGAATGAGTGTTTGGAATGAATGAATTGAGCACTGGGTAAGCGACTAGAATGGTTTTTATTGAGATGAACGTCAATTTTACCATGTATCTAACTGTTTACCTTCATAATACAGAAATGGGTGTCACCTAACGCTCTAAATTCAGACTTTCAGAACGCTTTGAACTATGTTAAAACAGGTCTAGAAATGTACCTAAAGTCCCCGTATTATACCATGTTAAATCATTCATGCATTAATATTAATTTAGTCCGCGTATTTTAATAACGTTCTACCATCCTCCTGGATTCACGCAGAGACTGGATTATCCCTTCTCTCGACTGAATCAAACCCTTATACAGCAGACAAAATGAGTTTGTGGGAAATAAATGTGACCTGTCCCATCTAGGAACTCTGTAAAATGAATATTTTGAAAAGAAATTGGGTCCGACATTTGTCAACCAGAGGTCGCATTTCAAAAATCCTTTCACTTGAAGGTAGATTGAACATCCTAGATTCAGAAAATAATTACATTGCGAAAGGTTTCGACCAAAGTCAGTCTGCGCAATCCGCGCAGTCTGACAAGGGTCTACACTTTACGCACTACCGAGATGGTCTCTTTTCGCGTGACGGATCACAAAACTTCCGAAATAGGAATTAGTATACGTTTTTTGTTTGTCATTCTTTCCGACTACTTATCTACCACCAATGGGTTGATAATCGTCGACCTATGTGGGATAGTAGTTGGAGGCTAGGAAAGGATGTAATAATAGTACTGGTGTGAGAAACAACAGGAATCCAGTGCTAGGTGCTCCAGCCGCCATGATATGGCCGAAATAATGTTAAAAAACGGCGTAAACCCCATTCAATCAATCAATGAACCATTGCTTGTTTTTTAAATCATCATTGACTTTGTCCGATGATCTAGAAATTGACATTTGAAGATGTATTTCAATAAGATCTACTGTATCATTCGTATTTGAATTAGTTCCAGTTGAACGTTTGATTTTAGACAGACGGACAGACAAAAGGAAGACAAACATACTGGTAGATATGCCAGACAAAAGGTATTTTATGTACCCGCGTGAGGAAAAATCTGTCGACTCTGGCCAGACTGTGTGAATAGCTTTTTTATCTCCCTTTAAAAAAAAATCTGCGTATTTTTCTGATTTTGTGTCTTCAAGGTTAATTCAGACGCATAAAAATCAACACAAGCTTATAAAATCATGCAACTATTTGATTGATTTGACTGAAATATTTACTATTTAAACCATTTCGGAGCGTTCTTCAGTGTTTGGAGTGAGTTTTTTGGAATGAAGGATCGTAGCGCTGAGCAATGTTGAATGGCTTTGATCGAGATGGGTGTCAATTTCACGATGTTGTTAACTGTAGATGATGACAACAGACCAAATTCTTTTGCCAAATAAAAAGGCATGTTAAATAAGTTATATAGTGATATAATATTTGCCTTTTTTAAATACTTGCTAACCAGGAATAGAAAACGTATTCGACGCCCAGATTGAGATGCTTTGCTTTCAGAAACACTGGAAACTTACAAAAAACTGATATATTGCATATCTGAGAATCCCATATCAGTTTTTAAGCGAAAGGGTTTCTAAAGATTGGTTCGAACTTGTGACCCTAAAAGCAACAGCTCTGAATCAGCATCTCGTCTCAAACTGAGACTTAATTATTTTATAGCAGCTCATGTCGTGAAATATCAAATTGATAGCGATATGATTTAAATAAGCAGTTTTTGTCGGGCACCTTTTTACGGTTGGATGACAATCGAAAATGTTGCTTAATTACGAAATACTCACGATTCTGTATTTTTATGCATTACAAAATATCACAAGCTTTTATGAATGCTAGAAAATAAGTATGTGAAATCAATGTCGAAAAGGGAAATACGTTAAAATGCCACATGATTTTTCTCTAGTGAAAAAGACAGTTCTCCTACTTTTTATTTTCGAAAATTTATTTTGTGATTCTTAAGAGATAAATGTCTTATTTTTACGTTTTTTCTATACATTTCGAGACATTTCTTCGTAAGAATTCTGTATTTTGATAATTGCGTTTGGTAAAAAAAAATGTTATAAGGTTTTTTTATATCTTATATTCAGTTTTCAAGCAAAGTATTTGCACAACTACTTTACGTTTAAAGTTAGTAACATCATGAAATTAACGCTCATCTCAATCAAAATCATTCTAAATCGCCCACTCAGCGCTCCATTCATTCATTCCATGACTTAACTCAAACCATTCAGAAACGCTCCAAAGTGATTAAAACGATGAGACCAACAACTACACTCAAAATAAATGTTGCTCGAAAAAAGTCACAATTTCACTGACAAATTTGAAATTGTAAGCTTCTGTTTGGTCCTTTAAGAAAAAGGAAATTATTAATAGAACTTTATGCATATTTTAGTAAAGGGGGGGGGGGGTAATAAAAATAGCTTATTTTGTTAATCCTGAACAAAATTTGCTGCGATATCGGATAACATCCCTGTAATTTCCCTAAAAACTCACTCAAAGCACTCATACAATGTTCAAAAACCGTTCTGAAATCATTCATCTTGTCAATTTAACGAGGTTGTTAATTGTACCAACAATCATCGAATCACAAAGTCGGCTGTTAACATATGTCGTCATTTGCAGCCACATCACATTGGCATCCAACTATCATGTGTTACATTTTATACACGTGGGTGGGGAAAAGTGGATTCAATGTATTTTTATAGAAAATCCATGCTATCTGATCGGGATTCAATCTTTGGATCACGAAGCCAACTTTCTTACTATTAGACAATTAAAAATCACGCGGATTGTTTGTATGAATTATACTTAATTTGATGATACATATAGCAAAATGAGTCAAACGTTTACGATCCGAAAAGCATGTTTGTAATAACATAAATTTATGCTTGATAACATATAATTCGGTTGCTAATGCATCAGGAATGTTAAAAAAACCTTCTTCTGCAAACTTACAAATAGTGAAATATGTAGAAATTATGAATTCTTTCAGAAAGTTTAATTTGCCATTCTGATGAAATGCAAATACGTGGGATATAGGTGCAAATGTATTGCACCATAAATTGATATTCAAAGTTATAGACAACGATTCATATTTAAGCTGAAATTATCCATTCATCATATATGCAACTTTACTTAGAGCATTTTTCAGCGATCGACAAATACATAGATTTCTAAGAATAAGCATGGATTTATTTCATAGTAAGCGACCAGTTTATCAATCGTTTATTCGGGGATCAAGGCTTTAAAGTTAAAATCGATCGGAAGTCGCCATCAACAGAAGTATGAATCGCCCCATTTAACTGGTTTAAACCTATTTATTTGACATCGATTGGGAAACAAGTTTTTGCAACATAGATTAACCCCTCTCAATTCCGCTTCCTGGAAAATTCAGTACTCCCGCCGAATGTGCGGGCCGATGAAAGAACCAAGGTCGATGGTCGCTCTCGGGATTGAACTCAGGACCTTTGAATCAAGAGGCCGACGCTCTACCTCTGGACCACGGACACCACACGTTCATTTGTACATTGTTTCTTTTTTTCCTGTGAAGTGAAATTTGCAAAAAAAGTTTCGTTTCGAATTTTACACGAACTGTAATCTAAGTTGTGATGGCTAGCGTTCCCATAGAAGCCATTCAGACACCAAAATACAGAGCACATTTCGTCGATTTTCATCACAAACCCCGTTACTACAGCTTCTTTAAAGAAGCTGTAGTTACGAGGTTTTGGAAGAAAAAAGAAGACTCGCAGAGGATCATTATTCCCCCTTTTCGTGCAATTACAATATACGATAGAAATGGAAACCGTCTCGTTTATGCATTAAGGGTTCAGAGCGGAAAAGCTTAAATCGACCGTCGCTTCGCTTGGGCAGGGAAAAAATATTGGGGAGAAAAAATTAATATTTTCTCAATTAAGAAATGAAATGTACCGAAAGGACCCCCGTTCATATCGATATGGGTTGGACGCTATAAAATTGGGCCTTCGTGAATAAAAAGTGATTTTCTTAAATTAGTAATTGTTTTTTTCATTTGGGTATGAAACTAGTATTCAATCAGTCTGTTTGAAACGCAATCAGGTTTTTTACTTTCATACACCAATGATCTATTTTTAGTTTGATTTTGGTAACATCTTAATAAAAAATGCATTGTTAAAGGTTAATTAATCAGTTTATATTCCAATCAATGAAATTTCACTCAATTTGCACGCAAAGTAGTTGATGAAGACGACTGGTTGAAACCGCCCATCCTTCAACGACTTCAAGGTTGCGAAATGTTTGCAAATAATAACCCGTTTTCGGCGCAAGTGCACGTGCAAAACTGCTGTTTAGATGTTAACTTCTGTAGTGATGTTACATGTTAACAAATAGAGAGAGTATGTCTTTGATAGAGCTATGAAACGAAAATAATTCAAAGTGACAATTCCTACCCTGCGTTCATGATGACAAAACTGTGTAAACTGCTTGCAAATTAAACCCCTTTTTGCACGTGCAAAGCGGGTTTAATAGGCAAATAGTTTGCACCGTTTTGTCATCCTAAACATAAGGCTGGTTTCACGTAAATATCTTCTGTAACAACCAAGTCATGACTATTTATTACTCGAACAATCCCTAAAATACTATATTGTCAACGAAAATCAAAATGAATTCTCAATGGTTCCTATGAGTTGGGAATAAGTTTTTGATTGAAATGATAATCCAGTATAATTTATAATCCTCATTAATTTTGGTCTAAAAAGCACCCAGAAAAACCATTGACCTGGAAAACGTTAACTGCCTTTACTTGTCCGATAAGCTTGTTCGATTCTGATCCGGTTTGTGTGTGTATTTCCGTTTAGTTATCTTCACTTTCGTAGCATATGCCCATATGAGAGACGCCCATAGAAAGGGATTAGGTGTTACTGGGGTTAGTACAAAGATTCATGACGAAACTACTGCTGAACGTGCTCGGTGTAAAGAACCATTACACGGTTTAACTTTTCATCCGAAAGTCAATTGAGCCTGTGCGTGACAATACCAACAATTTCAATTGTGCGCAAAGCAAAGACTCAGGCCAGTTGGTGCATCCGCACAGTCTGACCAGAGTCTTCACTATACGATTTGTAGATAGATAAGGTCTCACATGTAACTGTACACAGTTAGACAATTTTCTTATTGCACCATGTAAGTGTCCGGGCTGCTAATTTTTTTACATCTCATGCATGTGTCAAATTGTTGGAAATGTCACGCTCAGACTTGATTTTAAACAAAACTAAACAAATAGTGAAGGTGTAATTCTTACATTTAAGTCGCGTGTGGTGTCCGTGATCTTTGTGGTGTCTTTGGTCTAGATCGTCGGTCTATTGGCCAAAAGGTCCCGATTTCGATTTTCGACAGCGGTTGCGATCTTGGTTCTTTCATAGGCCCACAATTTAAGGGTCAGAACTGGTGAATATTTCAGAAAGCAGAAACTAGAATCGAGAGGTTTTAATCTAAATGATAAGAACTTGGTCTCCAGTCGATGTATAATAAGTAGGTTTAAACCATATTAGTCGTCTTTTTCAACGAAAATGTAAGAATCAAAATGACATAAGATGACGGAGGTCAACAGTCATCTTATTGTATTTGAGTATTTTGATTGTTCAATCGATTTTTGATTGACATAAGAGATCTGTTTATTTTATTTATCATCGGTCACTTTGATCTCTTTGAGATTCTGCCATTGTAACGAATTACTAACTTATACAGGTAACAAATATATCGATACATGCATTGAAATCAGAACAGGTCACTGAGTCCGTATCATATAAAAATATGGAATATTCATAAGATACTATAATCTGGCGGCTGACTATATAAAAGTATGTGACTTTCTATTTTCACAGAATTGTAATTTTCACGTTTTCGCCGTTGCGTAAAATATAGAAAAGAGCAATTTATTTATGATTGGAAAATTCAATATAATAATCTGTTAATTTGGCCCGGACAATGGGTAAAACGTGTTACGCGGTTTTTCTTTCCTACCATATGTTGAAAACAATAATTAGACTAATTATGGGCCGGTATTATTCCGTGAAAAACGCGATCAAATTAATAACACGGCAGTGCAATCTGTACGAAGCTCCATTTTACCTTTCCGGCCATGAAAAGTAACTGAAATCTACACAATTTTGTCTTATTTTCATATTGAACTTTCCGATTATTGCCAGAAAACCCACAAATATGCATGTAGATGATTAAATGCGTCAAGGAATGGATAAATAAATAAGCAAATAAATGGTTAAATTGTTTCGTTAATATGCAGTTAAAGTGCGGTTCTAAACACATTTATACGGCTTGAATGATTCTATCCCTTTTTTCTCATTAAAACATAGTTTGACTTACATAGATTATATTGTATAAAATGTTTCGTGTCGAAAACAATAATTTGAGATTCAAAATATTTATTTTGTAAATTTTTCTTATTTTGTTCTGTCCTTTTCGCGAGTAAGACAGTAATGCACTACACAATACGTCTTGTATTCAGCAGTTAATACTAGGTCAACTCTGATTGGTTGACTCCCCATTGGTTGAAACAAACACTGATTTACTGAGGGTTTCCAATTATGGCATCGAATACAGGAAGCCGGTTTTGTTCTCCTGGGAAATTATCAGTAATTATTGGTAATTTCTTGTTTTATAGGAAACTTACATCTCGGAATATGAGAGGCCGTAAACAAGCAAAAAATTCCAATTGTGTTACCATAGTAACGATGTAATCAGTAGAAGATAAAGATGCATGTATATCATGTAATGCAATAAGTATTTGTGGTTTAAAAGCCAATTTAATAATTCTGATATCTTATAACCGAGGAAATGCTTTTGTTTGGATTTTTTACATGTTTAATATTAATGCACGACTACGTTAAACTTTATGTCACTCTTATCTGTAAAATATTAATTTTTTTCTGGGGGAAAAATTGGTACTCACTAAGGCCTGAGATTTTTCCAAAGGAAAATAGATAAACAGAACTTCAAAACAGTTCATACTTGTCTAACAATGTCTAATAATGTGTGTAAAGAAAAACCTATGATCAGCCTATGCATCCGCACAGTCTCATCAAACTTTTCACTTTGCACTCTCATATAGTCAGCGAATATATGTATATATATACTTTTACTTTATCGGTTATACAGTTTCTTGCCGGTGTATAGACGATTTAATCCCGGCTGAAAAAAAATGATGTCACCCGAGCCGGAGGCGAATGTTGACAACTCCTTTTACTGCCGAGAATAAATCGTCATTTATCCTGGAAAGAAATCGTATTACGAATTTATTTTGCATGTATTTCAAAGTTTTAGATTAAATATATGTCTTTTGTCGATTTATGGTCTTTCTTTACACCAAATTCTTTGAAACTACCAATTCCCCTAAATGCGGCCCAAATTAAAAGTAAACATGTAGTGACTTCACAGGTAGTAGTGAGGTCACATGCCCTTTCTAGTAACATCACACTTGAAAAGGAATAATACATCTGCGTTAGCCATTTTGAGAACGTGTGCTGCCATTTCACAGAAATCAAAATTAGGGACATTTTTATAATAAGGCTGCAAAGAAGTATTTTAGATTTGTTCGTAAAGAAGGTACTAACAATCTTAAAAACAGTTTAGACGTCAGTTTTGTATATATATGCTCTCCTTATAAATAGACATCAAGGCCTTATCACACATATGCGTTTACCAAAGAAATTTTACAAAGGCCACAATCGAAAATCAAAATCTCTTTAATACTTCATTTTCATTGATAATTTTGCTAAATTGATGTTAGATATTTGGCTTTTTAAATCATTATACAAACATGTTTTTAACCCTTAATACTACTTTTTTGGTCTAAACCATCCTGCAAAGCTACGCAGCTTCGTGTATGTTAACTTTTTATTAAAATTTTCTGGTAACATGAACGAACACCTGATACAGTTAAACGACATCGTGAAATTGGCATGGTAAATGATTTTGAATGATTCTGGAATGAAATTGAATGAGAGTGTGGAGTCAGTTTTGAGTGAAACTAAAGGGAGGAAATCCAAAATTGCCAATTTTGTTCATCTTGAATAAAAAAAGCGATATTTATCACCTCCATTTAATAAGATATATGTAATTTTCTGTTAATGTCTTCGTGGACCAATCAGACAATGTTTAATTCAAACCAGCCAATAAAATCGCAGAATAATTTGACCGATCTTAATTCAATGATGATCGTCTTGAACGATTTCGAAATGATTTCTTATTATTTTGGAGCGTTTTTGATCGATTTGAGTAAGTGTTTGGAATAAATGAATGGAGCGCTAAGTGAATTATTTGGAAAGTTGTTTTTTTTATCGGAATGAGTGTCAATTTCACAATGTTGTTAACTGTATCTCCCTATAGAATCCCTTTAACAGACAGAAACAAATTAATTTCGAATATTGCGCAGTTCACTGCGTTCATGGTTTGCAAATGTCTGGTATACAAGGCGAACGTTTTTATATTGCGTTGAAATTATTCCCGACTCTTAAGTTATTTTTATACAGAACAGAACAGAACAGAACATATTTTATTTACAAAATGACTTGAACATTCATGTTCATCGTCATTACAATGCATAATAACACAAAAAATGTACATGTACATACAGGTAACAATGGCATTATATATAGTAAATATAGATATTTCATTAGATTAAAGCATTTATTTAAATATTTTCTAATTTATTATCTTGATTTATTTATTTGATTGTTTGCGGAAATCACGTGATTTTCTGAACCCATGTGAATGCGTTTGTTTTCGTTTCGCGATCAAAATGAAATCTGAGTAAGTATTGAATTTATAAACAGGTACATTGGTCGTAACATAGTCGGCATGATGCAAACCATCTTAGACCTAGGTACCTGTCATTTTGGTTGATTAGATGAGTGTGTATTTCATGGTTTGAAAGGGTTGTAGATGTGATGGTAAATGTAAATTAACTCTAGTGATGGCAAAATTAATTTCTGCGTTCTCTATAAAGGTTTGCAATATTTGACGTAAAATGTTTTAACATATATCTAGTATTTCATTTCATTTTCTATTTATACAATTTTAGGATTTGTTTCTATTCAATTCTATTCTATTCCGTGAGCATTTGTCAATAATAGCTAACAACCAATATTGACGATTGTTCACGGGTTTAGTTACTACACTTACATAAACGTGTGAGGACTAAGTGAGTTTGAACTCGTTTGGGTTTACATACAGAATGCACTATTTAGGTTGCCGTATATTAAACATCGTTTATAGACGGACAATAGTTTCGGACATGGAAACAGCATATTTTGTATGCAACTGCTTTGGCCAAAATTCTTTCGAAATTATATTTTCAAGAGAGATATTTGAATGCACTAAATTGATGTCAGGAAATATTAATTTGACATTTTATGTTTGCTTATACACAAAGTAGTTACATAAGAGTTCTCTATAAAACTACATACTTTTTTCTGATAATATAAAAATATGATAAACAATGGTAACACACAGGGAGTATAATAAAACTATCAACATAATTACTTTCTGAGACACTAGATCTAAAAGGATTCGAGAAAAGTAAAATAATAAGAAAAAAATAAATAATACGTTTGTACTAACAAGTGTTGGAATGTAGAATTGACAATTCTAACCCAAATAACAATGAAAATAAAAACATCCTGAATTTGAACACTGTGAGAACAAATACATACATTAGAACAAATACTTTTTTCACTTATTACAAATATATACATTTACATATTGAAAAATGAAACATGTATACATATTCAGAAATGAAACAAAACCTAATTGCACCCATATATGAACACAAAATTATCCAACTAGACTTAAGACCTAATGATAGCTTGAATTCATAGTGTGATTAGTTTATCGTTAACAATCTCCATGAGTTATCAAATTTTCCCTTAGACGATGTCTCAGATTTATTTCACCAAAAAATCAGTATTGTTGCAGCCATAAGCATTGACCAGCTCGATCCATTCGGAACACCACTCGACCAATCTCACGATCAAAATCGGATGTACATAGACGGACTATTTTTAAAAAAAAATACGGGAAAACCTTGGAAAAACTCGAAGCCGTCACTTTAAATGGTGTTGGCCCTCGAAACTGTGAGTGAAAACAGTCGACGTCGCCAACGCTACTCGTTTAAGTCACTGACGTGAAACCATCGTATCCTAATATAAATATCTTTAGATTCTGAAATAACGGCTTAAAAATCTTAATTTTTGAGAATGATTCGTCATTCTCAAAAATTAAAATTTTTCAGTCGTGATTTACTGTAAAAGATATAAATCTACTGTGCTAGTTTTTCTTACACCGTTTCCGTCTAACAAAATGCACGATTTTGTTGCATACCCATCCGCCTTACATACATCCGAGGTCTGTTGCAGTTTACGGAAATGGCCGAGTGATGTTCCGAATGACGAGTATGTTGCAGCCATAAGCATTTGACCATCTCGATCTAGGTCATCTCTCAAGGCTTCCCTATTAATCCTCCAAATCCTCGTGGTGAACCCCGAAACCGGAAGTAGAAGATGGATCGTTTATGTCGGGGTCCTATTCCATTTCCGGTGACAGAATGTGTCCTCCTTTTGAAGATCCTAACCGAGTGTTGTGATTAGGGACGAATTAAAGTCAGCTGCGATAATTGAGATGCAGCCTCGGTCATATCGAGAATTGATTGAAAAGTTCGCGATTCACCCTTTACTTAAATATTCAACGCAAAAAATGAATTTCAATAATAAAGTTACCCTGGCTTTTTATTAAATCACTTTTTACACCTTTTCAATTTCATAATAAATCAAAGGGTAATTTATCTAATTTCATAATAAATCAAAGGGTAATTTATCTAAAGTTACTACGACCATCTCAAAACAAATTCCATCATATTTAAAGGTTTATTGAAAAATTATTATCAAATTACTTAAATATTTGGTTCTTGTTCTTTGTACGTAGAATAGTTCTTTACGCCAACCATTATTTTCTTGATGACGTCATTGACCCTTATGGAAGGTCCCCTTTCATGTAAACCATCTTACATATCATTAGTTGGCGACCGAATTGTCATAAATACATCTTTATTTAAGCTGTATTAAAACATTTCTGTCGGCCAACGAAGCAGTTTAACATTTCTACTGTATATTTGTTTTCGTTTTAACGAAATTGTGTCATTTTTTTCAATAATTACAAAAAGTATGTTTGGTGTACCCGTTTTGAACAGTTAATCCTCCCGTAATGTGAAAATTGAATATTGTTCCCGTCTGCTGTTTCTATTCTCTGAACATTGATGATCGATTGTTATCGATATATTTGCACCAAAATCACTTGTTATATAACGACTCAGGTAGAAATATTACATATTAATATTAAATTTGTTTGATGTTTTTTTGCCGGTATAATCTTTTCGAAACACTGTTCGATGTTGTTTATAATGAGACCGCTGTAAAATCGCAGTTGGTACAATTACTTACATCGTTACGTTGGCATTTATTTCGATCAAACCATTCTAAATCACTCACTCAGCGCTCCATTTATTCATTCCAAATACTCACTTAAACCACTCAAAACGCCAAGAAACTTTTTTAAAAACTCATTAAACTTATTCATATAGATCAACATTTCGAGTAAATAGATCAAATCATTCCAAATTTTATTGATTGGTGTGGACTGAATTGTCCGTAAAGACACACATACAGAAAAGCGCGTAGATTTTTAAAGGGGTGGGGGTGGGGGAGGTGTGTGTGTGTGTGTGTGGGGGGGTAATAAAACATTGCAAAAGGAAGAAATTATCGACGTTGTATTATCTCTCATCAATATCCTTCAAAACTCGACCCCACTCATTTGATTTCATTCCGAAATCATTCCAAAAAAACCATCTTGTTAATTTCACGATGTTGTTATCTGTTTGTACACCAGACGCCGAAACTTCTGTAACCGGAACATGAGTTGTATCCAAATGGGCGACACATATCATTTACGCCATTTGTCTATTTCCCCCCCCCCCCCCCTTTAGTACCATTCTTATATTTCCCCTGTTATTTACTTGTTCATGGACAAGTGACACAGAAAAAAATACATGCCCACTGGTAGAAAAACCCGAGCCGGACAAGTCGGGCCTGGGAATTCCATATCCCTGGGTCTGACATGACTGATTACAATAAGATCTGAGTATCGTAAAAAAGGACTCGTCGAACAAGGAAATGAAAGAAGATGATTTAGCAATATTCAGCTGATAGAAGGGCGTGGGACGAACCAGCACGATGTTTCTTGTTTCGACTTGACGACTAGAATTCAATTATCAAAATTTAGATCCCTTTACTCATACGGTAATCGTAACTTCGATTTTACACATGTCTGTACCAACTCCGAAATATTTAAACAAAAAATATGGACTAATACCGATTCATATGGTTTATATGGTTAAAGAAACAAGAGAGCAAGCAAATTAGAAACAATATAAAAGATACTCAGAATATACCCAATTTTCGTTCTAAATAAAAAAGTTTACGTTTATTTGATATTCATTTAAAAAATAAAATCATACTTTTTTCATTATCAAATATTGTACTTAACGTAGAAACAAATTATAAGTTTGTATGACTTAACAACTTTTGAACAGGTGCAATTTAAATATCTTGTTTCATTATCATTCAAAAACCCCAAAACATGATTTTTCTTTTTCGTGATAATTGAAACATAGCTAGATATCGACCGCCCCCCCCCCCAACACACACTAACACACATACAAACACGCAAATACAGAAATAACAATCACAATTTTAACAGATGTATAGATTGTTTTGCCCTGTATTAATAAATAAGAAGGAAATAACCACATCAAGAATCTCGAAAAAAGCATCATCTAATTAAAAAACTATCGAGTACAGAGAAATACGGTTTTGAATCCGGAATATTTCCAAAGGTTAACGGATGAATCTTTATTTTCGTGCAACGTGCGATAAAATTGAATTCAAAGCAACCACGTAAAACCTAATTTCATTTTAATCTCCAAAATTCAATTTCAATAAACCCTATGAGGTCTTATAGAAATTGAAATAACTCCTACATGTGGAAAACTAGCTCAAGTCATTCTCACCCTTCTTCTATTTTGTCTCCCTCTGAATCTTTAATTCTCACCAATGTTTTTTTTTCTTTTAACCCTTTCCTGTTTTACAAAATTTTGAACCTGTCCAAATTCAAAGGTTTTGCAGACGAAAATTTAAAATGGATTAAATTTGAAAAATAACCATTCAGTAGGGTAGAAAATAATGTGGAAAAAGAAGAAATTGCTTGTCAGAAGCAATTTCTTCTTTTTTCACAATGTTTTCTCAATCATAAAATCACAGGCACGTAAAAAGCAGGGATTAAACAGCAAAGGGTTAAGAAAATAAGGACTAAGATCAGTCAGAATAACGATATTACCGTATTATTTGTTGATGGAGGCAGGGAAGTCAAAACCTAACCACATTGTATGAATACGCGAAGCGGATTCTTACATTAGTGTGATTAGGTTGTTAGTTTAATACCTCCATGAAATCAACAAATAATTTCTACAAGACTTATAATTCAATATCATGAAGCAAAAGATTTAAAAATTTGTCAATAATGAGACGGAAACTAAAAAAAAAAATGTACGTCTAAAAAATATTCAACACATAAAATCTTCTCGCTTCTGCATTTTGTAATTCAGTTGTTATTTGATTCTAGATCTAACCCTTTTCACCTCACGTGAAAACACTTAAAAAATGAAATAACAATTATAACTGAACAAATGAATAAACCGAAATGAAAAAAAGAGTTTAGCCATATATGGTATTTCATTGATAAATGCGTAGATTTAAAGAATGATCTTCCAAAATCAGAAAAAGATATATATATTCCGGATACAAAGTTCAGACCTTTGTTGAGTTGTCGCGATTTTTAAGATAATTAATGTTCGTCTATGAGCATCCTACCGTTTAATTTGTCATTTACAGTTAACCACAAAAAGAATTTGACATTCATCTCGATCGAAACCATTCAAAATTATTCACTCAGAGCTCCAATCATTCATTCCAAACACTCACTCAAATCACTCAAATCATTAAGAAATGCTCCTAAATAGTTTAAAAATGCTTCGAAAGCGTTCAAATGAAATATATTTGAATCAAATCGATCCAAAAATTGAATGATTTTATTTGCTGGTGTTGATTTTTAAGCGTCTGATTCAACCATGAAGACACATCATTTGAATAATAAATAGATTAGATAAATAAGTAAAATTTACGAAAGAGAGGTAAAAATTATTGCTCATTTTGTCCCATTGGACGAAAGTTTCGATTATGTTTTACATCCATTGAAAATCATTCAAAACTCGCTCCACACACTCATTCAATATTATACCAAAATCATTCAACTTGGCAATTTTACGACGCTTCTAATTGTCTCAAACCATTTAATGTTGACAGAAAAGACTAAGATCAGACACTGCGGTTGCATAATTGCATAATCATTATCTTGCCAACGTTTTCTATCCAAAAGATATTTTTAATGATATGGATACGTAAAA
This sequence comes from Fragum whitleyi, assembly GCA_948146395.1. Lineage (NCBI taxonomy): Eukaryota > Metazoa > Mollusca > Bivalvia > Cardiida > Cardiidae > Fragum > Fragum whitleyi. The sequence goes on along the minus strand of OX411557.1, from coordinate 51,907,801 downwards.
TAAAAAGGTCCCCTTTGAAACATCATTGACAAGACCATATTCCGTTGTCTGATAATGGGATTGCAAACGTCGATTTTAAACTTTAGTCCAGATTTCATTTATGATGAATTATTATGATAGACAATTTTAATATTCACCAAAAATCGCTTCATCTAAATTACCTTAAATATTCTACCCTGCTTTGCATAACATCATTTTAGAATATTTATCTTATACCTTTATTTGAAACCAATAGTTTTCTTCTGCATTTTTGTCTTGAAATAAATTGCGCGACTTTATTATAAGCGGACAAAGACATTTTCTTCGTCAATTATTCCAGGAAATTTAGATCTAAAATGTAAATAAAAAGTGAGAAGAAAAGAATGAAAGTTTATCATGATGAGTAAAAAAAAAAGATTAAAAACTCCTTTTTTAAAAACAAAACAAAACAAAACAAAAAACGTGCGATATATCAAATATCTAATGATAATTTTTAAATGTATCGTAGATATCATGAGTTTTAACACTTCAGATGTGTGACTGGAATAAAATGGCAAAATATTTATCATATTATACACTTTGGAATATCAACTGTTATTAATAGGTTTCAAGAGTCAAAGGGAAATAACCGATATTCGACCGACAGATTATCGTAGAGTATGGGTTATATCCCATGTAGCGATAATGTCATCAAACTGACGAAGTCATTTCTATGTTTGTACGCTGTATATTCAATGAAGGCCCTATTGCTGAATCGATTTGATCCGTTCTCCAGGAAAACTGCCTAAACGACGTCAATTTTAAAAAGATGTCTAACCCAGATTCTAAAAAAACAAACAATTTTAGAGTAATCCAATTTTAAAAGATTTACGAACCGTCATTCAATGTGCGTTAAATTTGAAAATATACGGCAAATATTGAAGAAAATATTGAGAAGAAGGAAAAAATTGCTTGAAACAAGCAATTACTTATTGCAATGTTTTCCCTCTTTATCTCTTTCAACACATAAAATCTCGGTTTTGTTGGAAATGGTTTCATAAACAGGTACAAACGACCTTATTCTAAATGAAAAAAAAAAAAAATATTTTTTTTTTCCTGGTTTATGAATGAAAAATTTTGTTAAAAATTGAAGCTTCAGTCTATTGGCAACTGTTATACCATTTAAACAGCTTTGCCTGGAGAACGGATTATTTATAAATCCTCAAACGAAGATAGAACTATTGATATCATCTCCGTTTATACGTTCATACGTCCGTCAGATAGTCATTTTGTGTAACCGTTTGTTCGTAAGTCCACTTCTAATAAACGCAACTCCTTCTTTATAAATGCATGGATATTCAAGCAGCGTTTACATAGTGTTTATCGTGAGGCGACCATTCGCTAAACCGTCGAATCTTGGAGGTTTTATGTTTCGTCACAGAAAGGAGAGAAAGTATGTTTAAATGTGACCCGTCACGCGAAAAAGAAACCATCTCTGTATAGCGTAAAGTGTCGACCTAGTCAGAATGCTCTGATTGCGCAGACTAACTAGTGTCGAAACTTTTCACACTAAACTCATTTTCTGAATCTAGAGTAATATAATCGTTCTACCTTGACGCGAAAGAATTTTGAAAAGGCGATCTCTGGTTGGCATGTTGAATATATCCCTTTTTCAAATATTTATTTTACGAAGTTCCATGATGGGCCCTTTTCGCGTGACGGGTCACAAATAATTGTGAATGCAACTCCTCTTTCATTAGAATACACGGATTGGTTTGAAACTTTTTAAAGAACCTTTCTTTGGTGAAATTTCAGATTTTGTTGGGTTTTGTGACAATCTGGCGAAGCGGCTTTATACATGGGTGTGATGAGGTTTTTGATTTCATACCTCAATGAAATAATAGAATACATGTACTCTCTTTATTTCTCATGATTTATCCCACGAAGCAAAAACGTATAGATATTCCTAAAACGAAATAGATTTACCGTGAGACTACTTTGTTCGGAAGTTTATAAAATCGCTTCATGTACTCAAAAACGTATTGGAGCGTATTGAATGATTCCATTAACAGACATGAATGTCAGGGATGGTTCGGGATGCGAGTCATTTAAAATGGCCCTGATCGGAATTCGTGTCAATTTCGAGATGTTCAAAACTTTAGACATAGAAGTGAGTTCAGAATGACAAAACAGTGCAAAATAATTGCAAATTTTACCCCATTTTGCACGCAAGTGCACCAGTAAAGCAGGTCATTATTTTAAAACTGTTTGCACCGTTTTGTGATCGTGAACGCAGAATAGTGGAAAATAGTCGTCTGTGACCTTGTATAAAAAAGTGTTTGAGACACGAAGAAAACATGTTTGCTGCCATATTAGTATAGAAAAAACCTTTTAAAACTGCGTTATATACATACGCATAGAGGGTCAAAACACACGAGTTTTTTTGTTTGTTTTTTGTATCACATCTGCATCCAAGCTATTTCTTCCCCGCAGTTCAAAAATTACGCATATTATGCGATTTTTTCCAAAACAACTTTGTGCGCAAGCAAGAATCATTTTTGCGCACTTGAAAATGAATTCATGAAGAAGTAAAATCTACTTTTCAATCCACCAGAACGTTTACCTAATTTGTATAGCTGAAACTCAAATTCAATTATTCGAAAATGAATAGAAAATACATAAATATATAAAACGTACTTAGTGTTTTGTATTAAAAAAAAAATATCTTACGAGGTCGGGAGAACTGATAATTGTCGAGGCTTTGCCGAGACAATTATCAATTCTCACAGCCGAGTTGGATACTTTTTAATACAATATAATATAACCTCTATTGGGGCTGTTTTCGTCGATGTATCTAACAGAAATGCAAGTTTCTAAAAATAGCCGCATTATATCATTGTTCTAAAAATAGGTGTATGATATCAAAAAAATGTCATACGGGATGTTATCACACGGATATTTGTATAGTTATAAGATATATAAATAAGAATATTGTTTTAGCCACAAACACGCAGTCATTGGTTCGATAACCGGTGGCGGCACATATTCTTTCCGTCATTTGTCTCCCACGATTGGACGAATAAGCTATGTGGGATAGCAGATGGAATCTTTGAAAAGATGTAATGGTAGTATTGGTGCAAGAAATGATATGAACCCATTGTTAGATGCTCAAGACTTAGTGCCAGATTTGACTGAAGAACCATGGAAGACGGCGAATTAGTCCATTTAAATAATTGAATGGGGTTTTACACCGCTTCAAAAAATCAAATTCCATTAGGAAAAATGTTTTATACCGTTTATTTTGGAATAACCTTCTCTTGAAAATGTAACATGTTTGCTTTCTCCATGCATGTATTATGTTTATGTTATTTTGTAATTAGCTATGAACTTGTAATTTTATGCTGAATAAAATTGAGTAGTAGAGTAGTAGAGAGCTTCCAACAACCCTTCAGTTTATTTGTTGCACCAAACAATTGATTCCTGGTATTTCCCACACCAGTACCACCATTACATCCTTTTCAAGCCTAAAGTCAGCCTCCCTTATACGACTGCGATTATCTCAACCCTTTGGTAGAAGGCAGATATTCGAAAAAGATGAGGGTCGCGGTCTGGAGTCGAACCCGGGATCTTTTGAATGATAGCCCAATCCGCTACCACTGCGCTATGATGGCGGGTCTAATTTTATTAAACAATTAATCGAAATATCTTTCACGAGTCAAATCATTTCAGAGTGATCAACCTCGACACAATATGGGAGATAACCAATACTGTCATGCTAAAGGAAAGACTATTTGAGAACATAGTTACTTCCCTTTAACAACATCTCTTTGCGCCAACTTATTTCTCGCCCGCTTTCGGGTCGGGTGTAGACTGGTCTCACAGTCGAATACCAGAATAGCCTGTTCTAGGCTATTCTGATAGTCGATATGTGGACCAGTCTAGAGCTGGTAGCCCGCTTTCTGAGAGATACTCTGATATTGAGGGCAACAGTACCCGCCCGGGGTGAGAAATAAGTTGGCCCTTTGTTGACAGGACGGTCACGAAGCATACAAATCAAACTCCCACCCTATTATACAACAAACAAAACATAAAAAACGCGTGTATATTCAATAATAATTCTTCTACAATCGTTAGAAGTATATACATAAATGACTTAAAATTATTTCTTGCAAATTAATTTAGCCGATACCTTTGTTTGCACATCGTAAACGAAATTTTAACCTCCAAATGGCGTTTTTGTACTCCCTTTGAATTTGTTTTCATTCGGGTTTACCTTGAGATGGATATCTACCCCCATAAACAAAAAACTGTTTCGTTGAAAAATAAATAAATATGATACAAAGTCACATTTTTCCTTTGTATATTTATATCTTTGTATCTTCTGATATGGCGACAAACACGGAATTAAATACGATTTCTACCAAAGATATTTTTGTAAATAAGTTTTATATCGAAAATCCTGTACATGAAAGAGGGTAGTGGAGGTAAGGTAGTGGACCCGTTAAAGTTCTGAAACGTTTAGGAGGTAATGAACTTTAACAGTGTTAACCGAGGGTTCCTAATGATTTTCATCAGGAAACATCGGTCAACATTGTGAAAGATCATGACTGCAGAAATATTGTGGAACTATTACGGTTCCACTACCTTAACCCTAATAGTGCTTTACATGACATGTGACCGTTATAAGCAGCGATTAAGATCATCCAGAATAGACTGCATGCTGACTAGTTGAATTGATTGATTGATTTATTGGAGTTTAACGCCGCTTTCAACATTATTTCAGTTATATCGCGGCGGCTGGAGCACCTAACAATGGGTTCCTGGTATTTCTATCACCAGTACAACCACCACATTCTTTCCTAGCCTCCAACCGCTATCTCACATAGGTCTGCGATTATCAACCCATTGGTGAGAGACAAATAGTCGGAATGAATGAGTGCCGCCGTCGGGGATCGAACCCGCGAACTCTAGATTGACAGTCCGACGCGCTACCAACTGCGCTATCTGACTAGTTGAAATTCCCCCTAAACTGTTAATTTGGTTGGAACTTACAACTAAGAACATCGTAAAATTGACTCTCATTCCGATCAAAACCGTTCTTAATCGTTCCAAAAGCGATTCATTCATTCATTCATTCATTCATTCATTCATTCATTCATTCATTCATTCATTCATTCATTCATTCATTCATTCATTCCCAACTATCACTCAAACCATTCAAAAACGCGCTAAAATCATTTAAAAATATCAACGACATTCAAAATAAATATTGCTAGAAAAAAACGCGATTTCACTGACGTAATTGCAAAAGTAATTGTCGGAGAGGTTCTTCGAGAAAAAGGAACGTGTATAGAACTTAAAAAAACCCTTTAATTTCATTCAAAACTCACTCCGCGCTCTCAATCAATTTCATTCCAAAACCATTCTAAAATCATTCACCTTGTCGATTTCACGATGTTATTAACTGTATTTCAAATTCAAAGGGATATGGTCTAGCTAAACGTTTGCTGTTTCTAATGCTGCAAAACCCCCTTTTTTGATGTTTCAATTCCCCAGTAAATTTTAGTAGATAAATCTATAACCCGAACCATGAACAATTTCAATCTTTTGAAAAAGAAAAGAAAGGAGCCGTATTGTATTCATCCGTATCTATTGTGCTCTCACTTATACTAGATGGAAATTACTATTGATGCAACCATATATGGTAATGGCACTGGAAAATGTTACTTTTGTGGGAACCACATATCGACAGGGTGTCCGAAAAAGTTGAAGATACGAAGGCCGAAAGCCCATTGCCGATATGGTCCAGTCACAGGATATTGGTATCTGGATGTAGAAAAAAATACAGTGAAGACACTGAAAATGGTTTGTTTTAGTGAACATGACATTTAATGGCAAGGCATCAAAATATTTGGTAACTGGTCTAAAAAAGTAAAAAAACAAACAAACAAAAAAGCTCTTTGGTGAGACCATACATGCAAGGTAACAAGAAAATTCTATTTTGGTGGAACCATCATATAAAGTAGAACGAGGATTGCTTCTTTAAATGGAACCAAATATAGAGAAGTTAATTAGAGAAAGTGGACTGGTTGCAAAAACGTCCTTTGCGTAGTCTAGTATTCTAGTCCAACAAAAGCTAATGGTAATATAGTTGCTCTCGAAAATCAAATTCAGATGTTTTACTCCATTGAGAGAGGGGCATTAACTCACTGCTAGCCAATTAAACAGCTTGGTGGAGAAGTGCTTGCTAAAATATGCTTTGCCCATCAAAACACCCAGGGAGCTACTTTACTTAGTATCTTACGATCATTTTTTTTTTTGCGTAAGTCAATAATAAAAGTTGCCCCTACAGTGGTAATTAAATATTAAAATCTTTAATGCACCATTTTAATGGAATGGTATTTTAAAGACGATTCTAATGAGCTATTGCAACAATGAATGGAAACACAAGGAAAGATTTGTGATTTTGACCTACGATCATTTTTCTCGTCAGAAGTAAACATTCATTCATTAATTCTTTCATTCCAAACACTAACTCAAATTACTAAAAAAAGCTCCGAAATCGTTGAAAACGATTCGAAATCGATCAATTTTTCATTGAAATTTATCAAAATATTCTAAGATATATTTTGCGGGTGATTGGTTCGCCAAGACACACACATTGGAAAGTTTGTAGAGTTTTTTAGGGAGGTAATAAATATTGCTAATTCCGTCTTATTACCAAATTGCCGATATTGGATTGTATCTCTTTAATTTCACGCAAAACTTGCTCCTCACACTCATTCAATACATTCCAAATTCTTTCGAAAATCATTCAACCAGTCAATTTTATCGTAATAACATAAACAAAGCATTACGCTGACGCCAACGTTGAATCTCGGTTGACCGGAACAGCCCCCTACTTTACGAATAGTTTAGCTTAAAACCGCATTGGTAAAACTACAGTTATACAGTTATGAAGTTCTATGTTTGAATGGTTGTTGATACGCTTTAACCGATAGATATACTAGATTCCATACTTACAATGAAATAAAAAAAAACGTAAGCCGTCGTTATGGCGCAGTTAGCTGCATTTCGGACTAAACGGTTCCAGTGTTCTGTTCCCGATGTTAGGTTAGCAAACATCCTTTAGGGCATTTTCCACGTAAATGATTGAAACAAAATGATGACAAAATATCAAAGTTCAACAGCCATCTATTTATGACAGAGCGTTTTGATTTGTCAAGTTTTTGATTGACAGCAGCGATTTGTTATTTATCTACTATTGCTTACGAATGACTGCGATTTGACAATCCGTAGAAGGATCAGGTGAAAAAAAAACCTGTAGGAGTAAGATCGCCTTAGAATTAATTACAATGTTTATTATCATAAACAAAAAAGTTTCATTTTCAACATTTCGCTCTAGTGGGAACATATATTACAAATTTAAACTTAACCAAGATTTCTAAAACCCAAAAGAGTTAAAAATCCGCATAATTCAATATCAGGGTAATGAATTTTTGTCTCGAGGCTGATACAGGTCATAGAAGTATGTGTAGAGTTTCAAAGCAATAGCTTTAGTAGCAACAAAGATAAAGCATTCCGAGGTGACTGGAATATCCCCCCCCTCCTTTTATACAAATAGTCGAGCTAATAAAGAATAAGGAAACAGGATGAATGAATGAACATGAATGACCCCAACAACTGCCGTCATTTTGAAAAAGTAGCCTTAAAAATGTCCTTGACCATGATTGATGACCTTGACTTTGGTATCAACTGAAAGGCCAAGTCATGACTAGTGTTTCTGTAAATTATGAAAGCTTTATCAATATCAGTTGTAAAGAAATGGCCAATGTTAAAGTTTAAATTTAATACTTATTTGACCTTAAAAATGGCACTTACATTGACCGATCACCTTAAGGCTGCTATCAACAGAAAGGTCTCGTCACAAGCAATACACATACGAAATATCAAATCTGTATCACTTACCAATCAAAAGTTATGGTTAATGTAAATGTTTTTATATCGAAACTAGGTGACCTTGAAAATATTACATTGACCTTAACTGAAAGCATTGAATTTCGTTTCAAATTAAAGGTCTTGTCAAAAGCAATACTCATGTGGAATATCAAAGATTTGATAGATAACATTGCAAATCAATGACCAATTAGAAAGTTTTAATTTGCACCTTTTTGACCTTGGTTATGACTTTGACCTTGACCGATGACCTTGAAGCTGGTATAGCTAGTAATATCGTTAAATTGACGCGGTTAACGATTTTAGAATCGGTTTCAAATGAAATTGATTGGGTGTTAGGAGCGAGTTTTGAATAATATTCAAAGGAGGTAAAACATATAATCGATGGTTTCGTCCAAACAGACAAACAGAAATCCCACAGAGATAAAACAACATGCCCGATCTATCGATGCAGGGACATACAAATGTGCATATTTTAATATTACAACTCTAAATCTTTGGTAAACAAATCGCATTCCAAGGTTCAAGTAAATGCCTTAGTAATACAAGCCCTGCGTTCTGGATGACAATACAGTGCAAACTGTCTGCCAATTATACATCGCTTTGCACGCTCACTTGCGTGCAAAGCAGAGTATAACTGGCAACCTGTTTGCATGGTTTTATTATCCTAAACGCAGAGAAGAATTATCACAAAATACCAAAGTTTTCGCAGGACAGTAGCTAACGCTGACCTTGCCGAGGCTACAGTTAACCCGTAGCTTTCTCCAGAATTGCCATGATAAAAAAGAGGATATATTTGTAATAGCCGAAGAAATAGCAAACTAATCAAACAACGTTAAAATAAATAAAAAAAATCTTTGATGCAATCGTGGAATTCATTTGATGATACAAATATAACTCATTTATGTATCGATACCCTATAGTTGTGACCCTTGACGGGAAAAGGGACAATTTGGGCAGTTTGAACTGAGGTGCCATTCCATGGCAGACTTGGAGGACTGCGCATGCTTACTAGTGTCGAAACTTATTACAACTAGAAATACCATTCTACCTTTCTTTATAATCATTAAAATTGCGACCTGGTGCTGAACTCTGCTTGATCCAATTTATATAGGATTTCTTTCCAGCGCTTTCTCAGGTGTCCCTTTTCGCATCATGGTCCATAATTATTAAATTCTGTTGCATTTTATTTACAATTCTCATTATTGAAGAGTGAATTGCCATTTCTTGACAACGTTTCACGAACCCATTTTTACAGCCCTGCGTTCAGGATGACAAACGATGCAAACTCTAAATTATACCTGCTTTGAAGACAAGGTCACGTACAAAGCAGGGTATAATTTGCAAACAGTTTGTATTGTTTTGTTATTCTGAAGGCAGGGCTGTTTCATCTTACACGCAGGGCAAAACTAATCTTACCGTTTCTTAAACTCCAGATGTATGATGCTAGGTATAAATCTCCTTTTCTCACGACTATCTATGTCCCCAAACTCATGCACTTATTGATATTTATAAAGATGAAGTAAAGGTTCCAAATGATAAATCCAAAAAATCACTTTTACATTTGAACACGGAATAAAATATTTCCCCTAAATCAGTCCGACAGACAAATCTGACTGGCCAAAGTCAGACATATGGCAAAGTTTTTCAAATGTATTTGTGCCAGGCTCAATAGAACCTTGTATAGCCATTCAAATGTCCATTGAAATCACATTCAATGCTGGCCATTCTTTACGACGCCATTCTTCTAGCCAAAAACCCTCTCTCTTCTTTTCTACAACAACCCTTTACTCCATGTCGCATATCTTACAAAAAAAAAGAAAGAAAGAAAAATAAATAAAAATAAATCTAGCGTTGACAGAGATTGGTTTAATTATTATATTCAAGCCACTGAAATTTATTCGTTTCTGGACATTCCGATTATAGGCATTAATTGAGACAATTTGTGGTCAGTAAAAAATTGCTTCTTCAGATTTAAGTTATTAATTTGTATGAATTTCCGTTTATCGCTGCTACCTTAGCACATGCCCAAATGAGCGACACCCCCAGAAGACGGTTAGTTGTTAAGGCGGATAGCACAAGGGTACATGACGAAACTACTGCTGAGATCCGCCATAGTTCCATAACGTTCTCGTGTGTAAAGCACCGTCTCACGGGACCTTGGTTTAACGTCGTAACCGAAAGACGGGAATCGAACCCACGCGGTCGAACTTCAATAGTTTTGATGTCCGGTGCTCTACCAACTGAGCTAATCGTGCTGACAAGCATTACTTTGACTAAGCATAACAATTACAATGAATGGAATCAAAAAACATACATGTACTTGGTACACCGGGCTTTCAAAAGGTATAGCTCGCTTGTCATTTGAAGGGAAATGCATTTTGACCAAATGCCGATTACTTCTTATTGAATCTTTGCATTGTCTCGAAATGTGTCGCATTGTGATTCAGTGTGTTTTGAACGACTCACACGCATTTATTGACTTCTTGATCAAGAAATCATGTGTCATTAGACGTAATATGTAGACGGATAAAGAATACTGTTATTTCTAAGCAAACAAAATCGTCATATTTCACGTTTCTTGCAAAATGTGTCTTAGTGAAAAAATAAATAAATAAAAATAAATCGACAGTTAATATTGAAAAGGGTAAATGTACAAATTCGTTTAAAGGGTTTTCGTCTGTCCATTTTCTTTATATAAATCCAGCCATTTTCACCTGCCGTCATTTCTAATGATGTGACCAGCGTTCATGAGAAATAATACCCAACATTTAGTTGAATAAGATTCTTTCTACTCTGATTTGTAAAGGGCATTCACTCTGTTTTACCCCCAATTTGAATTTCAATGGGTTATAGAAAAGTAAAGTCAAAGACGCCAAAAGGACCTTTTTAATTGTATTGAATGAAATTTCAACGAAGTGGTCTTCAATAATTGCGACCATTACGGCTATTGACGATTATATTTTCAGATGGTCATATTCTAGACTTGAAGCATTGCCATTCCCCTTGTTGACTAGCGAGTCTGTCCTGATCTATCGAAGGTTGGCGTAGATGGGACAGGTGATGATGATGTTCAATCCATGAGCATTTCAAATTAACAAATCATATAATGAGTCCCGAAAGAAAGTGTGTGCACATATATATATATATATATATATATATATATATATTTTTTATTTTTTCATAGTTTTTATTAAGCTGGTGCAAACACTAGTTGGTCTCGTGGAATATCAAAAGAAATTATGTAAAACTGCGTCATATAGATGTCGAGATTTACGAAAGTCAAAAGTGATATATGGTTTTTTGTTGTTGTTGTTGTTGTTCTTTGCTTTTTTTTGAAAGGTTTTGGTCGAAATGTGTCTCAATTTCACGATATTATTAACTATATCGGGCCTTTCCATTTTTGAGAACGGTGTAAAATGATACAGAGATTCTTCGGATGGGGAGCCAAGGACCACAGAAAGTATAGATGCACTAGATCAAGTGAATGTTTAAATGTTAATTTTGTCTATTCAGGTATAGACAAAATCTTTGATCACTCACGCGAGAAGATATAAGTGAGATCCAAACAATCTCTAGAGATGGTTTTCATCCACGGCTATCCATTTCCATGCTTCGTGGACTGACTTGGACAGCATTTTCGTGATATTTTAGACTGTATGGATATTGCAAATATTTCCAATACCCCATACATTTTTCAATGCCTTGCCAGGCCTATTTTCTGCATTGACAAGCTATAAAAGTTTTCTATAAGGTCCTTGAAAAAAGAAACCTTTTCGAGTGCTATTATTAGATCTCGCATTATTCCTTTTTCAACAGATTCTGATTCAGTGGCACGAAATCGATACAGCGACATTATTATCAAAATTTGTAAACATTCAAAAGATATATTCATTCCTTTGACTGTGCTTGCTATTATTCTATATTATTTCCCTTTAAATTGCTTCGCCACATTGAATACTGCTTCATACAAAAAGCCTTTGGAAGTCGCCTCTCAATGCCTTTTCATACGGTTTTCTGTTGTAAAAAGACCCTGGGCTTTTATAGTTAACTTCTATTTGAAATAAGCCTCTTTTGAGGCACATGTTTCAAAAGGTTTTGTTTTGCGTTGTGTTAAAACGGACTCAGCGGAGACAAGTTAATTCTGATGTCGCCCCTTTTCATGATATTAGATTAACAAATAACAATTTAATAAATTTCGAGCATTCTGAATTGCTGAAAATTGGCCCAAAAGCTAATCGAAAGGTAAAGACTAGTTTACATAAGACTTACGGAGCCCGTACGGCACCCGTAACTCGCCTTAACCCAAAAAATCGTGAGGTGTCCGTGCGGCGGCATACGGTGTTCGTGCGATCATCGCACGGTTTTGCGGATGCCTTGGACCCTTGCGATTTTGTAGAAATAGTTATACAAGTTTTTAAAAATCGCAAGACCGCACGGAGACAGTAGCCTGTAGACACGTCGTAAAGGCATCGCACGTTCGTTGTACGGATCTCGCAAGGCCACCGTGCGACTTTTTTCCTATAGTTGTAAATATTTAACTTATCATCTTACGGTCCCCGCGAGGGGACCGTGCGATGATCGTACGGCGGCGGTTTGCATTGTAAATAGTTGACAAATCGCATGGTCTCCGGGCGGGGATCGCACGATCACCTTAAGATAGACGCACAGTCACCTCAATGATTCTTGTGACAGTTTAATGAAACGCTTGCGGAACCGCACGATTTTATGAACAAATACGACGTAGACAATAAAATCGTACGATGTCAAAAATATCATACAAGAAATCGCAGGCTGAGATATCGTACGGCGACCGTTGAAAATGTAAACTAGGCTTCAGGCATTAACTATTAATTGCGTGCCTTTAACTCACTTGACCATTTTTATAATTGTCTTTCGGTTGATTCGAAGTATTTAAGAATAATATATTGGTACATGTATGGCATATCAACAAGAAGGATATAAATGATATATAATAATAGTATTTCTTAAAATCTACGAATGTTTAGGTCCCAAACAAGTAATTTATAAGTGAGGCCATAAGTTTGTTTGTTTGACTTTTTTGGGTCTTTTTGTTTGTTGTTTTTGTTTATTTGTTTGTTTTTCGAAAAAAGGTTTTAAATATGCTTAAGGGTCGAGAAACTTTAAATTCCCTCTTGTACCTAACTAGAACCAAATCTTATCAAACAGAGGAGGAGAGAGCCAATGAATTCTATCGACTGTTACCCACTTTTACAGCTGGGTGGACTGGGGTTCTGTTTTTTTTTTACATATCTTAACCCTATCTTCTTAAAATCTTCTTAATCCTTCATATATTATTATGTTCTTATTATGTATGACTAGAAACTGTTTACGTCAATGAAATATTGTCTACTGTCCCATCATATACACTACCCGCCTCCGCCGGTGCTCGAACCCTATTTATGAATCAAGCACGCTTACCACCTGGCCAACGAGCCAGACAAACAAGTTAATTGTTTTAGAGGTAGACTTAGGCGAATGCATTGGCGGATCCATAGTGTATCCGGGAGTTCAATTGACCAACCATTATAGCCAGAGTATATCCTCGATTCAGGTTTTTGCTCCGATATTATTTTTTTCGACAAGTCTCTGTCAACGGAGGCTAGTCGAAAATTACGATAGGGGACACCTTCAAATTCCGCACATAGGGTAGCCTAGTTATTTCATGATCATTCAAAAAAAAATAAATAAATAAAAAAAAATAAAGTGAAAATTGTGTTATACAAGGGAAACGAATCCCTTTTTTAATGTAAGTTCGAACCCCCTTAACAGAAATTCTGGATCCACCAAAGGAATGTGCAATGATTTTCAGAAATCAGTGAAAATATAACATTTTTTTCGTTTATCTATTTTAGAAATCAGTGAAAATGTAACATTTTTTTCGTTTATCTATAACTTGTATATCGCAATAATGACTTTCATATCGCGACGAAGCACTTTCCCTCTAAACCAATCCAAACATCACTATGAAAGAAAGGAATCGGTTTAATTGAGGGTTTGACAATTGAAGATGTTCAATTTTGTGATCGATCTATCTATACGATGTAATCAATGCCCGTTCCTCTATTGTAACTTGTAACAAAAGGTCTTTTCAACCGCCCTCTGTTCACACAATGCTTACAACGAAAATAGACAGTTAATTCGAGCAATAAAATTTGTTCAAACCTTGTGTCGAGATGGGGATGCAAATCATTCATTAATAGCGGTAAATGTACATATAACTGGAATTTTGTTGTATTGTTGGATGAGGAATAAAGTATTTCAACACCCAAAACCATCCCCTAAAAGAAAAGGAAACGCCTACAAGTACCCGACATTCGGCTTTTGAGTAGTTAGAAGTTGGAAATGATATAATGTCAAAATTGTAGCCTAATGCTGACTATATGTACAATTGGTTTAAAGCCAAGTTTGCATTTGGCTTATGGTGTTCATACGGCGCCCATAAGGTAGTCATAACTATACAATCTTGCGATGGTCTTACGGCGGCGTGATTAGTTCGCGGGATGACCGCATAGTTTTACAGGTTCATTGACTTTGCCATTTCTTCTAACAAAACGTTATACATTTTATTTTATAAAGACCGTAGCCCGTGGATAGATGTTATGGACAACGCATGTCGCCGCATGTAAACCGCGCGGTCAAATTTGTCGGATTCCACGGTCCGGTCTCCGTGCGGGGATCGCGTAATTATCATACGACTGCTTTGCTATCGCCGAACGGCCACATGAATTATTCTTGTAGCAGATTTATGAAAATTCGTTTGGGCACACAATGATTATTTGAACATATACATCGTAGAAAAAGAAATCATACGATGTAAAATAGTTTGTATATTAGGATATCGTACGGCGTCCTCGGCAAATATAAACCAGTCATGCGTTCAGGATAACTAAACGCTGCAAAATATTTGTAAATCATTACTCGCTTTGCACGCAAGTGCGCGTGCAAAGCGAGGTATAATTTGCAAACAGTTCGCACCGTTTCTTATCCTGAATGCATTACAGGCTTAAATCTAACCCTCCTAAAAGGGAGTATATGAAAGTACGCCTATTTGCAAGATTTTAAAGTTAATTTTTATAGTTAGGGTAATATGAATGATACTTAGAAATGTCAAAGATTATACACAACAACAGCACCTACGACAAAAACTCTTTTGCAGCACTTTGTAAATACTACGAAAACAACAAATTTAGCTGCAATGCGTTACGGAAACTTGTCGAAAAATACGAAATCTAATAAACAACCGTGTCTTTGAATTGTGCAAACTGTTTGAAAATTATCCAAACTTTGCGTTCATGTTGAAGTTTACTTATCTTAAACGGTTTTTCTAATACTCTGTGTACAAACCGACATGTAATTTCATGAAAAGGCTAAGTCGATGCCTATTCTTTGGGTGAAATTATTTTCTTTCTTATTTTCTTACATTCAATGTTTAATTCTACCCCCCCCCACACAAAAAAATGATTTCGGCTAACATAAATAGCGTTTTATATCCGTTTAAACAAACTTCTCTCAAAAAGGACCATTTGAAAAATTCCCAAAGCAAAATGATATTTCCTTTTTTTTCGAAGAATTTGAGTCGATTTTTTGTTAACCTCTGAATCCCGGCGTGTACTTTACATTTCCTTTTACAATTTACACTGATATGAATTAGCTAGATCTTAGTTGGTTGCTTTTCTTATTGTAAAATATAGACACGTTCGTTGTTTTTTAGGCGGTTTCTTCACTTTTAGTCAATAACCATGAAAAGATGTTAATATATAGTTCTCTACGTGCACCTTATATTTGCAAGCTAAGATTTTTCCAGGCTTGCATGTTCAATGGCAAATAACTAAATATATAAAAATCCTCGAACATATGATTAGATGGGTTTCTAGCTTTAATAGAAACACTAAATAGGTAATTATTCTGCTTTCAGGTCAAATTTTATGGACTTGAAATTATTTTGGAAGGAAATACAATTGAATACATCGTGAAATTGACACTCATTTCGATCAAAATCATTATCAATCGTTCACTCAGCGCCCAATTCATACATTTCAAACACTCACAAAAAATCAATCAAAAGCTCCAAAACCATTTGGAAACATTTCGAAATCGTTCAAGACGATCAACATTTCGATCAAATCAATAGAATTTTCTACGATTTTATTTTCTGGTGTGGATGCAAAAGTGTCCGTTTGGTCCACGACGCCACACAAACAAAATAGTACGCATATTTTATTAAAGGGGGGTAATAAATATTGCTAATTTTGTTCGTCATGACCAAAATTAGCGATGAAGGATTACCTCCCTTTAATAGCACTCAAAACTCACTCCACACCCATTCAATTTCATTCCAAAATCATTCATCTTGTAATTTTCCCGATGTTCTTAACTGTAAGTATCAAATCGTTTAAATCGTTTACATAATTTATCTTTATTTTTAATGATAAACTTCTATTCAAGGGAAAGTGATTGGTCCATATATTGGTGCAGGAAATCGATCGATATCATCAAAAACCTTTTTTTTTCAGCAAAATACAGTCAAATCTGGCTAAGAAGCCAATTGTATTTATAAACAAGCATCTGATTTAAACAAGACTTTTTAGATATCCTTTAGGAGCAGGCTTGACTTAAGGTAGTGGACCCGTAAAAGTTCCGCAACGTTTCGGAACTCATGATCTTTCACAGTGGTAACCGAGGCTTCCAAATGAAATCAGTAGGAAACCTCGGTTAGGTTAACACTGTTAAAATAATTTATCCCCGAAACGTTGCGGAGCTATTACGGGTCCACTACCTTAACTTACCTTATCTGCACATAAATCTTCGTTGGGCAGACGATCAAAATCTCGTATCTACAGTTTAGATAAACTCACTGACTGGAGTAGTGACGATAAGTCGCAAAGAGACAATAATCTGCGTAATTGTTCCTAAATAGGGCTGTGAAAATTAAATCATTTATTTTGTAAAAGTGTGTGTGCAAAGTGAAGCCACTAGCCAGCCTTCACCGGGCGTGCTGTAGATACATTTTCAGGCGGGCATAAAAAACTTAGCGTTTTGTTTTTTTTAGGTTGACAAATGTTTATGTATCGCGTGTATAATTGTTGAAAATGACATACACAGGCTCAAATCGAAAGCTTTCTTACCTTGGAATGATAATCCATGATAGTTTAAAATCCAAGAATTGAGTAATACACACATACTATATATATCTCCAATACGAGAATGCACTTTCACTCATAAATATTAACTCAATTAATAAGAGAGAGCACTTTCACTGATAAATATTAACTCAATTTTCTTTTTCTTTTTTTAAAAAAATATTTTTTTTACTTATTCACCAACAAAAATTCTCAGATTTTATGACTATAGTTATTCTGTTATTTTAAAACATACATTTCCAAACCCTTTATTTTGGTTAACTATACACGTTTGTAATCCGTAAAATCCATCTGTCCATTCAAAGTAAGTTTGGTGTCGTATTTATTAATCGGTGACTGTTATGTCCAATTCAACCATATCTTCTATTAAGACTCCAATAAACATTAACTCACTTCCATTATTAAGTCTGTCTGATTTTTTCGATAACAGGTTGTTGAAGGATGGAGCTCTGTGTCTGTCCAAAGATGCGATTCCATATGGTCAAAAGGCTAGCTTGGTTTGTATCTTGAACTGCGAGCCCTATATAAACCATGTTCCTAAAAAATATAATTAAAACACATTTTTAAACATTTTAGCATTCTTTTACTAAACATCTTACGATCATTTTTTGCGTAAGTCAAATTTTAAAATCGCATCTACAGTAGTAACTAATTGTGGAATTCTGTCGTGCAACATCTCATTGGAATAGTCTTCTAAAGACGATTCCAATGAGACATTGCAAACCAGAATCTAACAATGAATAAACAAAAAAAAAAACACTTACGGTTTGTGATTTTGACTTACGATTGTTTTTTCGTAAGAAGTTTAGTAAAACGGGCCCCTGATTCAGATCAGGTGGTTTACTTTCACAATCTGTTCGGAGTCTTTACTTTGCAATTCAGAAAATACTCCATTTTCATTAAACGTCATTCAAACGAAAATGTACTTTGTGGATGCCTTTTTTTATATGAGTGGTGTGCCGTGATGAAGGTCAAAGGCGGCAGCGATACTCTTTCTCTTACTGACACTCGTCAGCTTGCTTAATTCGTGCAATCTGAACAGGAACAATAATCTTCGCACCACCCAGAAGGTCCTTTTCGTCTAACTATGAATTTTCTGTACAAAATAACAGTAAAATGAGAAAAGAAAATATCAAAAATAAGAAAATACGTTTCACATGTACACAATAACAATCAGACAAAATCGCATTTCGAAAATCTAAAGCCGCTTATGTTAAACAACAAATTAAAAGAAATAATTTCTTTTTACCATTGATAAATCCATACGGAAACAGCGAGGAAACAACCGTCCGAATGACAACACAAATGTACAATTATTGAAAGCTATTTGTATCACTTTTCTTAAACCAAATGTTAAATGGTTTAATGACAGAGCGTTTAATCTTACACCCTATCTACCGAAAGCCGCTTATTCATTGAAGCTAAGTTTGAATTATTAATAGCAAGGATAATAGGGTTCAATAGGTTCTTCGTATCTAAAACGATTGCATTAAAATGATAATTTTTCAGAAAGATAGATATTAAATTTACTCGCAATTATTAAAGCAACTTAGACTTAAGTTAGAAATTCATTTAGATTGAATACAGAAAAAGGTTGTATCTTTTTTAGAGGGTCACTTTTCCACCGTTTGAAAAGAAAGTCTGACTGGGGCAACGACTAGGCGTATAGAATGGCAGAATGAACAATGATGAAATTATATATTCGACGGTTTACAAAAGACCGGATAAGAAAAGATGCGCGCCATTTCGTAAACATCCAGTTCTTTTAAAAAAATTGAAATGTGAAACATAAAAGTGCACAAATCCATACGTTTTTGAACCGTTGTATTTGGATTCAAACATAGGTGTATAAAAACCACCAATTTCCGTCAAAAATGTTGATATTTCATGCTCCATCCGGCATACCTTTGGTTAGTTATAAGTTAAACGGAAGATAAAAAAGGGTTCCGATTACCATGACGCGGCCATATTGAAACGGAGCATCTTGGAAACTGATACCAGCCTATTGTCACAATGCTTTTATTTGGCTTTATTGTGTATCTTCATAAATTTCAATCTGTTATTTGGTGAGACTGAGGTTGTTTCGGGCCAGATACGTTCTTTTATTCTTCAAACTGCCAGATAGACACGGAGTATGGGGAGAATTAAATCGACTGATTGTGAAGTTTACGCGTTTTAACACTTACCCATTCAATGATTACTTTTTGCGACCCTCAGCCATGTATATGAAAAGGCAAATATTGGTGAAACAGGACATTTATACAGGCATAAACTCAAGTGGAATGTTGCTTGAAACAATTTATACCCTTTCATTTCTACTTTTTTTTCTTTTAAAGCATGATTTTGTAACTCATTTATAATTTGCATTGACCATTTTCAGAGTCGATTTAGTGAAAATCGGAGTCCGCAGGGCACGAAAGTAATTTGCCAAGATATGTTTGCGAACAACACTAGAAAATTGTAAGAACTTGTATGCAGGCCGCGCAACAAATCGACCGAGATACATCTGTTTCCAACACTAAATATTTTTCAGGATATATCATGCTTAACACAAAACTTTGCCTTGATATGTTTGCAGGAATCCCTATAAATTGGTCAAAATATGCATGGGGTAAACACTTCAAATTTATTGGCGTATATCTAACTAGGATTTTCAAATTGATGCGCACTCAGAAGCCGACCAACATAGAATATATAGGATAAAGGCGATATGTGGACTGTGACAAAAGATGAATGTTCTCCGTCCGCTCCCATTTTCTATGATTTGAGAAATTGGCCAGGAGATGTCTGTGAGCAAACAGAAGAAATTGGTCCTGATATAGTTGCGAGCAACACTATAGAATTTCATCAGACTACGTTTGAGAGCAGCACTAGTTTTTGACCGGAATCTGTTAACGAGATATTCTCGAACTTGGCTAGGATATGTATGAGGGCAATACTAGAAATTGGCTAGCATATGTCTGTAAGCAAACACAATAAATTTGTCTTGATATGCTTGCAAGCCACGCTAAAGGTTTGTTAGAAAATGCATAAAAGCAACGATTGAAATTGGTCAGGATATGTTTCAAAGCTACATAAAAAATGGCCTGGTTATGCTTGACAGCAATACTAGCAGTTGGTCAAGATATCTATGAGAGCGACATTGGAAATTGTCCATAATACGACTGCGAGCAAAACAAGATATTGTCTAAAATTTGTTCGAAACAAACCCAGCATTACAATTAACCTGGATATGTCTACGATTAATATCGTGTTTGTCTTGATATGTTTGCGAGCAACAATAGAAATTGGCAAGTAAACATCTGATAGCAACTCAGCAGAATATGTTCGTCTGAGAGTAGCACAAGACATTGGTCAGGACATGTCTACGAGCTAAACTATGTAGAAGTTGGCCAGGATATGTCTGAAAGCAGCACGAGAAACTTACAAGAATATGTACAAGAGCAGCACAAGCAAAATGCCAGAATATGTTTGAGAGCGACATTAGAAATTGACAAGGATATGTCGGAGAGCAACATTAGAAATTTGTAAGAATGTGTCTAAGAGCAATATTAGAAATTGGCCAGTACATGTCTCCGAGCAACAACGAAATTGTAAGGATATTTCTGCAAAGAAAATGGGAATTCGACAAGCATATGTCTGCGACCAACAGTTGAAATTCTTGGTGTTTTGTTTTTCGACCTTTACTCAAAAGTTATCGCGGTTTGTCTTTGAGCAAGAACATAAAGTACTGAACATATGCCTGTGAGTAACACTAAGATTTGGTCTCAATATCTTTGAGAATTACTGAAAATTGGTTAGCTATCTAAACTTCTGTACATTTAAGGTGTTTTAATGTCTATTTCCTTTTCATTTCCAATATGGAATAAAATTCTTAATGGTCGTTGGTTTTTTGGTGTTGTTGTTGATGACAATGCTCCTCTTGTTGTTCTTATTGAAATTCTTTTTTGTGACCAATAAGAACGAGGGTAATTCTGTGCTTTCAAATAACTACAGTTATTGTTTTTTAAACCTTTTATTGCGAATTCCAAATGATATTGTTCTTACTACTTTGTTTGAAATATATTTTGATCGTGCTAATTTAACCGTATTCTTATATAAACGAACACCGTCGCTATTCGTATATATATGCTACACCTGACATGCATTCAGTGTGCTAATTTTTTTAAACTAGTTTCCTGTTTTGTACATTAGTCCATGCGAACATTTTCATTTTGAACGCAAGGAAGTTTACGATTTATATACACTGTAATCAGCGTCAATAGAAAGTTACCACCAATGATAGTCACTATATTTTGTTAAATACATAATTTATTGCAAATACGCTTGTTAATATTCAAAGAACTTATTGAAATTAAAGGAACACTATTAATGCCTATTTAGTAAAAGAATTATATACTATTCAGTATATTGCTAAGATAACTTGCAAATTTGAAAGATTCAAATGAGTTTGAGTTTGTACCTTTCTAGTGACGCTTACTAAATATCTTCTCATGGAACAATCATCATCAAAATAATCCCTGCGTTCTGGACGACAATACGTTGCGAACTATTTTCAAATTATTACCCGCTTTGCACGTGCACTTGCGTGCAAAGCGGGGTTTAATTTGAAAACAGTTCGCACCGTTTTGTCACCTTGAACGCAGGGAATATGTACACACCGTCAACTGTAGTTACGCCATTGTGGTGGCCAATCTACAATATACTACGATGACGACTTCATCATTAAAAAGACAAGATATAGATGAAAGACGAGCCGGGTTATTGATATAGAAACCCTAAACGACTTTTTGTTAGAACACAATAACAAGTTTTCAATGAGAAGTCAACTTTATCAAAAGACGCGTGGTTTAATTTCACTTCTTATCCCATCTACGTTTTATACAAGTTGGCTTGATTTCGGGAAGTATCTTTTAATGTTACTTTCGCTTGAAACTTGTCTTTATACTTGTATTTACCGAAAGTATTTTACTGTATAAGCCTCGTATGCTTTTTAAAGAATAATTTCTGAAATTAAAGATAATTTGATGTTAACTAGTGTTTTTTGGGGACACCCATCCTTTCCGACTTTTTATCTACCACCAATAGGTTGATAATCGTAGGCCCATGTGGGATAGCAGCTGGAGGCTGGGAAAGGATATGATGGTAATGCTGGTGTGAGAAATACCAGGAATCCATTGTTAGGTGCTCCAGCGGAGCCGCCGCGATATGACTGAATAATGTTAAATCAGCGTAAAACCCCGTGGGCATACATGTTCTCCAATAATGGAAGGATAATTCTGAAATGTATTCGGAATGAGCACCTAGAGACCCGAAAAGGATGCCGCGGTAGTACAGATGAGACAAATAATTGCAATCTATGGCTAGGTGCTCAAGCACTCGCAATGTTACCGAAAAATCAAAAAAAGCGACGCAAAACCCAGTCTAACTATGACGAATGTACAACAGAAGCGGCCATATTTGAGTATGTTTTAATTATGGAAAACTGGACTCAAGACCAATTAAAGTGTTGTACGCATGAAAAATACGTGCAAAGATAGTTTTTAGCTCACCTGAGCACGAAGTGCTCAAGGGAGCTATTGTGATTGATCGTTGTCCGGCGCCCGTCTGTCCGTCTGTCCGTCACGTCGTCAACTTTTTCTTTAAACGACATCTCCTCTTAAACTTATTGGTCAAAATCAACCAAATTTGGCAGAAATATTCCTTGGGTGTTCCCTTGTAAAAATTGCTCAAATGGAAAGGATCCGTGCCATATCACGGGAAAAGGGGCCTTAATGACAAATTTCTTGTTTACACTCTAGAAGCCACAAATATGGTCCAATCTTCATGAAACTCGGTCAGAATGTTTGTTAGATCATGGGGATGAAGTCAAATGAAAATGGGAAGGATCCGTGCCATATCACGGGAAAAGGGGTCTTAATGACAATTTTGTCAACAATTTCTTTAAACGACATCTCCACCTAAACTTTTGAGTCAAAATCAACCAAATTTGGCAGAAATATTCCTTGGGTGGTCCCTTGTAAAAATTGCTCAAATGGAAAGGATCCGTGCCATATCACGGGAAAAGGGGCCTTAATGACAAATTTTTTGTTTACACTCTAGAAGCCACAAATATGGTCCAATCTTCATGAAACTTAGTCAGAATGTTTGTTAAGTCATGAGGATAATGTCTATTAAAAATGAGAAGGATCCGTGCCATATCACGGGAAAAGGGGTCTTAATGACATTTTTTTCCTTTACACTCTAGAAGCCACACATATGGTCCAATCATCATGAAACTTTGTCAGAATGTTAGTTAGGTCATGAGGATGAACTCATTTGAAAATTGGAAGTATCCGTGCCATATCACGGGAAAAGGGGTCTTAATGACAATTTTCTCGTTAGAGCTCCAAACGCCACAAATATAGTCAAATCTTCATGAAATTTGATCAAAATGTTTGCAAGGTCACAAGAATGAACTCTGTTGAAAATGGGAAGGTTCATGCCATATCATAGGAAAAGGAGTCTTCATGATAATTTACTTGAAATATCAGGTGAGCGATTTAGGTCCCTCAGGGTCCTCTTGTTTTAGATTCACGTTCAATACATGTATGGATGTGAAATCCTAAAATTGACGTGTGAATGTCCAATCTATGGCGCAATCCTCTTTCTAAATGGTCAATCTCATTTCAATCCCATGAAGGCATGCGGATGCACCATCTTTATTACATGCTCGTAAAAATTATGGTTTCACCCGTCAATTTTACGGTTGCATTCTTATTTTCGGATCTGTCCCCATAAAATTCAGAGGTACTTTCTAAAAGTAATACGTGCAGGACTAAATGAAGGCGTTCGATACTTTCAGTGCGGCATATATGGAACCGCCGTGGTATACAACGGTAATGATTTGCAGTGTCAAACGAACCAGACTTTCACATAGTTTATGCATAACAATACAATCTATTCATAAATAGAATGCATTATATTATGCCACAATATAAAATGGATTTTTCTTTACAATAAGACAAAAACTCGCCCATACAAAAGGAGAAAACAACAGTACAAAGGGTGGTTGGGAAAAGAAAAGAACAGCAGAAAGCCCAATACAGATCATAGCCTGTATAGAAAGTAGGCATTGTTTCTAATTGTTTGGGTCTTTGAAAAGGGATACAATTGCAGTCGGTGCACGGAAAAATCTCCTCGTAATTTCAGCAAATGGAACCCTTACCTTAAATGCCAGCTCTGACACGAAACAGAAGTCAAAATCCATTTTCAAAATTGAGAAAAATTCATTTTTGGGCCATTTACACTTATTGCAACGTCCAAAGCGTTTTTTTTAAACGGATGTTACATGTACATTATATACAAATTATTCGTTCAACAAAGCCATTCTATTATTTTTCGTTTAGCCTTAAACCGATCTCAATAAAAAATAAATAAATAAATAAATAAAATAACCAGAAAAAAACATTCATCTCAATTTAAGTTTCAATACAAATCTTAAAAAAAGGCATCAGAAATCGTAAATAGCGACCAGATACGATTATATGCCTTTAAAAATGAGCCTTTTGAGCGGTTTGCTTGCAATGCGCGTGATCTCATGAACAATCTTAGCGAATGGGGTTGTAATAAGTAAAAAGCCACAAGCTTTAGCGGTTAATTGTTTTGTGATATTCATTTGTCTTTCTGCATCATCAAGTATGCTAGTATTCCTTCATTCATAAAATAAGTGTATTCATAAAATGGGTATTCATGCGCGTCGCTTTTATGTGTTCCTTAGTAAACTTTTCGAAAGATAAAAGTCTTCATGCACTTTCATGGTTGTTATCTATGTTTAGCTCCACAAGATATCGTATGTCGGCCGTCATATATCCTTGTGTCCGTGCAACCATCCCTCCGTCCGACAGTTATTTTTTTTTCTTTAAACATCTTCTCTATCTTACTGAGCATAATTCAATCAAAATCACAGGAATATTCCTTGCTACATGCTCTTTCAGATTTCTTCCTTAAATTCTGATTGGACTGAAATGATGGGTGTTTCCCGCTGTTGGGTCACCGAAAATTAGGACAATATGGTGAAATATGAAAAAATTCTTTCCTGAAACTACCGATTATAATTTGAATAAACTTTCCAAAAATGATGCCAAGGACATTCTCTCTCAGATTTCTCTCTTTTTTCTGGTAAGACTGATGACAAGAGGCCCGTTTTACCATCGATCTTACGAAAAAATTGATCGTATGTCAAAATCAAAAATTCCAATTGGTGTTTTCATTCATTGTTAGATTCTGACTTGCAATATCTCATTGGAATCGTCTTTAGAAGACGATTCTAATGAGATATTGTATGGCAGAATCCCATGTTTAGGTTCTACTGTAGAAGCAACTTTAATTTTTGACTTACGCAAAAAATGATCGTAAGATGTTAAGTAAAACGGGCCCAAGGTTTCTAAAGCCTCAAAAGGTGGTCCCATAATTATGATTATTTATTTTAAAATGCGCTTATCTGAAACTACTGATCAGAATTCAACTAAATATTACAGGAATGATGCTTGGGACATGCTCTTTCAGATTTCTTTCTTAAAATAAGATAAACTAAACTAAAACTATTTGCAAGCATTCAAGCCAACTGCACGAGAATGATAATCAGGGCATGCTCTTTCAGATTCCCACGTTAAATCCTGATGTGCAAATACAGTTATATACATCGTAAAATTGACAAGATGACTGATTTAGTAATAAATTTGGAATGAAATTAAATGAGTGTGTGGAGCGAGTTTTGGGTGAAAGTCAAGGGAAGGGAAGTAATGCAATATGGCTAATTTTGTTCAAGATGAACAAAATTAGTGATATTCATTACCTCCCTTGAATAAAATATACTTTAAAAAATAAAATCTGTAAATTGCTTCCTTTTTTTTCAGGAACCAATCAGACGCTAAGAAATTCAATTTTGTTAGTGAAATCGCGATTTTTTTCCATTTATATTTTTTTTGAATGTTGCTGTTGAGTGTATACTTTTTAGTCATTTGGAGCGTTTTTGATCGATTTGATTGAAAGTTTGGAATGAGTGAGTGGAGCGCTGAGAGAGCGATTTAGAATAGTTTTGATGGAGAGTAATGTCAATTTCACGATATAACTAACTGTAACATAGCTATTACATGCCGTTGCGTCACCTTTTGGTGAAATATGAAAAAGGAAACAATGTTCTCTGAAACTACTTATCAGAATTCAACCAAACTTCACAGGAATGATGCTTGGGACATTCTCAATCAGATTTCTTTATTAAAATCTGATTTGGCTTATTCATTGGCTCTATTGGCTGTTGGGTCACTGAATATGGTCCCATAAGATAAAGTATAAAGATCGTCATATCTAAAACTTCTTGTTAGAACTTAACTAAACTTCATAAAAATGATTCTTTTGAAATGGTTTTTCGGCGACAGCCAGGGAATCGAAGCTGAGATCTCGGAATCTAAGGTCGACTGCTCTACCGACTGAACAATTCCGTTTTCATACAAATTCAATACGAAATAACTTTGGTGTGATAGGTTACATGCTTTGCCAACAAATTCAATTCAGGGTACCCTTTCAATTATGTCTAAAACATCGTTTTCTGGTGGAATAAATCTCAATTATGTTGGAGATTTCGTCCTCAATGGGCTCTTTGTTTCAATTTGTCGTGTTCTAACAATGGTTGTCGATATTTCGAATACAATTTCAAACAAAGCTCTCTGCACGGTATACAATACGGTGAAATAATATGTAATTGATTAATGGGGAAAAGTAAATGTGGCGGAAAAATAAGACTGAACGTAGGTGTTGCGAAGAAATGGTCTGACTTAAGGTCACTTTTAACGGAACTGAGAAGTTGGTTGTCCATTTCATGTTCCTGGGCATGCATACGATATTCTGAGCATCTTATACCCGCTTGCATACAGTTTAAGAAACATTATGAAATTGGCTGTCATTTCGATAAAAAAAAACGTTCTAAATCGCTCACTAAGCGCTCCATTTATTCATTCCATACAATTACTCAAATGGATCAAAAACGCTCCAGAATCATTAGAAAATATTTCGAAATCGTTCAAGACGATCAACACATCAATTCAAATCGATCAAAACATTCTACGATTTTATTGGCTTGTGTTGATTTTAAAGTGTCTGATTGGTCCATGGGGACACACAAACAGAAAAGAACCTGCATTTTATTCAAGGGGGGGGATAATTTCGCTAATTTTGTTCATCTTGAAAAATTTAACGATATTGATTACCTCGTTTTAATTTCTCTCAACTTTAGTTCAAACACTTATTCAATTTCATGCCAAAATCATTCATCTTGTCAATTTTACGATGTTCTTAACTGTATGAACGTGCGAGAACAAAGCCATAGATCAGCCCAATCGGGAACCTTCGGTGATTCTACGGAAAAGTCCTCGGGAATAGGAAAGTGCATCATATCGCAAGTGGTTTTAATGGACGTCGCAAACATTACTAAGGATTGCGTTGCGAAAACAAAATCAACAAAAGTATAAATTGGGAATATCATAATTTGATCACAAAATGCAGTCCGTGAGATGTTACGAATGAGATCAGACGCGTAATAGCTGCAAATTTGATAAGAGTCTTTGTTTTCGGTAAGCGAATAATATACATGTTTTCCTTGTGAATCAGAATGTTTAATCCTAAAATTGTCTCATAATCAATACGAAATGGTTATTTTAAATTCTAGTTGTTTTGAAGAGATCAAACCCAGCCGTGCGTTCATGGTGCAAAAGCTTTGGCGTCCAAGAAATGAAACCCCGCGTTCATGGCCTTTAGCATGCGAAGCAGGAGACCATTTCAAAATGTTAGCGAACGTTTTGTTGTCATTAACTCGGTATCCTGATTAAACAACGTTGTCTTTTTTTAAAGTTGTTTTCTTTTAGACTGCTTTCCTTAGTTTTCTAATTTCTTGTATCCTTTTAATAGAGCTAGCCATTTGATTTATATACATTGGGCACCGTTTCAAATCAAAGCTATGGAGAAACGGGATTTAGTCTGGGCTATAGAATGCGAATTAAAAAGCACATAGAAATAGTTACAAAAGCTCGTTCAACGAGGAACAAAGCGACTCGATAAGGCAAAGAACTGTGATCAAAATATACAAATAAGCAATTTAATTGCATTCAATGAAATAACAAAAAAGGTCTTGATATTAAACATCATCATTTATTTTATAAATCGCTCCTTTTGAATTTTGTCTCAATGTTTTATAAATATGTTTTATTGTGTTTTAAAACAATTTAATTCGTCTATTCTTTATGTATGATAATAAAATGCTATGTTATAACAATAATGTATTGTTAGTTTTGGAATTGCTCTTTTATATAAATGGCTTTAAAAGTATTATTACTGGATAACAAATTGACTTAAAAAAAATCATCCGTACATGCAGCCTTCATCCGGCAATCCGTTCGAAGCCAGCCCGAAACCCGCCCGCCCGCCGATCCATCCATCCAACCATCCATCCATCCATCCATCCATCCATCCATCCATCCATCCATCCATCCATCCATCCATCCATCCATCCATCCATCCATCCATCCATCCATCCATCCATCCATCCATCCATCCATCCATCCATCCATCCATCAAATCAAATCAAATCAAATCAAATCAAATCAATCAATCAATCAATTAATCAATCAAACAATCAAATCAAATCAATCTACATTTCCGCCCATTCATTCATTCATTCATTCATTCATTCATTCATTCATTCATTCATTCATTCACCAATCTATCATTCAATTCATCAATTATACCACTTATTCATCAATCAAGAAGTCATTCATTAATCCAATCCATGACATAAATTATTCGCTTTTGGTTTTTGCTGTTGTTCTTTGTATTTCTAGATAGCCAATTTTCTCGGTACATGGTACTTTATAGCAAAAAGAGGCTTTATAAAGTAAGAAAAAATGTTTCAAAGCCAGGGTTTGCGATCAGTTCTTTGACGATTGTGGTCAAAACTTTATAGGAATAATCGAGATCTCTCAGACTATGCGGTTGGTTGGGTTGTGATTTGGTCAGCCCTATCAAACACTCATGTCGTCGTTTAGTGTGATGCAAATGTCATAATTACAACTTTATTCAATATTTAGTTGTGACATTTATTTCACCGACTTATGTACTCTCGGTTGATTGTCGGTTGAATTGTTAAATCAGGCCCGAGTTCGGGATTAGAAAAGTTTGCAATCGTTGAACAAGAGCTCGAGGACAGCAAAACTCGATTTTCCCTAGTTCTGGATAGCAACAGCAAATCAACATCGACATTATTAAATTCCATTAAAAGGAAGTCAGAGCAACGAATCTTTGTCTAGATGATGACACAATGGTCATTGAAATATTGTTAAGTCTCCAAGCAATAGCTTAAGTAGAAACGGATATACATGTATAAATACAACAATTGCACGTATATAATGAATCAAAGTTTCTTAATCCATTCACAGTCCAAAAAGGATTAAAATTCCATTAAATTCAATATCAGAGTAATGACTCTTTTTCTAGAGGTTGATATTATGAACACAGAATCATTAAAGTGTAAAGTTTCTAAGCAATAGCTTTAGTAGAAACACGGATATTACAGAAACAAAACAAAAACAAAACAGTTTCACATAATAAACTTAATCCGGATTTCTAAGGTCGAAAAGAGTTTCAAAACCATTAAATTCAATACGAGAGTAATGAATCTTTGTACAGAGGCTGATATTAAGGTCACAGTAGTATGTGCAACGTTTCAAAGCAATAGCTTTAGAGAAATAGGGATTTAACACAGTTGCACGTAAAACTTTTACCAAGGCATTACGCCGATGTCAACGCCAACACGAACGCCGACGCCCGGTTGACCGGAATAGCCCCCTATTCTACGGGTAGTCGAGCTAAAAATGACGCACCGCTCTGGAAGTAAGAATAACGCGGGTGTAATCACTCCATGCTCTTTTTCGTAGTTACCGTTTCGGATATGGATTAGCCATCGTTCCCGAAGCGTCTGATTGGAATCTAAATTGATTTCTTACATATATACATTTTCCTTTTTCTAATAACAAAGTATACCATTCCCCTAATTAGGGATTCTATGAGTAAATTGCTTAGAACCGACTGACTTGTCTCAAATCCTCTCGATCTAAAACTGGCAGGCTTTTATTTTAATTTATTTGTTTCATCACTATAACTATTATTATTATTTGTTTTCTACATTACCAAAATGTGTACATGTATGTGAAAAAAAATGACTACAACTTTACTGTAATAAGTAAGTTTTGAAACAGTACCGACGAAATAGTCAATTCTATAACGTCGTTCCTCCTTAAGTATCGTCGGGCTACTACAACTTGGTGCAGCTGTGACTGTCTTTCAATTGCCAAATATTGTGTATCTAAAACAATAATAATAATAATAAGAAGAAAAAGAAAATACGTTAAATAGAATTTAAAGAAATGGACAAGTGATAGTTCCTCAACATTTCGAAATACATAGAGGATAATCGTTTGTTTAAGTGTAAGACCGATTTATATTACATTGAGTGAACGACAAAAGCTATATTTTCACGAGTGGCAGAGCAACGAGTGAAAATAAAGCTTTTGTTGTTCACGAAATGAAATATTAATCGATCTTACTCGAAAAACAAACGATTATTCTATTTCTTTAATGCAAACATGAGACAAAATGTGAAATTTCTAGGACCTATTTTCGTAAAGCGCGTCAGTTTGCACGTGATTGCTTTGCAACGTTCATTGTGATGTCACTTATTTCGCCCCGCATTGATGACGTCATATAGGGTGAAATGCACAAATTCAGGGTATAAGTTTTTGATAATTTCACTGCTTTTGCAGTGAGATTATCAAGTGATAATCTATCGTTATTTCTCGATAAACCACCGAAAAGCATGAAAGAAAACGTTGGCCGAGGTTTCCTAATGAATATCATCTAGAAACCTCGGTTGGAATTGTTAAAGTTTATTACTCCCGAAACGTTGCAGAACTTTTACGGGCCCACGACCTTAAGTTCAGTAGATATTACTGCTCTGTGTACGAGAAAAGTGTTCTGAGCGCAAATAAAATTTGAGCCTGCGCGTGACATTTCCAACAATTTCAAATGTGCGCAAAGCCAAGACTCTGGCCTGTCTGTTCATTTGTACAGTCTGACCAGAGTCTTCACTATGCGATTTGTAGATAAATAGAGTCTCAAAATATCTGTTGACAGTTACACAATCTTCTAATTACAAAATATAGCTTTCTGGACAGCTAAATGTTTGCATCTTACGCAAATGTCAAATTGTAGGAAATATAAAGCACAGGCTCATTTGAAACTAACTTACATTCTTATAACGTCAGCCTGTCCTTTTTTTATAATTCACACTTTCCTTTAGCTTAAATAAGCTGAAGTTACAAGATTTTGTTCGCTGATCGAATAATTGTACTTTCAAGGTAATTGACCCATAATAGTTCGGAAACATTTCGAAACTCGTGAACTTTCGCAATGTTGACCGAAGTTTCCTAATGAAAATCATTAGGAAACATCAGTTAACACTTTTAAAGATAATTACTTCTGAAACGTTGCGGAACTATTACGGGTCCACTACCTTAATACCAGCTCATCCGAATTATTGATAATTTTAAAGATTGACGATATATTTATAAACATCACTTACTTGTACCTTTAAAGTATTTCCGTTCTGTTATTCTAATTTTGCCACCACTGTTGAAAGTTATAAAACGAACCGTTCCCATCTTAACGCGAAAAACTTATGAAAATATTCAGGTTTTTATTCCCCATTTTTGTATAAAACTGAATAGGTCTCGCGGATAGCTTTTCAATGACTATAGAATAAGGTTTTTATGTATTGACGGGCGACCGTCGATAAAAAGTGGATTTTGAATACCGCGAACGTCCAACCGCGTATCTGGACTGAGTCTTTTGGATTTAGAGCCGAACTTATTTCCGTACTTTATAGAAAATTACCTGATAGTCTTGCTCTTGGTGTAGGTATAAATTGTTCGATCTACGATCAAATATTGATTTAAACTCTCGGAATCGAATGCTTCCGGGTTCTTCCATTATGTCAAGTTTATTGGCGTATCGAGATGGGGGTTCGGGGGAGGGGGAATAAAAGGAGACCCAGCTCTTTAAACTTAGTATTCTATATCAGTAGATTGCGCAGCCTGATTTGGGCAGAGACTTTGGGCTTTCTGCATTTTCCCAAATCTAAGATGATCTTTTACCCTTCTATGTTACCGTCTTTCCTCGACAAGACGTTAGAGATGTTAGGACATAATATTCATCTTGCTGTAACGTAAAAACTCCGATTCAACGATGCCTTATTCATTAGCTTTGGATGAGACAAATATTGCTTGAGATGAGACAGAAATTGCTTGGTCGTTAAAACTACTTGAGAGGTGTCGCCGACTAGTCAGCTTTTCCCCTAGGATTCGTCGCCGACCAGTCTCCGATAGCAAAGGGAAATGAACCAGTTAAAAAAGTACAAAATCTATGTACGTGCAAATCGGTGGGAGCACGGCCAATAGCCAGCCGTAGACTGGCCGGTCACCGGCTATAAGTGGTTGATATGATATCGAGACTTCTACAAAACTGAAAGCCGTCGTGGATTAGTCGGTAGATATTCACTTGAAGGTTAAACTCTGCAATTGAATCGGCCGATGGACCGACAAAATGCCGACTTTATCAACGATTCCACTAAAAAGGCGTCGGTGACGTATCGCAGACACGTCGAAACGTTTAAGTGACGGGTTAGTTTTTTTCTTAAAAATTAAAGATCTAATTCAAAATAAAAGTTTTATCAACAATAAACTTATTTTCAAGAATGCGCAATTGCAATAAGTTTTTAGGTTTAAATAAAACGGACATCAGAATGTATGCAAATCGAAACAAAGAAAAAAATAATTATTAAAAAAGTCGTTATTTTCCCCTCCTTTCATTCTATTTCTCCTCCTATCTGTCTTTAAGTAATATTATTTGTATTTATTCATTAATTCATACAAATGAGAAGACGAACAAGGAGCCAAATGCAGCAAGGTAAGACCACTGAATGGTGCATTTTGGTCTTTTTTCACCGACGTTTTTCCTCTGTCTACCTTTACTTATTAAGAAAGGAAAAAGGGAAAAAAAACGTCGGTGAAAAAAAAGCAGCAAAAAGAAACGCAAGACGTACCCCATAATCCCGTATTACAGTAGGTTCGTTACCTGAGACACAGTTTACAACATAGTGCATTTGACAAGGTGAATGATTTGAAATAATATTTGAATGAGTGCGATTAGTGAATTCTGATTGAAATAAGAGGGAAGTAATCCAGAATGAACGAAATAAGAGATATTTATAACCTCCTTTTAATAAAAATGCATACAAGTTCTATAAATAGCTTCCTTTTTCTTCAAGAACACACCAGACGCCTTCAAGCTACATTATGTGAAATTGCGATTTTTTTTCCTAGGTGATTTTTACTCTGAATGTAAATGTTGAAATTGTCCTTTTTGGTGATTTTGGAGCGTTTTGAATGGTTTGAGTGAGTGATTGGAATGTATGGATGGAGCGCTGAGTGAGTGATATAGAATGATTTTGATTGAGATGAATTTCAATTTTACGATGTTCTTAACCGTATTGTCTGTTCATTATTCCCCACAGTCTAGCTACGCCAATGAAAGCCTTGCCCGCATTACTATAAACTGATATCAAACCCTAAGCTTTAGAAATTGTTACAATATCTCCACAATAGAAGAGAACAATAGCTCACAATTTATCCCTTATATGCCATTTAGTATGAAAGACCAAACGCCCGCATATTGTGCCCATATAATGGCGAGGCGAGGTTGTATAGAAAAGGCGCTTTCAAATACGTTTTATTCTTCGCTGCAATCGAATGGGAAATGGATACAAAACCGCTTTTCAAATGCGCCGATGTCTTTGAAAAGGGGAATTTGGGAGCATCAAATCCAACCATCTGTCTAAAGTTTGGCTTATTTAGTTTATTTCCGAATGAAATCGGCTTACAACATTTTGTTCTCGGTAAACGAAGTCCTCGGAATCGCAAGTACTTATGTTCGAATCGTAGATGCGTTCCCTCGGATCGAAATTTCTTATCGGGATATCTCGCACTGAATCGTATTAAATGTATTTCTACTGAACTTTGCTTAATATCCCGATATCGTATCTTAATTCTTTTTTCAAAATCTTGTGCTTAAGGGAGTGGACCCGTATTAGATCCGCAACTTCTTGAAAGGAATGCACTTGAACAGTGTTAACCGAGGTTTCCTAATGAAAATCATTGGGAAACCTTGGTTAACACTGTTAAAGTGATTACTCCTGCTTGGTCCTTTTCACCGATAATAATGTTATGACCAAATATGTATTTGGAATATTGAATAAACCTTTTCCCTAAATTGTTTAAATAGAAAAAATACAACTGCCCTTCAGTCCAGGGGAACACTTTAAGAAATATTAAACTTTTTTGCACATAAAATAACGACACTCGGCTATTTCCGTAACGTGCAACAAACTTAGGACGTATAAGGAGTATCGATATGTACTCAGCAAAGAAAGAAGGTATTCACTTTTCAGCTCCCAAGTTCTCGTCAAGATTTATTTTCAAACGATTAAGTTATGTATCAATGTGTTTGCGGGGCTTTTCTTTCTCCTATCTCATAAAATTTGCCGAAAAGCAACGCGTCAATTTGTTGTTATGCAAGAAAGACAAAACAACGTTATTTTCTAAGTCGACGTAAGTTACGCATAGGGCGTTGTAATTTTTATCAAATGAATAAGAGCTTTAAAACTTTACGGATAAGAAAATCAGACAATAGTTGTGTTCACAACCATCCAGTATTGAAATTATGCAGAGAAAAAATAGTTAACATGCATTATTAAAACTCTTCAAACTTTGGGTACATCTTACGGCTTTTACAGTTAACAACATCGCGAAATTGACAAGGTGAATGATTTTGGAATGATTTAGGAATGAAATTGAATGAGTGTGTGGAGCGAGTTTGAGTGAATTTAATGGGAGATAATACGATATCGCCAATTTTGTTCAGGATGAACAAAATTAGCGATATAAATTACCTCCCTTTAATAAAAATGCAATAAAAGTTGTATAAATAGCTTCCTATTTCTTCAAGAACCTATGACACGTTAACAATTTGAATTATGTCAGTGAAATCGCGATTTTCTCTATCAAAGTTTATTTTGAATGACGTCGATTATTCTACATTTTTCAATGGGTTTGATCGTTTTTGAATGGTTTGAGTGAGTGATTGGTATGAATGAATGGAGCGCTGAGTGAGTGATTTAGAACGGTTTTGATTGAGATGAATATCAATTTCACGATGTAACTAACTGTATTTAAAGCGCAGACCGGTTTAGAAGTTTATTGGAGGTTTTCGTTAGAGTATTATGGTCAGCCCCCTTTTTCAACACGATTGATTAAGTGTGGAAACGTCACGCCAAATTCGTTCTTTAACGTTGACTCTCTTACCTAAACGCTTCCTATCCACCACATCAAAATGAAAACACAAAAAAGTTATAATCCTTCCAAAAGAAAAACTTGAAAAAAGCAATTCAATTGAAATTCTTCATCAAACGTGTTGATATCGGGTACCTTTCAATGACGTTCACACGAGTATTTATGATGAGTTTAAGTAGACGTTTACGTCACTTAATAATACAAATTTTGTAAAAGTCTACGCTAAGAGCTGAAATAGAGAATTGTGGAAAGAGACTCATGAACTAAAGCTCATAACTGCAGAATTTAGTAAATTTTAGCTTACAAACAGCATGGAATGATTCGCGTTCTTTTGTGTTCCATTTTGAGAAACGTTGACCGAAAGCAGCAGCAAGGTATCTGTCGTCCTATTCTTGCATATTTCAGGCAATAAATTTATCAGAAAATCAATAAATAAATTTCCATGAGTATTCTGTGATTTTTGAAAACGACTCCCTGGTTACGTTTGCGCCCATCATTTGGTAGCATCTCCACCCAAGCACATGAAACTTTTCAACCTTAATTCCATATGATCAGGACGTGATTCGGAATATATAACGTTATATGAAATTTAGTAGTTATTTTTATGAAATAAGGAGTTAAAGTAGGTGTATTATTTCTATTTTTGCTCAGTAAATTTCAAAGGACATACAATTTGTTCGCCGGAAGTATAGTTAGTTTCTTATGGAGGATGCCGAAATGGCTGCGGGGAAAAGGCGGTCGTTGCAAAAGCTACAATTAGTTGCATCATGAAATTGACATTTAACTCAATTAAAACCATTCTAAATCGCTCACTCATCGCTCCATTCATTCATTCCAAACATTCATTCAAATCGATCAAAAACGCTCCAAATGACTAAAAAGTATACAACTAACAGCTACATTCAAAATAAAAATAAATAGAAAAAAATCGCGATTTAACTGACATGATTGAAATTGTTAGCGTCTGATTGGTTCTTGAAAAAATAGGAAGTAATTTACAGAACTTTTATGCATATTTTATTAAAGGGAGGTAATCAATATTGCTAATTTTGTTCATACTGAACAAAATTTGCAATACTGGATTATCTCCCATTAAATTCACTAAAAGAAGCTCCACACATTCATTCAACTTCGTTCCTTAATCATTCCAAAATCATACATCTTGTCAATTTCACGATGTTGTTAACTGTAACAACGATAGAGGGAATTGGGAGACTTAAGAACGGGAATGGAGCTGTCTGTGCAGCCAAACATCGATCGTTTTGAAATGCAATGCTTTATCATTATAAACTATTTTGAAGCGTTTTGAAAAAATTTGAGCGTTTCTAAATTATTTGAGTGAGTGTTTGGAATGAATGGATGGGGCGCTGAGCGAATGATTTAAACATATCCCCCTTTTTCGCAATTTTGAAATAATTTTAAATACTTTATTCATATTCTATTTAGTTTATATCTTTTTATATTACTTTCTTTTTATTTCTTTTACTTTATTTATTTTTTTTTACTGTCATTTTTTATTTAATAATTAAGAACTGTGAAGAAAGTCTAAAAGATTTCTATCTTACAATATCAAAAGAAAAAGATAAATGATTATATCTATTTTGGTTTCATGGCAGTAAGGAACGAAAGTATTTAATCATGCAAGAATGGACTAATCAATAATGAGCCAGTGCGTGACATTTCCAACAATTTCAAATGTGCGCAAAGCAAAGATTCTGGCCAGTCTGTGCAGTCGCACAGTCTGACCAGAGTCTTCACCATGCACTACAATGTATGTAGATAAATAAAGTCTTAATACATATTCTAGTTCTCAGCATTTATTGGTATTGTACTATGTCGCTGTCAACTCTGCAGAACGTTTGTACATCGCGCAGGTGTAAAATTGTTGAAAATGACACACAGGCTCTTATCAAACAAGGTGCACAAAACTTGATGGAATTACCATTTCAGGATCACTTTAAAAATCCATCAATATTTGGACAAACACTCCGCCAAAAAATCAATCACTTATTTATCGAACAGTAGTTACCATAATGAGGTATTGTACAATGATTTAATACAATTCATGTATAGAAAGATTTGATATAATACAAATAGCGTATTATTCACATTTTCTATTCATATTGGCAGAGAAATAAGTGAATGGCCTTTTCAGCGGCTTTCAAATCCTTTCAAATATATAAAAGAAGTTGAGAACAAAAGCTACTATTGTTTCTTTATTCAAAAACTTTCGTATCAGCTTAATGTATTGCAAGAACAAAAAGCGACTTAGCGTATATATTCAATAGATTGGAAGTCTGCGTTTGTATATTTTTGGCAAGAGTTTAATAAATATTTGAAATCATTTTTACAATGAATGTATCACATGAAATATTTATAAACATTGAAAAACTGACTTCAAAATTTATTTAGAAATGAAAAGAGTTATTCTTGATTTCACGGAGATTTGAAATTTAAAACATAATTACACCGCATAAAAACGCGAAGCAGGTTCATACGCAAGTTTGATTTGTTTTTTTAGTTCAATACCTCCATGCAAACAACAAACTTCTCTTTTCATCTCTTATCATTTAATACTGTGACGCAATGATGTTATAATTTTTCAATTATGAAACATATTTCTGAAGGCAATATTTAGTGCGCCATCTTAAGTATAAATTCGCGTACACAAAACTGTTTTCATTGAGATATGATACTAATTTTTAAGTCAATTAGAATCCACGAATCTCAAGGACAAAACTTGATCCAAATCTCATCATAATGAAAGGATATAATAACAAAGCCATATCATAAACCATTCCTGCATATGACTGTGACTTCGCCAAGATATTTCTTTTCGCATTGATTTTTTTTCAAAATGTTGGATCGCTGGTCCCGCCCACATTCGGAACACCGCTCGGACTTTTCCGTAAAATGGAAAGTAACGTAGAATTTAGCCTGGGATCCATGTCCTGTTTTTTTTAGAAGTTTGTAACAAGGTAGATAACAAAGTTGAATCGTTCAGACCTTAAAATGAATAAAATTGTCTTAAATCAGGCTTTCAGAAACTAGACATTGGCTTTATATTACATATTTTCAATAATGAACTTCTATTTAACCCTTTGCTGTTTAATCCCTGCTTTTGACGTACCTGTGATTTTATGATTGAGAAAACATTGTGAAAAAAGAAGAAATTGCTTCTGACAAGCAATTTCTTCTTTTTCAACACTATTTTCTACCCTACTGAATGATTATTTTTCAAATTAAATCCACTTTTATTTTCGTCTGCAAAACCTTTGAATTTGGACAGGTCCAAAATTTTGTAAAACAGGAAAGGGTTAAGAGTCGGCTAGTCTACCAGTCTACGTAGAATTTTATTCCGTAAAATTACCGAGGGTTCCCCTTGACCGCCGCCAAAATACATCCTCAGAAATCAAACGTCGTTTATCTGTAAAATATATGAGCCGGACATGAAAGAATCAACAAATCTTTAGAGGGCGACTTAAGCATCGTAACTACAGTTAAGAACATCGTGAAATGAATTGACACTCATTCTGATTAAAATCATTCTAAATCATTCACTGAGTGCTCAATTCATTCATTCCAAACACTCACTCAAATCGATCAAAAATGACCCATAATCGGCAGAAAAAATTTCAAAATCGTGAAAGGCGGTCACTATATAATTCAAATCGATTCTTTTCTAAGAATTTATTTGCTGGTATGGATTTTAAAGTGGTGTCTGTTTGGTCCACGAAGACACAAATAGAAAAGTGCATATATTTTATTAAAGGGAGGTAATAAATATCAATATTTTTGTTCATCCAGAACAAAATTAGCGGTATTGGATTACCTACCTCTAAATTCCAAAATCATTCACCGCGTCAAATTCACGATGTTGTTAACTGTACGATGTTAAGGTCGTCCATTTTCGAAAATATTAAAATAGAAAACTGGCGGAAAGTGTCTGTATGCAAAAGAGATCTCTTACAGGTTGGTGTTATGATTGGTCAATAGATTTTGGAGTGACAACAGAGATCTGTGAATTTCAACTACCCACAGACAATTTACGGAACTCGACTACCAATCACAAATCTTTGGATTCATCAAATATGAATCTGTGCATGAGATTTTTAACACCCAATTATTCGCTAAGCAAAGACTCTGTCCAGCATCTGCACAGTCTGACCAGAGTCTTGACTATGCTTTTAGTAGATAGATGAGGTCTCAACGTTTTCTGTAGACCACCACGTAACTTTATATTTATAGTTTGTGACTGTCTTGGCAACTCAGTGTTTCCACCACACGAACATTTCAAATTGTTGGAAATGTCACGCACCGGCTCTTATATAACCAGATGAACTCGTTGTGTGACTTCTTTTTTTTCCGCCATTTATTTTAAAATTACTTGAAATATAGAAACAATGCGAAAGAAGCTGCCACCATAGCAAAGTTGGTAGCGCGTCGGACTGTCAATCTAGAGGTCCCGGGTTCGAACCCCGACGGCGGAACTCATCTTGTCCGACTATTTGTCTCCCCCTAAAGTGTTGATAATCGTAGATCTATGTTGGATAGCAGCTTGGGGCTAGGAAAGGGTGTAATTTGAGTACCGGTGTGATAAAATCAGGAATGCTTTTGATAGGTGTTCCAATCACCGCGATATAAGGGAAAAATTGTTCAAAGCGTCGTCAAACCCAATTCAAGCAAATTTAAACACGACGCGAAAATCTTGTGCACTGCCTTTCCCTTCTAGGTTTCTACCTTTCCGTAAGAATTCAACTTCAAGTCGATAGCTTTTATACCCACAGAGATATGCTTTGGATAATATCAAAGCCTTTGGAACAAAAATATCAAGCAAGACTGAGTTGTTTTTATAGTGCAAAGAACTCCTCCCTTATATGATAGAAACGCCTGCAAATGATTCTTGTATTCCTGAATAAAAAACAGCTGCAAACTCTTGAGTTTCCTTTTATTTCAGTGTATTTATTCGGAGACCTTAGTATGTACCTTGTATATCCATCTTCTTGGTAAAGAAAACTTGCTTTTTACTAAACTTTGTTAACCCTTATTATGAAAATAGAGCAGATTTTCTTAGACGCAAATTGTTTATTTTTTCATTGTTTTCTGCTAATAAAGAATGGAAAAAAGGAAATAAAATAAATTAATTAGTAGATAAATATGAAAATAAAAATGTTATCTGCTGCTTCTTCAGGTCTTAATAAGTCTTAGATTTATTTATATATTTTTTTAAGGTTTTAAATTTTATTTTTTTTTTCATAAACTTATCATTGAATGTAAACATATTATAAGATATGCATGTTTTTAGGGTCATATGTTACCTTTATAATTGGTCATAGGTACCATTGAATTAATGATTTTGAATTACATTATCATAATTTGACTCTGGCACTTGATATGTATGCTGATATTTTATATTGGTTCATAGATTATAAACTCATCTGATATATACCTTTTGATAAGTTCTGCCTTGTATGTTTATTGTTTGTATGATCTTGGTGACAATCCTATAACTGGATTTTTTTGAACCAATAAAGAAATTTGAATTTAAGTTTAAAGGAATTTGTAATCTGCGACTTTTACACATTGAGATATTTCCACCTTTGAAGTTTCATGTTGACTGAACCTATAATTTTAGAGATACGTGTATGCTATGTGCTAAATCTAAAACTTTATATTAACACAGGGCAATGACTCCAGAATGAACCAGTCAAGAGTTGTGGTTCCTGTGCACTTCACGTCTTCTCAATGAGGAAATTTAATGTTGATGTCTACATATATCATACTTCTTGAGATATGAGCCGGGCAAAATTTAGGTATTTTAACAAACAAAGGGCGACAATTCCAAAAAAGTGCAAGCAAGAGTTGTGATATTTATATACTGCACGTCTACTCAATTAAATCTATCCACCTATGAAGTTTTATGTTTCTAGCATTTCGTTGTTGTTATTCAAAAACCTCGTAACTACAGCTTTTATCAAGCTGCAGTTACGATGTTTTCGAATAACATCAACGATTTATTGATTCGGAGACATACTCCGGACAAGTTTAGTAACGGAAGGACAGAAAGACGGGAGGACGGACGGAGACCGTTGCTATATCTCTTCTCGGAAAAGGCGGGAGATAATTACACATTCACCAAGTTTTTTTCATTTTTACTCCAAACACGTTACAGTTAACAACATCGTGAAATTGACACGGTGAATGATTTTAGAATGATTTTGGAATGAATGTTCATGCAGTTCTATAAATAGCCTCCTTTTTATTCAAGAACCAATGAGACGCTTACAATTCGAATTGTGTCAGTGAATAGCAATTTTTTTCTAGTTTTATTTATTTTGTAGGACGTTGTTGATTCTTTCCTTTTTCGGTGAGTTTGGAGAGTTTTAACGATTGGAGATGGGATTGGAATGAATGAATGAATGAATGAATGAATGAATGAATGAATGAATGAATGAATGAATGAATGAATGAATGAATGAATGAATGAATGAAGCGCTGAGTTGGGTTTGATTGGGATGAATGGCAATTTTATAATGTAACTAGCTGTATGTCCATGCTTAATTTACTCGTATGTATGGCGTATACGCGGAATCCTTAAGGTTCGTGTAAAGTGTTTGAGACCTAATTCTAAGGGCACTTCTTTTGCCAAGAAAAAGCAGTATGTCCAGGTATATTGTATATCATAATGAAGCTAATGAGCACAAGCAGTTAAGCAACATAAGACTGCTATAGCTACAACGGTATAGGCAAAACATTGTAAAAAAGGGTCATTCTGTACAGATCAAGCAATTTTATGACTGTTGGGTAAAAATGACTCATATTTTAACAATGTACAGTCTAAGGTACTACCCAGGTACTACTACAACCGATGGTAAAAACTCGTGCCCAAAACGTAATTATGCAAGCAATTTATTTTGACTTATTTATAAACACATTTGTCATATATGTCATTCTAATTTTGTAAACGTGTAGATCTGTATAAGGTATGGTGTGTTATAACAACATAGATGGACAATAATAGTTTATATACGTGTAAGGTTGTTTAGCAATTTATCAATTTCTATTTCACAAAATGGTAAATATATAGTTATTTATGCTAGATCATTGAATTAAAAAAACTATAATTTGAAATAAATCGCAGAAAATATTTCACAAAATTATGGCGTTATGTTGCACCATACATTTCATCTATTTTAAAAACAGACCAAAATGGTTTGACATTTATGTTGACAAAGTAAATGCAAATTGGTTGTTTCAAAAGAGCCTTTTGAGACTGAATTTATATCTAAGGTTGTAGTAGTACCTAGTAGGAATAGTTGTCTAAATTCTGATCAAATTTAGGCAAAGTTTATTCGGCCGTAACGAAGTATTTTGTTTTGGCCAAAATATCCCCTTTTCCATAATGGTTTTGCTATTCTGTTACGAGATGGTGCTTCTAATTTTGAACAACTGCTTGTGCTCATCTACATCTTCAATTAAACCTATATCCTAGGGCATCGATGGGGATGCAAATGCGCCGTATAATTATCGCACGGACTTACCAGCACCATGGATCTTGTGATCTCGTTTTGTCATGGAATTTTATAGAAGTTTCCCAATTCAAAGACCCTGCAGCCGAGAATCTGTTGGATCATTAAATCTTTGAATAATCTTAGTCTATATGGCTGAAAAACATTGTAGACAATGAGGAAATTGTCCACGATATTTTCCGACTTTTTTGGTGATCCCTAATAAAACGTAGCTTGGCATAAGTTTTTCTGTACATGGAAAGAGAAGGTACAGTTAATTAGATCGTGAAATTGACATTCACATCAATCAAAACCATTATAAATCGCTCACTCAGCGCTCCATTCATTCATTTCAAACACTCACTCAAACCATTCAAAAACGCTCAAACCCATTGAAAAATATATAATAACCAACGCCATTCAAAATAAATTTTGATTGAGAAAAATCGCGATTTCACTAACATAATTTAAATTGTTAGCGTCTCATAGGTTCTTGAAGAAATAGGAAGCCATATATAAAACTTGAATGTATTTTTTATTAAAGGGAGGTAATCAACATCGCAAATTTTGTTCATCCTGAACAAAGTTTACGATATAGGATTACCTCCCATTAAATTCACTCAAAACTCGCTCCACACACTCATTCAATTTTATTCCCAAATCATTCCCAAATCATTCATCTTGTCAATTTCACGATGTTGTTAACTGTACCACCTTTCAGGTCTCCCTTCTCTTTTTTCTGTCATTGCACACGATCACCTTTACAAATAACCGAGAAAGAGTAAATACAAAGATTCTTTAAGAAATCATCCAGGAAAGGTCAATACATACTAACTTCTGTATTTTCAAATTGTAGTTACGACATTTTGGATATTCGCCGAGGAGATAACGAAGACATGCGCACACAGCTGCGCCAAGAATCGGTCTATTCAATACGAACAATGCTACCCAATTCAAAGACTTTCAGGCGCTTTCAATTCCCTATTTTGTACGAAGGAATTTCATTTCCGCGACAAGATGAGCGCTTTCATGACTGGAACAATAGACTTCTTTCTGTTTCCCCGCTCCTCTTGTTCAGAACTTAATACGGGGCTTTCTGAAGCC
Organism: Fragum whitleyi; assembly: GCA_948146395.1. NCBI lineage: Eukaryota > Metazoa > Mollusca > Bivalvia > Cardiida > Cardiidae > Fragum > Fragum whitleyi. The sequence continues at coordinate 51,863,620 of OX411557.1, read as the reverse complement.
GGGTCTAATTGACGTCGGGCCGGGCACTTGAATGGAAGCTTGGATAAACACGCTATTCAGCGGGAGACGTGAATTCTATGATGCTATTCAAAGTTTAAGAGAGTAAATGAGGCCTGGACGTAATCTTATTTGGAGTAAAAATGAAAAAGCTTTGTTCCCGATTGAGATGCATTTGACAGTGTTATCTCGAATCAAGTTCAGATAGGATGTAGATAGGTTCTATTGATATACAGTCAATAACATCGTGAAATTGACATTCACCTCAATCTAGACCATTCTAAATCGATCACTCAGCGCTACAATCATTCATTCCAAACACTCACTCAAACCATTCAAAAACGATCAAACCTATTGAAAAATATAGAATCAACAACATCATTCAAAATAAATTTTGACAGAGAAATCGCGATTTCACTGACATAATTCAAATAATTAGCGCCTCGTAGGTTCTTGTTGAAATTTGAAGCTGTGCACAGAACTTGTATGCACTTTTTTATTAAAGGGAGGTTATCAATATCGCAAATTTTGTTCATCCCGAACAAAATTTGCAATATAGGATTACCGCCCATTAAATTCACTCAAAACTCGCTCCTGACACTCATTCAATTTCATTCCTAAATCATTCCAAAATCATTCATCTTGTCAATTTCACGATGTTGTTAACTGTAGTAATTCTATTGATATACCCATAAAACTCCTGTTTACTTAAGATTTCGTGAAACAAAAAAAAAACAAAACGAACACGCACGTATAAACAAGGTTCAGAATTTCTTAAGCAAATATACATTCTTTTTATATCTGTCTGTCTTCACATTAGCCATTAAAATAGTGGAAAATGTTGATACATTTCAATAAAATGCTGATTGTTTTGAACGATTTTGAATTGTTTTTAACCATTTTCGAGAAATTTTGTGTGATTATGAGAGAGTGTTCGGAATAAATATATGGAGCACTGTTTGAACGATTTAGAATAGTTTTGATCGAAGGGAATGTCAATTTCTCGAAAATCTTTAATGTACCCATCAAACAAGACTAGTCAGTCTGCTACAGTTAACTTTAATAGACGCGTTCTGGATTCCAACTCTCATTTAAGCGACAGGAAATATTGTATTCCCATATAAGGATGTTGATGATTGCAGAAGAACAATGGTTCTTTTGAAATGGTTCCCCATAACGCTATCTCTTTCTTTTGAGTCCCGGAAGTGACGACACTTACCCACAATGCCCTTATTGTTAACTGCGGAATTAATGATATTGGTAATTCTAGGAAAATGTCCAGTAAATTTAGATTCGTTTTTAGATAGTTTCAAATAAACTTAAATGTTTCTGTTCAACACTTTGAGAATAAGAGGTGATTCTTTTTGGTCTGTTGTTCGGCGTCTCAAATCATTCAAAGAGCTCGAAAACATGCAACTTCCTTGTTTTAATATGACACACATTTTGATATTTTGTGTTTGGGTATTACCATTGTACTGTACTAGCAAAAACTTTAGCAGGTGGCTATAATAGGCATGAACCACTCACCTGAATCGGTTGGTTCTTTTGATGTCACACAAGAAACATTCTGCACTGGATTTCTTTTTCTAATTTGCAGATTGAAAATATACCCAGCCTGAAATCCCCATAATTTTGGGCAAATGCGAATGTCATGAACAATTATTGAAAAGCGTCAATATTCTAACAAAGTTTCAGTTTTCAAGTTGTTTAGGAGGAGATGTCGTTCAAACATTTCAAAGTGAAATGAGCCGCCGTCATAATCGTAGACCTATGTGAGATAGCAGCTTGAGGCTAGGAAAGAATATGGTGGTTGTACTGGTGAGAGAAATACCAGAAAACCATTGTTAGGTGATCCAGCCGCCGCGATATAACTGAAAAAAAAAATGTTGAAGCGGCGTTAAACTCCTTCAATCAATCAATCAATCAAAGTGAAATTATGACCCGCCCTGCGACACATACACTTTTGGGCTAATCAGAATTTCGTCAACGATTTTTAAAAAGGGTCACCAAAAGATAATTCTGGAAAAGTTCCGATGCCATTTGTCAATTGGTCGAGGAGGAGATATCGGTCAGAGAGTTCATAGTGAAAAAACGGCCTGCCATGCTTGGTCCATACTTATGGGCCAATAAGAATTTCGTGAATAATGTTTTAGGAAAATGGTCGTCCAAGGAACATTCTGAAAAAGTTCCATTGTAATTGGTCTAGTAGTTTATGAGGCGATGTACAACGATTTCATGTTGAACAAATTGCCCCGCCCTGCCACTTCCATGGTCAGAATGTTGCAAACTATTTTTGAAGAAGGTAATTGAAGGAACATTTAATGATATATAGGGGAAGTTTCGTTTTAATTGGTCTAGCGGTTTAGGAGGAGATGTCGTTCAAAAATTTCAATGTGAAATTATTCCCCGTCCCGGTCCAAATAGAATTTCGCGATCAATGTAACGTAATAAGGAAAGTACGCATAAAGCATGTTTTGGAAAAACGTCAGTGAAATTGCTCAAGTAGTTTAGGAGAATTTCATGTTTATTTATAGATTTCATGGAAAATGCCCTGCCATGCTACGCCCGTATACAGTTAATTACATGGTGAAATTGACATTCATCTCAATTAAAACCATTCTAAATCGCTCACTCAGCGCTCAATCCATTCATTCCTAACACTCACTCAAACAAATCAGAAGCGTCCCAAAATGATTACAAATATAAGACCAACAACTACACTCCAATACGAATATTGTTAGAAAAATCGCGATTTCACTGCCAAATTTTTAGAATTAAATCTTCTGGTTTGTACTTAAAGAAAATGGAAGCTTTTAATAGAAAATATATGCATTTTTTAAAGGAAGTTACACATATCGCTTATTTTGTGTATCCTTAACAAAATTTGCGATATTGGATTACCTCCCATTAAATTCACTCAACCCACTCAATTGAAGCATTCAATGTCGTTCAAAAATCATTCCAAAATCATTTATCTTCTCAATTTGACGAAGTTGTTAATCATAAATGTTGCTAACATTTTTTTCAAGAGGCTCATTAAAGGAACATTCTAAAAAAAATCATTGAAATTGTTCCATTGATTTAGGAGGATAAGTCGTTTAGGGATTTCAACGTGAAAAATGTCCCAACCACCCACGGCCATATCTATTGGTCATGCTTTTAAAAGTACTCAAAGAACATTCTGATAAATTTTCATTGGTATTGGCTCAATGTTTCAGGAGAAGAAATAGTTTTAAGAAAGTTGACGATACACTTCACACAACACATGGCGCACGACGGGCTCACGGTTATCCTTACAGCTCCCCTTAATCACGGTGTACTCACATGTGTTAAAAAGGTAAATCCCTTAAGTAGTGTGTTGTCCCAAGTTTGGTATTAATAACCGTATTACTGTGAAAACGGTGATTCTGAAAATACCAATACATCTATGCCAAATCCAATAATTTTTACAAAAAGGAAAAGAAATATATAAAAACTGAAAGGTCACACGGAGGCCTTAGTCCGTAAATATATCGTAGAGATAGCGCACGATTGACGTATGGACATCGCACGATGACCATGCGATATTTTAGCCTATGAAATTGACTGCGTTTTCCTACGATCTCCTACACGATCTCTAAACGGGGGATTGTCATTCGGAACACCACTCGGCCAATCTTACGATCAACCTCGGATGTACATAGACGGACTATTTTTAAATATTACGGGAAACCCTTGAAAAAACTCGATGACGTCAGTTAAAATGGCGTTAGCCCTCGAAACTTTGAGTGAAAACATTCGACGTCGCCAACGCTACTCATTTAAGTCACTGACGTGAAATCATCGTATCCTTATATAAATATCTCTAGATTCTTAAATAACGGCCGAAAAATCTTAATTTTTGAGAATAATTTCTCATTCTCAAAAATTAAGATATTTCAGCCGTTATTTACTGTAAAAGATATAAATCTACAGTGCTAATTTTTCTTACGCTGTTTCCGCCTAACAAAATGCACGATTTTGTTACATACCCATCCGCCTTACATACATCCGATGTCTGTTGCAATTTACGGAAATGGCCGGGTGATGTTCCGAATGGGGGGGGGGGGGTTGTATGGCGACTGAGCGGCCTGAACTAGATCTATAGGATAGACTAACTTAAACATTCCGTGCAGGGATCGCGCGCTGCCCGTTCGCCGTGTGCATGAAAAAGAATGAAACGTCTTTCAAATAGGTACGCCTTTTTTAAACATAAACATAAAAAAATCTTGGCACCGTACGTGTCAAAGTATTGCACAATTAAAAAAAAATTAGGTTACGATATTGAAAATGCAAACTTGGCTTTAAAATTGGCGTGGAAGGAAGAAAGAAAATAAAGAAAAAGATCAGCATGCAAAACTTTGAAATCCTAGTAGATACATGTCTTTGTATTGCAGATGATAAAAAAAGTCATTTTTTTATTTCTTGTTTGGTAAAAGTTTAAGAAGCTAAGGAATAAGTCACACAACTTCATTCAAAATTTCGAAGTAACACAAAAAAGTACACTATACTTTTATTATCTTTTAATCATAATTGCATTAGAATTACAAATGTATACAAAACTAATTGATGTGATAAAAAGTGAGTCGTCTAAAAAAAGTCTGTAACTATAGTAGATACATGTTATAAAGATCACAGAAAGCAATTTTCCGCTTGTTTTTGCAAGAAGTTGGTTCTATCCTCGATTATCGCTTTTTATCTTATAACTATACCAATATCTGTATGATAACATCCCGTATGATATTTTTTATGATATCACATGGTTATTTTTAGAACAAAGATATAATGCGGTTATTTTTAGAAACTTGCATTTCAGGAAGAAACATCGTCAAAACAAGATAAATAGAGGTTATAAGATAAATATAATACATACTAAGTGTATTGTATGAAAAAATATCTAAATCGGTTGTGAGAATTGATAATTGTCTCGACAGAGCCTCGACAATTTTCAATTCTCCCAACCTCATCAGATATTTTTTTCATATAATACAGTAAGTACGTATTATATATATATCCATGGGAAGGATTAAAACAGAATAGTTGTATGGAACTCTTTGTTAGCTCGGAAGCATCTACATGGATTTTCTCATATTACTACGCCGATCAAAGTTGGGAGAATAAAAGGTTTAGGATTTTATTGCGCGGTTCTTTTATTTTCTTAGAATTGGTAACAATAGCTTCCTAGCCATAATAACCGTAATTTCGTCCTTTTTATACGAATGAATATAGGCTTATGACAGACGCTTAGAACTCGTTTTGTAAGCTTTAATTAGACGCGGATTCGAGCATCATTAGGCCATTTGAATGCGTGTAATTTAGTCTCCATTTAATCACTTTCATTGAATTTTCTGCTATTGACGGACTTTTTTCCGTACTGTCGGTTATATTTCACATGAAATAAGGTATTAAGCTCATGCAATGGTTTGTTAAGGCCTTTCTTTCCGGTCACGTACATGGGTGTAATATGGTCAATAATTGAAGGGAGGAAACTTTGTGGTTTTATATCTGTATTATTTCCCTTGTATCGTAATGAAAATTATCTTGCGTATATATATATCAGTGGGCGGTCAAAATCTTGTAACTCCAGCTTGTTCAAACTGAAGTTACGCCGTTTTGACCACCCACCGATGAAATATATGTTTCCACTGCATATCTGATAGATTGGATCAATCCCGATCAAGCGATTGGATACTGATCGAGGTTGGTCGGCATAAGTAATCGCGAATGGTCGGAGTGATCGAGTGTGGTCGGCTTAAGTGATCGGGAAAGTTCGGGGCGGTCGAGTGTGGTCGGCATCCATGGGGCTTCCTGGCCGAATATTTTGACATGTCAAAAATACTCATGTACAGACGCGTCGAAAATTAGATCGAGAGTCAATCGTGTACCAATCGCGAGTAAAATCGAGCTGGACGTATATCAATCGTGAAGAGATTGAGTGCAATCCGGTTTATATCTTTTACCCGAACTGTACACGATCGTTCTCGACCTGTACTAAAGTTATTCTCGACCTCGGCCCGATGAACTCGAGCTGATACACGAACCCATCTGACTTTTCTCGAGCGCTATTTTGGGGGAAGGTCTTGAGGCGGTCGAGTTGGTCGGGAAGCGATCGCATAGAACTCGAGTATAGGTACAGTTGGTAATACCGTGAAATTGGCATTCATCTCGTTCAAAAACATTCTAAAACATTCACTCATCATTCCTTTTTTCCATTCTAACCACTCATTCAAATCGATCAAAAACGCTCCAAAATTACTAAAAAAGATACAATCAACAACTGTATTCAAAACAAAATTAAACAGAAAAAGCAATGGCGATTTAACTGACATAATTGAAATTGTAAGCGTCTGATTTGTAGGAAGCCATTTATAGAACTTGTACGTATGCTTTATTAAAGGGAGATAAAACATATCGCTAATTTTGTTCACCCAAAAAAAATGGTGGTAATGGATTACCTCCCTTTAATTTCACTCAAAATTCGCTCCCCACAATTATTTAATTTCTTTCCAAACTCATTCCAAAAGTATTCACCTTGTCAATTTCACGATGTTGTATCAAGAAGAAAGAAAAATAAAGACGCACACGTTTTAGAGAATGATTTAAGGTTCATTTTGTCTTTGATCGCTCCCTCCAGCCTGTGTATCAGAAACTTTTTAAGTTTATTAAGAAAGAATTCTTATATTTACATGAATGTTCTTGAAACATTTGTTTGTGATGGATGATCGAGCTGAAATCGGAAGGACAGTGGTTGGGAAAAGATCGGGCAGTGATCGTGTAGAGGTCGGGATTGTCTAGACGGGTTCGAGCAATCGGGAACCCTCGGCGATTCTACGGAATAGACTTTTCAGTTTACGGAAATGTCCGAGCGATGTTCCGAATGGGGTTCGAGTAGTGAACGAGCTAAGGTCGGGATGATCGAGTAGACATGGGAATGAATGGTCGGGTTGCAATCGCGAAAGGGTCGTGAATAGTCGTAAAGGGATCGGGTTTGATCGAGTAAAGATCGAGTAGAAATCTTGTATGTACATTTTGGTCGGGCTTGGTTTCGGAGAATTTATGCGGTCGAGTTTATCGGATCGGCAGTGGAGACCTTGGATTAAAGTTGTCGCGACTGTGCATTGTAATGAGATTTCCAAAATAAAGTAGATTGGAAACTGTCTTTTGAATAGAGGTTACTTATGAACAAATACGGAAAATAGTATTTCAGAATTATTGTTAATGTAATAAGCCAGGGGAAAAGCAACGAATCCTGGAATTTGACCAATTTCAGACAGTAACCGGATTACATAATCAGACTATTAACATATTGTTTTCTCGACTGCGGCAGGAATTTTCAGGGATACAGTTAACAACATCGTGAAATTGACAAGGTTAATGATTTTGGAACGATTTTCGAATGAAATTGAATTACTGCGATGAATGGAGTTTGAGTGATATTGAATGGAGGTAATCTAATATCGCTCATTTTGTTCAGGATGAACACAATTTACGATATCTTTGACCTCCCTTTAGTAAATAATGCATACAAGATCTATAGATAGCTTCATACCTCTTCAAAAACCAATCAGAGGCTTATAATTTCGATTTGTTCAAATGTAGTTGTTCATCTTATCTTATAGTGATTTTGGAACAATTTTGAATGGTGTGAGTGAGTGTTTGGAAGGAATGATTCGATCGATGAGCGAGTGATTTTGAATGTTTTTAATCGCGGTGGGTGTCAATTTCACGATGTTATTCACTATACCTACTATCCCCCGCACAACGAGAAGTGAACTGGTACGAAACCCAAAGGGGGATAACTTTTTTCGATTCTTTATGTCTAGTGCACAGATGGACCTAAATTTCACAAACACACATAGAGATGGTCAGTGATTCCAAGGATGATGTCATTTATCACCTTATATTAACACCTTAGTCTAATTCTGTAGTTAAATGCTGCGTGGACGACTCTAGCCTGGGATTCAGGCTCTGTTTTTAGCTCCACTGGCTGAAAGCCACTGGGGCTATTGTCATGGCGTTGTGTCCGTCGTGCGTCCGTCCGTCCGTCCGTCCGTCCGTCCGTGCGTCCGGTCGTAAACTTTTCTTTAAAAATCTTCTCCTCAGAAAGTACTGGATGCATTTCAACCAAACTTCACAGGAATGATCCTTGGGTGACCCTCTTTTAAAGTTGTTCAAGAAATTTTGATCCAATGAAAAACATGGATTAAATGGGCGTGGCTAATTTCCAAATATGGTAAAAAGTGAGCTTTCTCAGATTCTAATCTATGGATACCAATTAAAATTTACATGAATGATCCTTGGGTGACCCTTTATCAGTCTACAAAAAATCATTGTGATCGGATGGAAAATATGCATTTTATGGGCGGAGGTCATTTCTCTATATGTTATATAGTGGAAACTTTGAAAATCATTTTTTCAGAATGTAACTGATGGATATCAACCAAATTTCACTGGAATGATCCTTGAGTGACCCTTTATCAGTCTACAAAAAATCATTGTGATCGGATGGAAAATATGCATTTTATGGCGGAGGTCATTTCTCTAAATGTTATATAGTGGAAACTTTGAAAATCATTTTCTCAGAATCTAACCGATGGATATCAACCAAATTTCACTGGAATGATCCCTGAGTGACCCTTTATCAATGTACCAAAAAATATTTTGATTGGATGAAAACTATGCATTTTATGGGCAGAGGTCATTTCTTTATATGTTATATACTGGAAACTTTGAAAATCATTTTCTCTTGATTTAGCTGATGGATATCAACCAAATTTCACTGGAATGATTCTTGAGTGACCCTTTATCAATGTACCAAAAATTATTTTGATTGGATGAAAAATATACATTTTATGGGTGGAGGTCAATTCTCAATATGTTAAATAATGGAAACTATGAAAAACATTTCTCAGAATGTAACTGACGGATATCAATCAAACATTTTTGGTATGATAATTGGGTGACCCATTATCATGCAGTCAAAAATTATTTTGATTTGATGAAAAATATGTCTTTTAATAGCAGAGGTCATTTCTCTATCTGTTATATAGTTGAAACTTTGAAAATCATTTTCAACATCAGTAGAACCCCAAATATCTAAAAATCTAGTCAAAACATTTATTTGCTTTTACAAGAATTTCAAGCCTGTGGAGCGACTCAAGCCATTCATGGCTTTCTAATTATAAGTTTTATGTAAAAGGGAAGATAACCAACGGAACCCTTCTAAACTTGAAATGGGTTAACTTCTCTTAAAATAAATCTTAAAATCGGGCTTTGAGAATCTAGCCATGACTTTATTGTATATATATTGTATTTTCAGTAATGTACCTCAATTTAAGAAACGGCTACCGGGCTATGAAGACTCTAAATGTGAGAGATTTCCTCCCTTCACTACTGTTGATAACATCGTGAAATTGACAAGGTGAATGATACTGGGATGATTTTGGAGGGGAAGTGAATGAGTGTGTGGAGCGAGTTTTGAGTGGATTTAAAGAGGGGTAATCCAATATCGGTAATTATGTTGAGGATGATCAAAATTAGAGACATTAATTACCTCACTTTCAAGAAAAATGCATACAAGTTAAATGAATGGCTTACCATGCCTTTACGAACCAATCATACGCTTACAAAATTATTTATTTTAATGAAGTCCTTGAATTTATCTACCGATTTTATTCTGAATGTATTTGCTGATCTTATCATTTTTTGTGTGATTTTAGGGCGTTTTTTAAATGGTTTGAGTGAGTTTTTCAAAGGAATCATTGGAGCGCTGTGTGAGAGATTTAGAATGGTTTTGATCGAGATGAATGTCAATTTCATGATTTCTAAGGCTTGTTGTAGCTCCAATGAATGAATTTCAGCGTGCCAAAGCTGGGTGACCATCGTATCTCACTGCATACCAAGTGGGGATCCATAACTTTTTAGAGGGGCTCAGGCCAAAATGATGTCTTTAAATGTGTTATATATGTCTAATGGAATTTTTAAGTGAATGTTGGTCGATATTAAAAACGTTACCACGTATGAATAAATTATTTACATATATTTTTACTTTTTGTCTTTTTCGTATTTTTTCCTAAAAGCGAGGAAATAAATCTTCGCCGCAACGTGATCAAAAGATTCCTCTGCAGCAATATCAAAGGTAAATGTGTATTTTTTTCCCATTGAATGATCATGATCCACGGAAGGGAGTAAAAATTAATTTCTGCATCAAAATTTAATTTTCATTTTGCAGAAAGATCAAAGTTTTCTCCGTGTAAGGAACAAAAATCTTTTTTTCGTCGATGTTTCTAACAGCAATACAAGCTTCTAAAAATAACCGCATTATGTCGTTGTTCTAAAAATATCTACGCGATATTACAAAAAATATCAAATGGGATGTTATCACACGGATATTTGTATAGTTATAAGATGAAAAATGTTTCATTCCAGCAAGACCATTTTTTTCTCCGTAGTTGGATCAAAATCTTTCTCAAAAGTAAAGTAAACTTTCCTTTGCTGCGGAATCAAAATATTTCTCATTTAGATTATTTAAATTTCTCGTAGAATTGAGATACTTTCCCTTCCTTCAAGATAAAAAAATCTCTGCAGGGACATGGAAAAATCCTAACAATCACCAATGTTTTCACGGAAGACAGATAATGTTTTTGTTGCATCGAAATCAAATTTTCCTCCGTACTGGATTATTCATTTGTTCACGTCAAATTTTCTTAGAGCGAGATCAAAGTTTCCTTTTGCAACAATATCAAAATTTTCCTCTCCGGAAAGATCTTAATATCATCTGCAACAATATCTTTTTTTTTTCTCTCTTTTGCAGCATCAGATCAATTTTGCATCCCAGGAAGTTAAAAGCCAATCAACAGCAATATCAAAGTTTTTTTCAGGGCAGCGAGATCAATTTAATTTTCCTTTGAAACAGGATCAAAATTTCCTCCTCCGAGCAAGGTCATTTTTTGTCTATGTCAAGATAAAAAAATTCTCTGCAGGAAGATCATTTTTTTTTCTTCACAGCGAGATCTTAAATCCTAAGCGACATAAATTTCTCTATAGTATGATCATTTTGTTTTGTTTAGGCAATGTCAAAATTATATGAAGCAGGTCTATAAGATCATTAAACTTAATTTTTCTATTTAATAAAATCAAGTTTTTGATACCATAGCTAGAGAAAAATCCGCAGAAGATCCAAGATTTCCTATGTAGCAAGTTAATAAAAATCTCCGATGTTAGAAAATCCCAATTATTCTCGGCAGCAAGAAAGAAAACAATAATCCCCTTACAATAAGATCAAAATTTTTCTGTTCAAAAACCATTTTTCAGGCCAAAGCAAGACTTTCTGTGGAAGAAGATCAATTTTTTTCTCAAATTTTCCATCGTACGTAAATAATTCTTCAAATTTTCATCTTAATATCAGATTTTTCTTCAAAACTTTATTTTTTTCTTTGCAGCGAGTTAACAATTTTTGTTTGTAGAAAGATTAAAAGAAATATTTGCGGAAAAATAAAAAAATAAAAACAACCCCTCCCTTTTAAGATCATTTTTTTTATCCGCAGCAAGATCTCTTTTTTTTCTTCGAATCTTTTTTATGCCCCCGTATCTATGCATTGCTTGTGATAAGACATTTCTGTGAATACTAAAGTCAAGGTCCTCTGTAAAGATCAAGGCCATTTTTCAAGGTCAATTTTTTTTGAAAAAAAAAAAAATGGCCATATCTATGAATTGGAAAGTGATAAAGCCTTAATATTTCACATGTGCATTGCTTGTGACAGGACCTTTTTGTGAATCAAAATTCAAGGTTGTCTGTCAAAGTCAATGTTATTTTTTGATGGTCATTATTTTTACATTAAAACCTTTAACATTGGCCATAACTATATTTTGTAAGTGATAAAAGCTTCACTTTTTAAACGATGATCGCTTGAGACAGGACCTTTTGTGAGGGAACATCCTCAAGGTGAAATTTTGTAAAATTAAATCTAACTTTTGCCATAACTTTAGATTGCTAAGTCATGGAGCCTTTATATTTCAAATGTACTTGGCTCATGACAAGTCATGAACATGCATAACAACGTCAAGGTCAAGGTCATTTATCAGTCATAGTTGACACAAAATTCTACTATTAGGTATAACTTTTGATTGGTAGGACACTTACTGTTGAAAATAGGTATGAAGCAGCAGTTTTTGACATTCAAAATACTTAAATGAAGGATTACCATATTCATGTATCAAACCGAAAAATAACAGTTGTGGGGGCATTCGTGTATAACAATCACATCTTGTTTTTTTATGATTTTCTTTTCTGCTTTGAAATTAAATTTTCCTCTGTTTGGAAGTTTTCTATTTCTCTACACCATTTCAATTTTTTTTATAACCAGCGAGATAAAAATAGCGGGTCTGTTCAAAGGGCGGCATCTATCAATAACAAATATTCTATATTACATTTTATAAATCTAAAAGTGTTTTCTGGTGGATTTTGTGAGATAGGTTTTTGAGTCGAAACTTTTTTGTTGCCAAGCAACCGGCCATATTTTGGTACGTTTCGGATAGACTGCTTGCTCTAATCATAGTACTGAAAGTACTGAAGGTGGACGTCTTTGTAGGCATACTAGAGTGTTACACCAATTCGTTGCGAAAGAAGAGGCTGTACTTGTTAAAATGCAATGAACATTTTTTTTTCGCATGTCCGAATTGTCCTAAAATATTGCATGACAGAAGAAAAATAATATTTGATAGAATACTCTGCAGAAATTATATTTTTTTTATATATATCATTGCGCATACATGAATTTTTAATATTTCGGACAAATTCATTTCATTTCAAAGTTTCGATATTTTAAAGCCTAGGTAGTTCTAGATTATTGTATGATAAAAGGAATAAAATATTAGTGTCATAAAATATTATTGTTTTCTGGTCGAGGTTGGGAGAAATTATCATGTCGAGGCTTTGTCAAGTCATGATAATTTCTCACAGCAGAGACCAGATAACACTGATATTTAAAAAACTAACATATTCATATTCTCTTTGTATTTCAATTTTTCGGAATATTGAAATAAAATGTATCTGTATAGTGCTTTTAAGATTTTTTTGTGTGTTTGCACTATTTTGTAAAGTAAAATCAAGCAACATCGATACAAGTTCGAGGAAGTATTTTGTTTCATCCTAAAGTTATGTCTTTATTACCTCTATCTTCAAATAAAGCTGATAAAATTTCGATTTGTATAATACTCGAACGTTATGTAATTACAAGATCAGGAAGCGCGGGATTTTACCAGTAATCGTTCAATCACGTCCCTTGGCTGTGACGAATATCATTTCCGGTATTTGTAACCTAAAGAGATTGAGTTGTTTGGGGCTCGGAAGAGTGAACTGAAAATATTAAGAATCTATGGTTTTGTGCTCCAGTTGTCGACAAATGATTAGAAAATTTTAGTCGAGTTCATTGACATTCGGATTTATAATGCGGTAGAGTTAACAACACCGTGAAAATAATAAGGTTGATGATTTTGGAATGATTTTGGAATGAAATTGAATGAAAGCGATGAGTGAGTTTTGAGTAACATTTATTGGATGTAATTCAATGTCGATAATTTTGTTTAGGAAGAGTGTCAATTTCACGGTGTTATTAACTGTAGTACCAGTACACGTACTAGCGGACAAAAATCCTCTAAATATAGAAGAGGTTATGTGTTAGGGAAAAGTATAAATAAATAACAAATATTTTATTGCTTTCTCTTTTATCAAATGGCAATATCACTTTCATTTCGTTTACACGAAAATATCACAAATTTAACAAAAAATCCTTCACCAGGCATTTCATAAATAAGATTCGTCGGCTGGAGACACAGGCAATTGTTTCTCAGTCTCATTATTGCCTTATGTTATTATGCAAAAACGGACAATGAAACAATCGCCAGTGGACAAGGGTATAGGGAAATAGGTGAACAAGTACTTATAAAAATAAAATAAAAACCATCTTCGTTACATATTCTATGAATACCAAAATAAAGGGAGATAATAATAACATAACTTGTACATCATTTATTATCCCGATAAAGAAAAGTTGCGTCCCTTGGCATTCGCAATATACACCATCCGCGTTTGGTCGTAACTTTTTACATAAACACATAAAATGTGATCAAATTAATATGCATGGAATGTCAACATTATATTCATATCGTATTACAATTCGACTAGGCACTAAGCGGGCATTTTTGACCTCATATGCATAATCCTTAATTATAAATTTTGAAATCGACATCATGTCAGAAAGCTTTGGAAGACATCGTTTTATTCCGATTTTGTTCAGATATCAATGAAAACAATACAACAATATAATTTTTACCTCTTAAATAAATGAACTACTTTTAACGGTTAAATTCCCGTGCTTTTCTTTCAAAATAGATAAAACAGATATAAAAAAAGATACAAATTACCTTTCAAATGAAACTTAGTGCTTGTCTTAGATCTCAAGGTTTACTCATATACCTATGGTAATGGACTCAACGCCTGGGTCAGAGCTCAGTTTTGAAAATACACCTATATAGTTGAGTATTATTAACTAGATGGCCTTTTAGAGATAATCTGCATTCAGGCTAAAATACAGTTAGTAACATCATGAAATTGACATTAACCTCGATCAAAACTTTTCAAAATCACTCACTCAGTGCTCTTTTCATTCAATCCAAACACTCACTCAAACCATTTAAAAACGTTCCAAACCGTTCAAAAACATTTAAAATCGTTCACAGTGGTGAACGGTTTGGAACGTTTTTTAAATGTACATTTACTTCAACTGGACCAAATTATTGCACTATTTATTATCAAATGCGTGTTTAAAAACGACTGATTACCGCGAGAAGACACATTAACGGGAAATACGCTAATTGTTTTTAAGGAAGGTTTAACATTATCGCTCTTTTCGTCCAATTTTGATGAAATTAGCGATATGTGTTACCTCTCTTAAATTGCATTCAAAACTACTTTCTCCCATTCATTCAATATAATTATAAAATTGTTCAGTACCAACCACCTTGTCTATTTCATGTTATCATTAACCATTCGAGGTTTCTTAGAAAACTTAGCGTTTCAGTAAAGATGTGTAGACGCAATAACAAATATGGAGTAAATAACCATTTATATCGAAATAATCTTCTCACTTCAACTTTAAAGGTGATTATCATCACAACTAATTACTGTATAAGGGACTGGTAAATTTTGGAGAAAATCTCAAAGAAGCAACTAGCATGGAGCAAGAATTCAATCGACCATAAAGCCACCAAATGGCGAATCCAATGCGTTCAGCAGTCGAGCCCATGACAGTTTCCATATCAAATTGTCTTTGTTCTACGCAAAGAAGTTTAATATTTTTTCTCTTTTAAGGTAGTGGAACTGTATTAGTTCCGCAACGTTTCTGAACTTCTGATCTTTCTCAATGTTAAACGAGGTTTCCTAATGAAATCATTAATTAACCTCGGGGCCATCTTATTTCTGACCCCGGGAGGGTAGGCTATTTTTGCCCGCTGTATCAGAGTATCTCTCAGAAAGTTGGTGGGGTTTTAGGTGCCAAAAGATGTAAAAAGATCTAACCTACTAGGTAGACATGTATCAAAGAATTCTGATTACAAAAATATCTCCAAGATAAAGCTTTTATTATGGCAAGATTCAAATATTTAGAGAACATTAATCATCACAAAACATTTTGTTAAAGATGTATCTCTAATTATATGAACACAATTATCTAGGAGTTCCGTTATGTTGAGTTCAATCACAGGCACTTGGATGCAGGATTTGATCACAACTTACCAATATCACTAATCTATAAAAAATAATACACAAGGTAGTGCAGCTGCCATGTTTAAGAGAACGGATGTTTTTACAACCATGTTTGGCTTCCGTCACAGGACGTGTTTACTCGTGAAAATCGAGTACCAAATTGCTTGTAAAAACATCCGTTCCCTTAGAAAATGGCGACTGCAATACCTTGTGTATATTTATTATAGTGATATATGAAGATATGTAAGCTCTTATAAAATCCTGAATCCAAATGTCTATGAGGCCAATGTGTATTTGGTTAAGAATTGTGTAATAAGTTATGTAAAAGGGGTCAGGTGATCTCAAGTTAAGAATTTACTTGTTGTTCTTGATATAAAAATCATTTTGACGACATATTCATCAATTCATTCAACTAAGACAATAAATATTAAAAAATAGTTTTTTTTCAATAAGAAAATAAATATTCTTAAAATATGGGAATGGTGCGAGCAAAAACAATTATCAACTTGAATGCTTAATACCAGTACCAGATATTCTGTGTTTTAATTTAATGGCACATTAAGCATTCCCGAGGAGCTTTTTGAGTATTCCGTCGATTATGAACTACAACAAAATGATTATTTAATCTCTTATGTTCACAATCTTCTCAGATTACAATTAGTTGCTCATCGTCCAACACTTTCTTGGGAACTTCCACTCCGACGTCATCGATATGTGCGTAGTCGTCATGTCTATTTTTAGAACTCAATATGGTGGCTAAATGAATGAGAATACATCCCATGATAAATGCTAGCACTGCGCATGCTCCAGTCAATATTTGAAGAGAGATCGATGTTGAAAGTATGACGTATTCTAGGCAGAAATCTCGGGCGACGGAAGTGACGTATGACTGACTAGTTTGGAATGAAACTAACATCCACGTGGAGGCAGCTGAAATGAAAGTTATGATAACATGAGCCTGTGTGAGACATTTCCAACAGTTTCAAAAGTGTGCCAAGCAAAGACTCTGGTCAGCCTGTGCATCCACACAGACTGTCCAGAGTCTTCACTCTGCGCTTTTTATATAGATACGGTCTCAAAGTGGCTGTCAGCAGTTAGGTAATTTTTTAATATTACTATTTGTATGTCAACGGTGCTTAGTGTTTGCACCTCGGGCATTTGTCAATTTGTTGGAAATGTCACGCACAGGCTCATATAAAAAGCTGATTTGGTGTAGATGAAGGAAGTATATCCCTAATTTAAAATTTTGAAACCGACTCTCTATCGGAAAGCTTGGAAGGACATCGTTTAATTTCGACATTGTCGTTATATACGTCACCGTCTTAGCATTGCTTAATCCTTTGCTGTTTAATCCCTGCTTTTTACGTGCCTGTGGTTTTATGATTGAGAAAACATTATGAAAAAGAAGAAATTGCTTCTGGCAAGCAATTTCTTCTGTTTCCACACTATTTTCTACCCTACTGAAGGGTTATTTTTCAAATTAAATCTACTTTAAATTTTCGTCTGCAAAACCTTTGAATTTGGACAGGTCCAAAATTTTGTAAAACAGGAAAGGGTTAAATGATGTAAGCGATAGACGTAGACAGTGTCTAAGTTTACTATGCCTTCATGAACAATAAAAAAACTTAATGCCCTGTAATTTAAAATTAAGCAGCAAATCGTAAAGATGTGTCCATTATAAGATAGATTATTTATAAGACTACTTTCCACGGAATTTACAAAACAGATTATGAATCGGACTTGTGATTACAGTGTAACTCGGATACGCTATTTTGACTTGTGATTACAGTATAACTCGGATACACTATTTTGACTTATGATTACGGTATAACTCGGATACACTATTTTGACTTGTGATTACAGTATAACTCGGATACGCTATTTTGACTTGTGATTACAGTATTACTCGGATACGCTATTTTGACTTGTGATTACAGTATTACTCGGATACGCTATTTTCACTTGTGATTACAGTATAACTCGGATACGCTATTTTGACTTGTGATTACAGTATAACTCGGATACACTTTTTTGACTTGTGATAACAGTATAACTCGGATACACTATTTTGACTTGTGATTACAGTATAACTCGGATACGCTTTTTTCACTTGTGATTACAGTATAATTCGGATACGCTATTTTGACTTGTGATTACAGTATAACTCGGATACGCTATTTTCACTTGTGATTACAGTATAACTCGGATACACTATTTTGACTTGTGATTACAGTATAACTCGGATACACTATTTTGACTTGTGATTACAGTATAACTCGGATACGCTATTTTCACTTGTGATTACAGTATAACTCGGATACGCTATTTTGACTTGTGATTACAGTAAAACTCGGATACACTATTTTCACTTGTGATTACAGTATAACTCGGATACACTATTTTCACTTGTGATTACAGTATAACTCGGATACGCTATTTTCACTTGTGATTACAGTATAACTCGGATACACTATTTTGACTTGTGATTACAGTATAACTCGGATACGCTATTTTCACTTGTGATTACAGTATAACTCGGATACGCTATTTTGACTTGTGATTACAGTATAACTCGGATACACTATTTTGACTTGTGATTACAGTATAACTCGGATACACTATTTTGACTTGTGATTACAATACATTTGACAAAAAAGCAAATTCTACTTATAGTACTCGAGTATATTTGTTCTCAGTGAGTAATATTGCCAGTTTATCAGCCAATTAGAATACATCATTCAAGACGTGCTTAAGAAGAGTAACTTCATTTTGAGGTATAGATGAAAGAAAGCTTACCGGTGACAATAGTAACTTGAGACAATCCATAATAAATCATCTTGGACGGTTTTGTGGAAGCGCTGATGGTAAACACGACTCCAAGGGAGAGCATCGTGAGTGTAATAATGCCCAATAAACCGCTACATAATACATGGGTTCCTTCCCCTGAAATTATATATTCATTATTTTGTTTATTCTAATACTTACGATAAATAGTATAAATTGCACGCGATAATTTTAACATTTAGACGGTTGTATCGATATTTTCTATAGGTAGTGCAGGTTACTTATCGAATAAGTTAACTTCCTGTACAGAACCTGATTTAATATAATTAAAATACCGTGACGTATGTAAATGACTGCGATGGCTCAGTGGATACGCATGCTAGACTATCGACTGATTGTTACCAAAACGCTCCCGGTTCGTATCCTGTCATCGGCACAGTTTGTTATTGTCGGTTTTATTCGAGAAAATTAAATTTTTTACATCATCAAATACACGCAGATAAATTTCTTTTCTATGTGTTTCTTTATATTTTAGATATGTATCATAGGATTAAACATACAGGATTATACCGTTCGGAGAAACCTTTATCGATTCTATGCGATAAAATATCGAATCATGAAACAATCGCCTTTGGTCTACAATTGTTTTGGCTATTGCATTCGGTGTATCAGCGTGAAATCTTTTTAATTTGGAATCTTCGAAAAGTCAAATTGCAGTTTCAAGCTCTATCTAAAGTGGCCTTTATATCCATCCCCACGGTGAAGTAAATATAGTATATATCTATTCAATCCAAAGAATACAAAAAAGCCTTTGAAGAATTTTCAAAATTAGCACAACATTTAACTTTTTTTTCCTTTAAAAAAATATGCCATTAAATGTATAAATTGAAAAAGTTAATTTTTATGTCGCAATGCAGAATTGAACTCGGTCCGCTTGGTCAAAATTCTGTCGTCCTTATCCACTCGACTACGCCACTCCGATAAACTACTGCATGTTTTTTCAGTATAATAAACACAGCCAATCGACATGAACACTGTTTTCAATAACATGGATTGATCCAGTGTTTATATACAATATCGCGCTTATCCCGTGAGCATAATAGCTTCACACGTATTAAGAATAAGTCTATGTTTGTTTGTTTGAATTGAGTTTTACGCCGCTTTTAATAACAATTCAGAGATACCGTCATATCGCAGCTCAAGCGCCTATATCAATCCCGGGTTCGTTCCCTGGCGGCATTAATTCTTCTCGACTATTTGTCATCAACCAATCGGTCGGTAATCGTAGACCTGTGTGGGATAGCAGCTGGAGGCTAGGAAAACATGCAATGGTAGTACTGGTGTGAGAAATACCAGGAATCCATTGTTAGGTGCTCCAGCCATCGCTATATAGCTGAAACATTTTTGAAAGCGGCTATAACTCCTCAAACAGATCAAACAAAAACAACTATTCTGTCATAATGTAAGACGGGAGCACCTACAAATGGATCCTTGGTATTCCAGCACCTGTGCGGTTAGAAACAGCGTGAAATTGACATTAACCTCGATCTAAACCATTTTCCATCGCTCATCCATCGCTCATCCAGCGCTTAATTCATTCATTCCGAGCACTCACTCCAACCATGCTTAATGTGTTCATCCTGAACAAAATAAGCGAAATTGTATTACCCCCCCCCCCCCCCCCCCCTCAAATTTCACTAAAAACTCGCCTATTGCACTCATTCAATTTCATTCCAAAAATCATTCCAAAACCATTTACTTTGTCAATTTGACGATGTTTTTAACTGTACTTCCTTATCACGAAGCTGTCGTTCTACGATTATTTACCCTTTGGGTTGAGACAAATGTCTGAAAGGGTTTGTGCCGCAGCTGGGGAACAAACCCGCGACAACCCATAGCTGCCAACTGCGCAAGATGGCGGCTTAGTAGAACAGGTCTATTGAAGTTGAATTTATCGTCAAACAAAAATCAAAAGTGAAAGATTTCGAACGTAGTCAGCCTATGAATGCACAGTGTATCCAAGATACAAAATATCAAACGTCAAATAAGTAAATGCAAAATTTCAAAAAAGGTAGAATGCATGTGTAATCTTTCTTTCATTAATCGGACATTTCTTTAAACGTGTATATATAGAAAGTAACACCGTTGAATTGAAGTTCACCTCGATCAAAACCACTCTAAATCGGTCGGTCAGCGCTCAATTGTTTCAAACCACTCACTCCAATCACTCAAACACGCACCTCCTGCAGCAGATGGCAGCTAATACACTTCATAAACCTTTCTAAATCACTAACTCAGCGCTTCATTCATTCACTCACTCAAACCTTTCAAAAACGTTCCCATTTGTTCAAAAACGCTTCGAAATGGTTTGAAAAGATCAACATTTCGTTCGTGTCGTTATAATTATAACGCAATTCTATTATCTTGGGTTGATTTTAAAGCGCGTTATTGGTCCGTGAAGACATTAAATCAGAAAATTCGATTTTATCAAAAGGGGGGGGTGTGTACAAAAATCGCTAATTTCGTCCAATTCGACTAAATGATCGATTATCTTTTACCCCCTCTTTTAAATCATTAAAAACACGCTTCACACACTCATTCAAAGTCATCCCAAAGTCATTTCAAAATCATTTAACGAGTAAATTTCAAGATATTTCTTACTGTATATAATAAACAACAGAGAATTTTGGTAGAAATGCTAAATGGGTAAATGTTTAAATCATGATCAGTCTGAATCTAAAAATAGCACTGTTCTTTCCTAATTATTATTATTATTATTATAATAATAATAACCCAATCGATTAACCTTTGCTATATCCAGCCCCCTTTATAAATGTCCATTTTCTGCATCACGCTTGACAAATATATTAACTCAGGTCATTATATATCGGGAATTATTCTGCCAGTCTTTTAAAAGTGAAGGAAGGGTAAAGGCTAATTATTTGCGTACGTACAAAGAATGTTAATAAAAATCTTTGTCGTCCTAATAAAATATTTAACTGACAATTTCTTTGACGTTTATACCGAGCTTGTACCTGTCATATATGTCCTACATTGCAACCCAAATGTTTTCACTCAGTAGGCATTCTTATGGAGTCTTTTAGGTACTGGACCCGAAATAGTTCCGCAACATTTCGGAAGTCATGAATTTTAACAATGTTAACCGAGGTTTCCCTATGATTTCATTAGGAAACCTCTGTTGACATTGTGAAATATCATGCGTTCCGAAATATTGCAGAACTATTACAGGCCCACTACCTAAACAGACGACCTCGCGTCCTACATAAAAACGCTTCGCGAAACGTTGAAAATATTGTATTGTACTTTGCCTGTTTGCCTATAGACCAGGTTAAAGAGGACAAGAGCTTCAGACAAGAGAGCAATTGGCCAGATTACTTTACTACGGTTCATTTTGGTTATGGCGTTACTTTCTGAAAGTGCTAAATTCATGGCCCGCATGCAACAATACGGTTGTGATTGTAGCTTTAAACTTAACGAATTTAACCAACTCAAAATGTCAGGGTAGGCCCATTCGAGCCGTATTGCATTTATCGTCACAGCCGTGTGTTGTGTTGAAATTCTAGACCTTTTGTTATGTATAATTCTAGAAACTTGAGACAATACATTTGTTATACCATTGTAAAATACATCTGAATTATACTTAATGGGGACCCAGCCGTTTAGACCTATTGAATTACATTGGTAAGATATTTAAGGTTGGATAAAGTGAAATTATAAACTACTGGCCCATGCAACGAAACGCATTCCACCTACTCCATTGTGATAAAAAAAAGTTAATAACGTCGTGAAATTGACGATGTGAATGATTTTGAAATGAAATTGAAAGAGTGAGATGAGAGCGTTTTGAGTAAAATCAAAGGCAGATAATCCAATATCGCTAATTTTATTAGCGATATTTTACCTCCCTTTGATAAAATATGCATACAAGTTCTAAAGAAAAGCATCACAATTCTTCAAAAAACGAATCAGACGCTTTAAGATTCAACTGTGTCAGAGAAATCGCGATTTTAGCCAGCTATATTCATTTTGAATGCAGTTGTTGATTTCATCTTTTAAGTGAGTTTTAGAGCGTTTTGAATGGTTCGGTGAGTGTTTTAAATAAATGATTGGAGCGCAGTGTTGGTGGTTTTGAATGATTTAGATGATGAATGTCAATTTCTCGTAAGTATTAACTGTAATTGAAAATAAACTGAGAAATAAGAAACTTCCTTACGTGGAAAACAAAATGTCTGAGATATCTGTTGTAACGTTTCACCTCCCCGTTTATCAAGATGTAAACATTCATGAATGTTTGAGAAATATAATTCCGCGTTGTGAATGCACTAAAGTGCGAAGAGGGGATCGGTTTCTAAATGTGCGCAAATGATTTGACATCCCAAACTAGGGGCTAATTAGTAACACACTTGTATGAAGAGTAATTACCACTAATGTGACCGAGGTGCAAGTTTGTTACGTTGGCGTCACAAAAAAACGTTACGTTGACGGAGAAAAATAATGAGGACAAAACCAAAGATTAGTTGTCCACTTAAACCACGGTCATCTTTACAATTTACTATAATACTAATGGTTGTAAACATGGTCATTGAAATTCTACATAGTAATTGGGGTGTTTAAAATGGAAAGCGATTTGAAAAGCTTTTGAAAACCCAAATTAACAATCTAACGACGGGTGTTTCATGTTCATGTTCTAAATACGATGTTTTCAAGCTAAAACTTGACGCGTATAAATCTCGAGAAGATTACAAACTTAGTTTACATAAAGTTGACCAAAATCTTGTCCCTCTTTCGTGATGCGAAAACGTTTGAGAAAATGTTGAAAACTTACCCTGCTATGCACGTGCAAAGCGGGTACAATTTTTCAAACGTTATCTTTTCATCCAGAATACCAATCAATAAATACTTTCTGTGATTACAAATACGAGGTATTGGTTACTAAAGAATATTTTTAGCTTTTGACTTTTGTTTTTAATTCGGAGATAAACAGTTGTTTATCTCATATATCACACGACAAATGTCTGAACCTTTAAAAACGTCAAACTTTAAAACTAAGTCAATTGCAATTTAATTCTTAACGGTTTTAAGGCGAGCAAATTTCCTTGATATTCATACGAGCCTCTCCATTGAGCAAGATAAAACGTTGGCGTAACGTGGCAATGCAAATGTTGTTTTGTTTTCAGCAAAAATGAAAAAAAGAGCATTTTGGGATTGGTTTTCTTGACAAGGCACAAGCAGGGAGAATTTTGAAAAAAAGAGCTTTGAATCCGCGTAAGATGTTTTATGAATGTTTGTGTTTATTTGACGTACATTTAGTAGGAATTAGCAGAAGGAATCAAGTTGTCTTATCAATCCAGAATACCTAACGCAATAATATTGCATTTCGCAAGCTTAAAACTGTCAGAAAGCCATTTGAATATTTAATTGAAAGTCTGCTATTTTTGAAAACGACCCCCTGGCTACGTTAGCGCCTACAATTCGGTAGCGGCTTCTTCAAATCACATAAAACTTTTTCAAATTTATTTTCAAAATGATTAGGGCGTAATTTGCAAAATATTTCATATCATTCCTTTGTGCGAAGTTTTATTGGGTGGATACTTTTATTTTTGCTAAGTATACAACACAAAAAGGTAATACAAGAATTATGAGAAGAATATTTTACATCACACAAAAAAGGTAATACAGGAATTATGAGAAGATTACCTAAATGCCTTACCCAACACAGAAATCGAAGGCGTGTAAATTTTAGAACTACTTAATTAGAAAGGCATAAATAAACAATTTCAGCTGAGTGTGAGAACAAATGGCAACCCATGTCTGTCACATTTTTCAATCCCCGAAATCCTCTTTTAAAGTTGATACAAATCATAAACATGACCGTCGAGGCTTCCAAGATGAAAACTTTTACAAATGGCAGCGTGCTTACATGTATCACGTACAAAGCGGTGTACCATTTTTAAGTTGGAATGCGTAGCAATTCCAACTTAGATTTAACAAAACCGCAAAATGAACACAAGATAATTTCATTTCGGGTTTTTTGAGAACACATATCACGTGAACAGGATGCGAATACTCTTCGACCTATTTTGTGTATCTCAACTTTACATAGTCATACAGTTAACAGCATCAAAAAAGTAATAATGCTGTACAATTACACAACTATCACTTCATGTATATTATTAACACGCTAATTTATGTTTTAAACGATATTTATTGAAAGTTGCCTAAGCATTTACTAGTATCACATGTTTGCATTACTATATTTGGAAATCATGTGATAAGTCAAATAAGGTCAGCTATATACAATAGCATTAGTCAATCACGTGATCTGCTTATTTGTTAATGTCGCAACTGTTTTTCGAAGAATTATGTTATGGCATCTTTTAGAGGTATAGTTTCTCTTTCTGAACGAATTTATTACACATTTAACTTTTGACAAATTGTTATATTGTACATTTCTGTCTACAGTTACGAAATAAAATCTTCAGTTTTTGTTGAAGGGATGATACACTTTTAAAGTTGATAAATACTTTTGCAACATATTGTCGTTTGTTTTCCGTTATATTGCAGTTATCTACATGAATGTTTTATTAAGAGCGCCACCTTACAGTTAGTTACATCGTGAAATTGACATTCATCTCAATCAAAAACATACTTAATCGCTCACTCAGCGCTCCATTCATTCATTCCAAACACTCACCCAAACCATTCAAAAACGCTCAAAATTACTAAGAAAAAATTAGATCAACATTTACATTCAAAATGAATAAAGTAAGAACCAAATCGTGATTTCCCTGACATTATTGAAATTTGAAGCGTCTGATTGGTTCTTAACGCAATAGAAAAAGCTATTGATGGAACGAACTTTTAAGCATTTTTTATTAAAGGGAGGTTTTACATATCGCTAATTTTGTTCAGGATGAACAAAATTAGTGACATTGGATTCCCTCCTTTGAATTTCACTCAAAACTCGCTCCGCTCACTCATTCAACGTCATTCCTAAATCAAATCCAAAATCGTTCAACTTATCAATTTCACGATGTTATTAACTGTTCCCTCTACTCAGAAGTAGAGGAGCATATATTGATTTCATCCTGTCTGTCTGTCAGTCCATTGATCGTTTGCTTTCCGCTAGCTAAACGGAGAAGCAGATGACCTGCAATAACGGAACTACACAAATATTGCCCATGACCCAAAGAAATGCCCTATTGTTTCGGGATCATGAGTAGACTTTAACTGCTAACAGTTTCCAACTTAACTGAACAACCAATTGACCCAAATCATAAAACTCGATACTAATGTTATCAATGGCCCAAGAAAGTACCGAATTTTGGATTCATGTAGTTCGAAGGCACAATTGAACTTCGTCCAAAAATTGTCTTGAGATTACAACTCGTGAAGTAAAAGACTTCCCTTTTCATCAAGGACAAAGCACTAGTTGTTGTCCACTTTGCGACAATTCTAAGTGAAAATGAAATTGATAACTCAAATGCAGAAAATGCTGAAAAATAACATAGAAACTGTTTTGAGTGTATAAGTGTCCGCCTGTGCATCCATTAGTCGCATGTATGGTCCATATCATTTTCTTCCTTTTAAGCTCACCTGAGCACAACGTGCTCAAGGGGAGCTTTTAGGATCACACCGACTCCGTCGTGCGTCGTCAACTTTCTTAAAACATCTTCTTCTCCTAAACCGCTAGGCTAATTTCAACGAAATTTTGCGTAAGTGTTTCGTGGGTGACCCTCTTCACATTTTTTTCGCTAAATTTGGGTTGGCTAGGGCGAGGCTTATTTTGAGCTCGAACCCTTTGAACGACATCTCCTCCTGAACCACTGAGCCGATTTCAATGAAACTTGACTAGAATTTTCTTGGGATGGACCTTTTTAAAAAAAATTCGCGCTATTTAGATTGGCAAATAAATATTAGCGTGGCAGGGCTAGGCTTATTTTGAGCCTGAAACATTTGAACGACATCTCCTCCTGAACCACTGAGCCGATGTCAATTAAACTTTTCTAGAAATTTCCTTAGGTGACCCTTTGCAAAAAAAAAAAAAAAAAAAAAAAATCGCGAAATTTTTAATGGCTCAAAAGTAAGACCGTGGAAGGGAGGGGCTTATTTTGGGCTCTAAATCTTTGATCGACATCTCCTCCAGAACCACTACGCCGATTTCAATAAAACTTAACCAGAATTTTCCTTGGGTGACCCTTTTTAAAAAATTGTTCGCGATATTTAGATTGGCAAATAAATATGAACGTGGCAGGGCGGTTTTTTTAGTCTGAAACCTTTGAACGACATCTCCCCCTGAACCACTGGGCTGATTTCAATTAACTAACCGAGAAAGTTCCTTAGGTGACCCATTTCAGAAATTGTTCGCGAAATTTTGATTGGCCCAAAAATATGAGCGTGGAAGGGAGGGTTTTTTATTACGAGCCCGAAATCATTGAACGAAATCGCCTCCTGACCCACTGGATCGATTTCAATGAAACTTTACCACTTTGGGTACTTTCGGTGTCCCTTTTCAAAAATTGTTCACGAATCTTTGATTGGCCCATAAATACGGGCATGACAGGGCGGGCCTTATTTTGAGCCAGAAAAACTTTGAATGACATCTCCTCCTGAATCACTAGGCCGATTTCAATGAAACTTTACCAGAATGTATATTTGATGACCCTCTTCAAAAATGTGTTGGGAAAATTCTGATAAGCCCATTAATATGGTTTTGCAGGGCATGGCTAATTTGTTATGAATGGGTGGGTACGGCCTATCATCTCTGTTTATTCTTCGAATAATATCTCCTCTTCAACAAATAGACAATATTTGAATGAAACTATGCCAGAAAGTTTCTTGGATGCGATCCACTGGACCAATCGAATTCAGGAGAGCGGATAAGTGCCATTCTGGACCTCTTGTTATCAGTTTTCGTTCATCAGTTTAAGTCCTGGATAGCGATTCAGGGGTTTAAGCGCCTCTCGTTGTTGAAATACATTGATTTATATACGCCCGTCAAAAGACAGGATCACCTGTGGTGGGCAGAAGGCGTCAGCTTCGTTAGTGGCTTGAGGTCACCGTCTCTTAAACGCATTCCAACTTATCAGTTCTTTCAGTACTTTGATTAACGTTTGTGAGCCTTTTTTTATCCTGAATGCTAACTTATTTCATCTTATAACTATACAATTATCCGTGTGTTAACATCCTGTATGATATTTTTTA
Organism: Fragum whitleyi; assembly: GCA_948146395.1. Classification (NCBI taxonomy): domain Eukaryota; kingdom Metazoa; phylum Mollusca; class Bivalvia; order Cardiida; family Cardiidae; genus Fragum; species Fragum whitleyi. The sequence continues at coordinate 51,835,833 of OX411557.1, read as the reverse complement.
TGATATCACTTAGTTATATTTGGAACAATGATACAATGCGTTTATTTTTAGAAACTTGCATTTCAGTAAAAAAAAAAACATAGAAGAAAGCAAAACAAATAGAAGTTATAAGATAAATATTATACGTATTTAGTGTATTGTATGAAAAAAATATCTAACTCGGTTGTGAGTATTGATAATTGTCTCGGCAGAGCCTCGACACTTATCTATTTTCCCAGCCTCGTTAGATATTTTTTCTCACACAAAACACTAAGTACATATTATATATTTCCCCGAAAAGTAGTCGAGCCGAAAAGAACAGAGATCCATTTGTAAACAGTGATACGGTTAGAGACGTCAAATTAACGTCATAATTGATGTAATAATACGTTAGTACAAATCGAGAAGCCCTTATTTCAAAGAGGGTGTGCTGTTTACAAAATATACACGCTCAAATTGACTAATGGATTAATATAGTAAACGGTATGAATATGTCAATCAATTATCCCCATCTGTCTACATGTAGGGATCTGTCACGTGAGAAGGGGCGATCTTGGATTGGGACCCTTCGTGACCGCGAGAAGGCGAAATCTTGGAATTTGACAAAAGCACAAATCAGTACGGTTGGTATTCCGTACTATTAGTGGTGGAGAAGAAAAAATAATATCCGCCTGATTTGAAAATCTTTGAAAGGTAGCACCTTCTTTATCATAGTAAAATCCCCGTTAAAAGAACCAGCTAGCGTTTGGCCAAAAACGCTTCAAACTCACTGTAAAGGATAGAATCAACAACGTCATTCAAAATAAATAAAGCTAGAAAAAATCGCGTTTTCAGACATTATTGAAACTGCATGCGCCTGATAAGTTCTTGCATAAATAGGAAGCTATTTCTAGAACTTGTATTCATATTTTATGAAGGGAGGTCCTGAACAAATTTCAGCGATATCAGCGATGTCATTTATTATCAGTAAAAAATAGAAGTGCCCACTATGGAAAAAAGTCACACTTTTTGATGCCAAAATGATACAAGAAACACGGGCAGGGGTTAATCGCTATATGTCAAGCAACAGCTTTTCTGATTTGTTAAAATATGGTTAGATTAAACCAACATAGTGTTTTTCCGCATTCAAAACTAGTGTTCCTGATGAGAAGGTAGAATGATCAGCCAGCACTGCGGTCAGGATGATAAAATGGGGCAATTTGTTTGCAAACCATACCCGCTTTGCACGCGCAATTGCGTGCAAAACGGGATATAATTTGCAAACAGTTTGCGCCGTTTTATCATCGTGAAATCATGACAGGTTTCGGTTAATCTTCTAGAAGAAGGAAAAGGTTTCGAGTCTGTTCAGCCTGTCCAGGCCTATGATTCGCAATCTCATTTTTTGGGAAAATGTGTTTAAACCTTATAACAGGGTTTTGACCCCAAAAAACCTGAAGATATCCTAATTTGACCATTTAAATTTTTTGACGCCCTTGAGAGAAATTTCTAAGGTTCAAAACTGGATTTTATCACTAATATTTTTGCTAATATATCTTATATTCTATGTAAATTTTCACAAATTTATCTCCACAACTTTAAAACAATTGCCCGTTAAACTTGCAAAATTCTACTAATACTATGCTCTTTCTGTTTTTTTGACCCACTTTAGAATTAGTTTTGACCCCTTATTTCATTTCGAAGGAGTCAGTGACTTCTCAATTTCAACAAGAGCACCGCCTATGGGTGCAACGAACGGCTGAAGATGCTGGATAATGCAAAACAACTAAGTCGAAAATGGGGCATAACTCTAACAATAAATGATGCCAGAATTATCTACCTTGAAAGGCTGGATAGCTCTTGTGATGGTTAACACACATGCCAAAACTTATAAAGGTACCTATAATAACAACAGAGATATGACCAAGGCAAAAGTTTGTCACGCCAACGCATACTCCACCGCCAAAACCAACGCAAACGACGCCGAGGTGACCATAATACCTAGGGTTTCTTGCAAAAGTCGAGCTAAAAAGGGAAAGAAACTAACACTCGAGTGATCCATTTATTTATGATAGGTTTTACTGATTTTAGTGATCCGTCACTCAAAAAATGATTGACAATCTAGAAACCGATTAACATCAATATTTGAAAAAAGAGATTCATCCCAGCAGAGGTCAATAAGAGGTCGCATTTCAAAGATTCTTCTACGAGAGGTGAAAAACATTCATTCCAGGTTAGGAAACCAATCAAGCTCATAATGTTTCGACCCTAGTCAGCCTGCGCAGTTCGCGCAGTCTGACTAGAGTAGATACATTACGCACTACCCAGATGGCCCCTTTTCGCCCAACGAGTCTATTTTGTTATACACATGTAAATGTGAACACGAAAGTGTGTCTAATTTCTTGATAAGGTGTGTAGAATCAGCGATGCGATGAAAATATTTAAATTTGCTTTCCGAACTTCTTTCATCCACATGTAACACCATCCTTTAATGTATCTTAAATCTGCCATTGTATACTACCCCCAAAAAGCAAAGTCTACTTGTATCTTCGCATCTTGGCTGTGCGATCTTGTATCGATCAAATAGAGATACAGCCGATTTTACGAGTTAACGAATCAATATATCAATGACGAAACAAATCAATACAAAGATATACGAAGCAATGACTGAATCGGTCAATAGAACAATCTATTCAGCAATTAAACAATCAATCAATCAATCAATCAATCGATAAATAAATAAATAAATGAATAAATAAGTAAATAAATAAATCAGGAGTAGACGGACAGACCGACGAACAAACGAAAAACTGAAGATTTAACAGTAACCTTAGATCTTGGGTTTCTTTAGATTATCAGTCTTTGTTCTGTAAGTTAATTGATTTAGTCTAGATTTTGATGCATCAAGCACATTAATAATTGTTGAAATTACTACAAAACGCTCTTAATGTATTGGTAAAAGTCAAAGTAAACCATTTTACTTGTAGAAAGGGAAACTTTTTTAATACACCAGAGTATCAAAATAACCCCCATGCTATAATTATAGTTGGTTTAAAATGCACCCAGCGTACAAAAGGCGGTTTTGTACACAAATTATCTTTTGTAGAAAATTCAAAAGTTAAGTGTTTATTCAATTTTCCATTTTAATGATCTTTTTATTTTCATAGTAAAGAGTCAAATGCTTACTCTCTTTACACAAAGATTGGCTCTGTAATCAAGAATGAAACGTTCGCAAAACATTTAAGAAATGACACCCGGCTTTGCATGTGTACTAATTCCTCATGTGCAAAGGTGGCACAACGTTTTCACGTTCATAAACGTTTTTTTTTTCATTCTGAATGCAGAACAAGTTACGTAAACGAGATCAGAGATGTCTGGGCTTAGATTAGACACCTTGTCTGCTTGCGTACCATTGTAAGAGATACAATTGTGACTAAGCTACAGTTATGAGTTTTGTGTCGTCTATTGATGATATGACGCCACTTTAAGCTTGGGCTGCCTTGGCATTCGGAACATTTTTTCGATGTTTCCGTAAACCTGAAAGTACCTCGGACGTAGTAATTTCGGGTTATATTTTAGGTAATTCGGTTACTGGTGGTAACTTCGGTCACACGCTCGGAGAAAATAAAATTTCTTCAAAGCTTTCCGTTCGTTTTTGAAGATATATTCGTAATGTAATAATTTGATGACTAAACGCAGGAAAACGCTGCGTTTCGTTATCAAATTATAAAATGCTCTTTTATAATCTTTCGTTTCTTATTATCATCTCAAAGTCGTCTGGAATTTTGTGATGTCATATAAATCCACTTGCGAACTGACGCGCTTTCATGGCTGCGCCCTTACTATTATCCGAGGGCTTTTCCCTAAAATCGCCGAGGGTTCTGGATTGCTGCCATGGATGTCATTTTTTTGTTGTTCGCCAGTTTAGAGAGAACCAAAGTAAGGCTTTTCATTTTTTCGCAGTTTAAGCAGTATTCCTACCTTTCACATGTGCAATTCATCATGTTTTAACGCGTCACATATGGCGTAAAGCTCCAAGACACGCTGTCATTGAGGTGCATCTAGTATGTCTTATCCACAAAATGACCTTTTGATGTCCAAGATAAAGAAGAAAAATGTCATAAAAACGTACTTACCATCTAATTTTGACAAGAATACAAAAGGCAAGAATTTTGACGTCGTCGTCCCAGCACCGTCTAAACGTAAATGTAAATACCACAGACTAGACGTCAGATAAATTTTTAAGTGTTCTCCGTACTTTGATGCTAGCACGTGGTCCTCTGACATATATTGTTTGCACGTTGAACATGACGTCATATTAACGTTCTCTTCAATCACAAACCATCCCGGTAGAGACGTTCCAAGTAGATATAACGTCGTAAACACGAGACCTAGCACCGTCAATAGATTAAACACGTGTCTGTCGGCACTCATTATCGAATATCCTTTAATCTTTTTCTTTTGTCGAGTATCTTTTGTGTGTACTACCATTACTGCAACGTATAAAACGCGAGACTACGTTTTTACGTCTCCTACGTTGTTTGTTCTATCTTTGAAAAATAACTCAAGCGTAGAAATGTTTCCGTTCTCTAAATCTGACGTATTATGACATCATCAAATCTCGCTTTTCACAACAAACTTTGTTCTGTGAATGATCGTTTGAATTTTTCTGTAAAAGAAAAAAAGAATATCACACGTAATACATTATAAAAATAAGTGAAAATGGCTGCGATATCAGCTAATGTAAGCCATTTGGCCCATTACAATCTATCGGTATGTAGAACGGCAGCAATTTATGGTTAGTTTAAACCTAACTTTTTTTTCAAAAATTGTGAAACAAGATCTTATGTTAATCCTGTTCTATTCTGCTTCCTAATCAACGAACATCACAACCACGACCGCTCGGGACAAGTCGTTGTAAGGCGACTTCAAAGTCGTAACTACAGCTTATTTAAAATGTAGTCACGACGTTTAGGTTTCCAATCATTTGAAATGTTGGTAACGAAATGTCGGAATATGGCTGAGGTTCATAGTCATCTTGGAAATAAACGAGCGATTTGATTGGTCAGTCGATGTTTTGATTGACAGAGGCGATTTTATTCTATCTGTTTTCTTTAATGCTTTTCGGTAATTTATCGAGGAATAATGGTAAATTACTATTTTGATAAGCCTACCACCTTACCAGAAATATTATCAAATTCTACATCCAGCTTTAGTTCCTTTCACCCCATCTGAAGTTAAGCAGAACCAACTAAGTGAAGTCATCATGAACGTTGCATAGCAATCACGTGCAAAATTACGCGCTTTAAAAATGTCTCTAATTTATTACATTTTGTCTCAGTCTTGCATTACAGAAATACAATAAATATTAGTTTTTCGAGTAAGTTCAATTAACATTTCATTTCGTGAATAATAAAATATATTCACTTGTGGCTCCACCACTCGTGAAATTTTAGCTTTTGTTGTTCACTCAATGAAATATAGTTCGATCTAGCCCTTAAACGAACGAGTGTCCTCTATATCCTTAAGCAAACAGATATCTGGGCCCGAGCTTATAAAACTTTTTTCATTCGCAACTGAAAATTTTATCAAACTATTTCAAATTAATGTATGGACATAAAAAATGATATTAATAAGTTGTAATTTATAACAATTTATTTATATTATCTTTTATGTTCATATATTTATTACAGTATTTTACAGCTTTAATGCTTAAATTTCAGTTTAAAATTTGAGTAAATTCTAATTTGAGAATGAGAAAAGTGTTATTACCTCTTGTCCTGATGTCGGTTTGGAAGTGCTAAAGGTACTCTTTATTATACTTATTTGCAATACTAATTCATTTCGACTATTTCAAGAAAACAAGTTTTCGATGAAAACTCTTTTTTCAAAATGTAATTAGTGATTCAAATTTAAGAAAAAGTAGATAAATGACAAAAAAAGAAAGAGAGAGAGAGAGAGAGAGAGAGAGAGAGAGAGAGAGAGAGAGAGAGAGAGAGAGAGAGAGAGAGAGAGAGAGACAGAGAGAGACAGAGAGAGACAGAGAGAGACAGAGAGAGACAGAGAGAGACAGAGAGAGACAGAGAGAGAGAGAGAGAGAGAGAGAAAGACAGAGAGAGACAGAGAGACAGGGAGACAGAAAATCTCAAATTTTAAAACAGCCACAAAAATCCCCTAACATATATATATAAAATCTTGCATGGGTATATCCTATTTCAAAACTCCAAATTTTATTCACCCATAAATGCAGCCATCCATCCGATTTCTTGATACATGTAAAATCGGATTTTCATTACCTTTTCACTTTCTCCTCCTGAATAGATATGCTGCATAGTGCAATACTTATATTTTTTAATCTATTTGACAATTTTCCTAAGTTAACAGAAATCAATTTCAGCATGTTGATCTTATCATTTTAGTTGGAAGTTCATCGAGAATTTCTCAAGAACATATTAAGCGAAAATATTACTATTTTCCTCAAACTGATATTTAACGCCGAGAGAAAATTAGATTTATAAAATGTTAATTAAAAGAGTTGATCACAAGATAGTTCTTTTACAATACTTATTAAAGATCACATCTTTAAAATGAATTAACACAAAAAGCACATCTAAAATACGTATACATGTATTCCCTAATATAGGTAAAGGTCGCAAAGTAAAACTGCGTCCAGGTTTTTCGTCCCTACCCGCGCTCGAACAAATATCGGATTTCGTTCATCCGTGAATTTATTCGAAAATTACTATTTAAATACTTTTAACACTTTTTCTCTTCACTAAGATTTTACAAAACTCAATACTTACACTAATAAGTACAAATTTCAAGTCCAAAGTTTTCAGATCACTTAGGTGAAAATTAGAATGTCCTTATTGCACGACAAACGGACACAGATTGATGTGAAAAGCGTAAAATTTGCCTCGAGCGTAATTATATGCTGCAGAAGACATCAAATGACAAATGAGTCGTTACGCTTGCGTGCGTACGATAAGGTTGTAAAAATATTTTTAAAATTGAGTGAGGCTACTTTTCTTTTATACTCTCTCTGTGGGGGACAAAAACGGAATTAGGTTTTTGGTTTAAATGGTCAATGTTAACTCTATATAGTGGAATCGGAACCAATGTTCTTCAGCAGTAAGTCCACGCAGCCCTATAAGATATCGATAACGTTGTTAACGTCGAGGCAAATTTCAGCAATATGTTATTTTTTGCCATAGCACACTGTAAATACGCTTTGATAAAATGAAAACAAACAGATGTGATCTGTAAAATGGTAGAGTACATGTACCACCTGAAAACGTCAATGAACAAACATTTGAATAAGAGATTAGGTCCGTTCGAGGTCAACCGGTGATCGCATTTCAAAATATTATCATGAAAGATGTTAGGATGAGCAATTTAATTTCGAAATAGTGCTGGAAGCGAAAAGTTTCTACTTTGGTCAACCTGCGCAAAACTTATCACACTTTACAGATATTTCCTTATCGTGTGAATGGTCACATAATTATATATATATGTGCGCCCTGTCACGCGAAAAGGGACCATCTGGGTAGTGCTTAAAGTGTCGACGCTAGTCAGACTGCGCGAACTGCGCAGACTGACTAGGGTCGAAACTTTTTGCATCGTGCATAATTCGCGAATCAAATATGATCAATGTAAGATGAAAGAATTTTTGTAATGCGACTTATGGTAGACCTATGGTGGATCAAATCTCTTTTTTCAATAATTCATTTTACAGAATTCTCGGATGGTCCCTTTCGCGTGGCGAGTCACACATGTAGATGTTTTCAAAGTTATCTTTTACGTGAAATAGGACTTTAGCAAGCGAGGGCTAAATTTGACAGAGTTTCTGGATATAGAAATCCATTTCCATACCTTACCAGAAATGAAACGGGTTTGTGAAATAGCAGTCAAAATAGACCAGTGATGGAATCAACCAAAATTTCTAATATGTTTTCTGGGTTAAGTAACAGCCCCCTTTATATGACATAAGTCAATTACAAGTATTATGTCATTTCCATTACGCAGATACGTATTACATAAAGAAACGTCAGCTATCATGATTGGAGGCGAGGCACATGAAGTGTGTTCAGTGCAATAAAAAGGGGTTTGAGGAGGACTGGTAGAAAAACGCAGCTCGATTACTCCCAAGTTGACGTGACTTCAGCTTGGGACGCCATTGATACCGCCTAAGTATTCCGAAGAATGTTACTTATTCATTTTAGGGCCATTAAAAGTAGGTGACCTTCAAACGGAAACCAATAAAAGTACATGTTTACATATACATAACATGTTTACATGTACATAATTGATTTTCTTATTCGTATGTAGTAGAGATTTTTTTCCTTTTTTGTAAAAGAACACAGAAATAGCAAACACAGTCCGGGGATATATTATTTGATAGGAGTAACCCCTTGCGAAATACTTTCTGATAATTGGAATTTGAAAATACAGTCACCTGTGTAAAAAAAATGCAAAGTGGGCAGACTAGAATGGGCCAAAGTTTCCGATTTCTACAGATTTCTGAGTATCAAATAACTTAACTTTGATGTGCAACCTCTGTTTAACCAAATCTCTTTCAAAAATTGTTTTACTGTGGTTCCGGATAGATTTCTTTCAGAAAAGTGTACATATATACAAATGTAATAGAGAAAAACGTGCACAGTTAAAAAATGAAATATCGTTTGTGTGGCAGAAATATATGTTCATATCTACATCTTTATCTAAGCTGTAGATACGATAGTTTGGTACTCTAATCGACGATGCATATCACTCTTGGGGGATGGCAAAATGTTGTTACTTCAGCTTTTTTTTCAGCCATATTTTGTTCGCCCATATGGTACTTTTTTTATGTACCCCCTCTCTCTCTCACACACACACACACACACATACATCCCCCAAGAAAAATTAGGATCCGCAAATTTAAACATAGATAATCGCCACCACTATTATAATCAGTGAGATGATGGTGATAATATATTTAATTGCACTTTACGTGTCTAAAACCTGACAACTTTGACCCGCTGGTCATTTCCCTACTGGTGATATGTAGGTTTTCATCTTTCTATCTTTTTAATCATTTTTTATTTGTTGTTGATTTCCGGCTAACTTTCTACTTTGTGTCATGGTTGATTTTGACAATGATCTATCGATATTTATGGTTGTTACATAACAATTCAATAATATCGGACAATTGATAAATTTTATCATCATTATTTTTTTTTCTTTTACCTATAAATTTATTTACTTATTAATTTTTGTACGCATTTAAGGTACTGTACATAACCCTTACTAGTATTTTTTCAATTGGTCCGATTTCTGAAAGTATCCGAAATCGTCGTGAGTTTCGTTTCAACATTTTTTCATTAGACTATTTTAATTAAAGTCAAATTTACACGTTTTTGAAAAGTATACGACAGTTGGCTGCGAGTGCAACGTCAGGCGACGATGAAATTTTAAATTGAAGTTGTTGCTTACTCTCAATATTTTGGAATAGATACAGTGGCGGACCCTGGGGAATTTTAATTCTATATTCATGGAGAAATTCGATCAAATTGGGTGATAGAAGGAAAACGAGTCTCTGTTTGTTTGGGGTTATTATTGTACTGCACCAACAAAGAAGTGCTGTCGGAGGACAGCAAAGAAGCCCAAGACTGGAATAGTCCATTACATGTTTTTGTAAAAACACACGAGAATGGCTTAAACGAAATAGTCCAAATTTAAAGCAGGGATTACAAATCCTTAAGAGAGTATTCTTATGGGCCTTATTTTGGATTCCTTGGAACCCTTTTTAGCTCGACCTTTCGTAAAATACGGGGCTTTTTCCGGTAACCAACACATTTGCGTCGGCGTAATACTTTGGTAAAGGTTTTACGTGTAACTGTGTCAAATCTCTATTTCTAAAGCTGTTGCTTTGAAATTTTGCACATGCTTCTGTGACCATAATATCAGCCTCTAGACAAAGAATCATTACTCTGATATTGAATTTGCTGGAATTTAATCCCTTTTCGGACTTAAAAATCTTCGTAAGGTTTTTACGTGCAACTGATGTATATAAGTGATGTCTCTGTTTCTACTAAAGCTATTTCTTTGAAACTTAACACTTTGCTTCTGTGACCATAATATCAACTTCTAGGCAAAGAATCGTTTCCCTGATATTGAATTTTGTGTAATTTCAACCTTTTTCAGACATGGAAATCATCGGTTAAGTTTTTACGTGCAACTGTTGCATAAGAGTTACATCTTTGTTTCTACTAAAGCGATTGATTGAAATCTTTTCAAATGCTTTTCTGATCTTACTATAAGCCTCTAGACAACGATTCATTACTCTGATATTGAATTTATTGGATTTCTTTCAAAATCGACATTCATTTGCTTTAGCTATCCAACACTAGGAACTAGGATTATCTATACAAGGTCTAGGATAGATAAGTACCTCTGAGAATTAATCACAGAAAATAATTAAAGTTGATTTCAAGGGGGGGGGGGGGGGAAAGATGAAGAGAGCCGTGTTACTTATTTGGGAGTCTTAGACTCGACAAACCTGCGTTGCAGCACTTCACGATACCCTGGGTCTGTCATTGAGATACAGGTAATATCAACTTAAAATTGACATGGTTAATATTTCTAGAGTGATTTTAGAGTGAAATTGAATGAGTGTGTGGAGAGAGTTTTGAATGAATTTAAAGGAAAGTAATCCAATATCGCTAATTTTGTTCAATTTTGTTACCTTTTGACGTGAGTTTGGAGCGTTTTGAATGGTTTGAGTGACTGTTTGAAATGAATGGAGCGATGAGCGAGTGATTTGGAACGATGTTGTTAGCTGTATTGCAGATTCGAGTGGTGTGAATATCCATCTCCGACTTGTCCGACACGGGATTTTCTACTTTCAGGTAAGAACAACTTGTCCATGGACAAGATAATTTCAGGGCAAATCTTTGAACGGTACTAAATAGACCAAGGAGAAAAGTCATCCTAATGTTTGTACCAAGGGGTAGAAAGCATTGTTTTCAATGAAGAAAATGCTGTTTTCTTGTGTGTGTGTTTTTTTTTTTTTTTTTTTTTTTTTTTGCAGATAAGTTGATTTTGATACGGAAAGGTCGGATATCGCCAAGAAGAGAAAACCCGTATTTCTACGCCCATGGACTTGAACTTTCAGGCTCCTATAATGAGATTAAAAACTCATCCGAGGTAAGGTATATTGGCTCAAGTCAAAAGTGACGTGCACGAAAATCTTTTGGTGTATGTTCGAACGCCTTTTATTCTTATTTTCAAAAAGAGCCAACCAATAAAAAATGTGGACATTCAGGGAACGTTCGACTAACAAAATAGTGACGTTTACTACTAGATAAAGGAAATCTGCAACACAGGGAAACATTAACTGAATTAAAACGTATAGGCCGTCAAGAAATAAAATACAAAATCTACTCACATATTCAAATTTTGGTGAAGTGCAAACGACACGACTTATCTAACAAGGAGACAAACATCAACAACACGTTACGTTTGGTATTTGGAGTATTGTTTCTGATAGCATGTCGGGGGAGGGATTTTATACCCGTATGGCCTGACCGCCACATGGCATTCATAAATAAGGAACTCCACAAAGTTCAACAGCCTTATAAGTCACAACAGTTGGTCAGTATTTCTTTCTTTTACTACAGTTAAGAAAACATCATGAAATTTACAAGAAAATTGAATTTGGAATGATTTTGGAATGAAATTGAATGAGTGTTTGGAGTGAGTTTTGAGTGAAATGAAAGGGAGGTAATCCAATATCGTTAATTTTGTTGAAGGTGAGCAAAATTAGCGATATTTATTGCCTCCCTTTCATTAAATATCGTTTTCTGTTTGTGTGTCGTCGTGGACCAATAGACACTTAGAAATTCAAGCCAATAAAGTCTTGGAATAATTTGATCGATTTGAATTAAATATCGTCTTGAACGATTTCGAAATGTTTTCTTATTATTACGGAGCGTTTTTAATCATTTTGAGTGAGTGGTTGGAACGAATGATTGGAGTGCTGAGTGAATGATTAAGAATGATTATGATCAGAATGAGTGTCAATTTCACAATGTTGTTAACTGTATTAGTTTCTGAGGACGACAACCCTCGTATACGAACGGTACAATTTGTAAAAGAAACATACATTGACCGATTTTTGTCTCTTTTTTGTCTTGCCTAAACAAGGGTTATCCTTCTCGTTAATCAATTTATTCTTTAGAAAAAGTTTGTAAGCAAAATGGTCACAGATGTAACTTGTACAAAAGTAGGTGTGACCTATTTGGGTTACATCGATTGTTCACAAGTCCTTACTATAATAATTACATGTAATCCCCTTCGATTCTGCTTCAGGAAATTTCATCTACCGTGTGTACAAAAACATCGATAATTTCGTCCAATTTGGACGAAATTAACGATAATGTATAATCTCCCTTAAATGTAATTCAAAATTTGCTCAACACACTCAATCAATTTCATTCCAAAATCATTCATCTTGTCAATTTCACGATGTTATTAACTGTAATTAAGAATATTCTTAATCCTCATCCTGTTGAATAAAAAAAATGTTTGTTTTGCCAAATTGAGGAAATTGTAACAAACTTTTCCCGGGACAATTTGTTGAAATCTGGCAATATAGACAGCCTGATCGTCTTCTCACAAAAATGTTGAAACAGACAGGCTGACTTTATGTATATTTTGTCTGCCAAGGCTTTGTGCGCAGAAGGAATTTAACCAAACCAAAGATTATGTAAATTCTTAAATAGAATCTACCATTTCTGGCGGCGCTCGGTGTTTGCAAAGTAATAACTATAAAATTGTTCTAAATTTATGCAAATTTATTTATTCTGCTTTCGCCTTGAGAAATAATACGTAGCCTTGATTAAAATGTAATTTAATTTACTCTTTTCAGGATATCTTTTTCTTAGAATGTTCACTCAATACCCGTTTTTACATAAACAATGTTAATCACTTAAACGTTGATGGAAAAAAACCCACCGAAATAAAAGGAGAAATTGCTTGCCATCATCGTTTCTCATAGTATATTATAACCAAGTTTATCAAAATTATATTTACCTAGTACAGAGTCGGCACGGTATTTTACATCTTCCGTGACATTAGTTATATGCATTTTAATAATATGTATCCTTAATAGTTATTTACGCCACGCACATGTTGACCAATATTTGTTTTGTTTCCTTGTATGTATCACAATGTACGATTTGTTATGTACAAGTGAAATAAACTATTTGAACTTTTCCGCGTTACGGTAGTTTAGCGGAAAAGAGCTGTCTTCTTGTTACGCCTCGGCAATAGGTATATTGTTATGTAATTGTTTTGTTTTACTGGACCAATCAGAAAGCATTGTGAATTAGTAGAGGGGTAGAGATTGAAATAGTAAATCAGTTCTAGCGAGCACGTCACATGCCAAGAATATCCTGTACCAAAACTCCCTTTTAAGAAATAATAGCAAAAAGACCCTATCTCTCTGATTGTCCGTTAATATCCCATTAAAATTGTCAGAGAACAGTAGACCATCTCGTCTTTGTTATGTATGCGGGTTTAATTACCCTGATGGGCACCGAGAAGCCATAAATTTATTCAGTCGGATTGTTGGACACATTTTCATTGTCTGCCTGGTCTTTCACTTTATCATTGCTTACAAATGGCCAGTTTAAAGTAGAAAAAGTTGTGTTACTTTGTTACTGCCTGTTTGTCTGCATGCCCTCTCTCTTTCATGTTCTCTCTCTCACTTTTCATCTCTCTCTATTTTTTTTCTCTCTCTCTCCCTCCCCCTCGCTCTCTCGCTCTCTCTCTCTCTCTCTCTCTCTCTCTCTCTCTCTCTCGCTCTCCACATTTTTGTTCCAAAAGTTCCCGATTATGTAGTTATACTTGTTGTAGAGTTTATTTTATAAAACAAGAAATAAAAAAAATAGAATAAAACAGAAGATTTATTGTATACAAATAAGGTAAAAAAAATCCTCTACGAATCCTCTACGAAATTGACTTGTTTGTTTTTATAAGGTTAAATGCCATTTTTAACATTATCACAGTTATATTGCGGCGGCTGGTGACCATCACATGATTTTCTTTCGTTTCTCACACCAGCGGAAGATAAACATTATTTCGTCCGAGTCATCAACTGCTTATTCCTCTTGAGCGTACTACTTATAAGATAAAACGTGCTAGGTTGGAGAATAATGACTCGTGTCACAACGACTTTTGTTAATTTTGCCGTATGATTCTTGGCAAGTCGTTGTTCGAACTCTCAACCCGGGATTTGCAGCCAAATCGTTACCGTTGAGCTAGCCTGACTCGACTCTCTTAAAAGTTCGGTATTTTATTTAACAAGCTAAGATGTTACACTGGTTGGGAAAAATAAAAGCATCTTCCATTGTAACCATAGCAACGCAATCAAAATTTGATATGTCCAACAATTAATTACATGCAATGGTCATTTCATTCCCATAAAAAACACATCTGGAACCATGTTTGCGGCTCGAATTAAACATGTGGCCTTAGCATGTTTAGAGTCTTTTGGAAAGAAAACAAAATTTGAAGTAAATAGAAGGAAAATGCGCCCCGTGGAAGCTCTACGATCTTTCTTTTTGGAAAGATGAGTTGGGGGTGGGGTGGGGGTTCAGAGATATGATGATGCGTTGTTGAATGCTTTCACACCTAAACTTCTATAAATGACCTTTGGTAATTTCTCTCAAGGGGGTCAACATGACCCCTTGGGAGAAATTTCTAGGGGTCAAATAGAGATATTTTCAGATTTTTGGGGGTCAAAACCCTGGTTTAATGGTCAAACACGAGCCCTGAATAGAAGCATTTGTGTGTTTGTTTGTTTTTTCACCATTACCATTTTTAAACTTTTCATTAATATTTTTTTTTCTTTTCGTTGATAACGAAGGCAACTTTGTAAAAAAGACTATTTTCATGTTATTTTCATTTGAAAAATGTCTTAATGTTCTACCTTCATGAAATAAAGATATTATTATTATTATTATTATTATTATAACGCAGTACATTAGTCAATGTCTCGCTTCCTTTCATACACAAGATTATACATTTCATCATTTACGCAAAAAATGTTATTTTAACGTTAGAAGGCTCTTATTTAAAAAATGTTTACAAATCCTGACTAGACTGTGCAAAATGATCGGACTGGCCGAGATTAAACTTTTTACTTTTGGAAAATGTTCTAAATCTATTCAGTTACCATGTATTGAAATGCAAACGATGATTGGCGAGCGACATTCTGAGTATAGCAAACAAATATGGCAGATTTTTTTTTCTGTCATGGTTTATGATGAAACATTGAAGCATTTATCTATTTATTTTAAAATATCAGTTTTAAAGCGCCAACGTCCGGTATGTTCAAGATAGGCCGCACGCTATCCTGAACACTGTTTAAGTTTAACGTTTTCTATTTCCTGAATGTTCAGCTAACTTTCAGCTCACCTCAGCACATGGTGTTTCATGGGGACGAGCCTTTTTGATCATTGAATGTCTGTCGTCGTAATTGATCTTATTCTGCAAAGGTCGAAAAAGCTACCTCGAAAATATGATTTCTATAGACGGTGCAACTAAGGTTGTTTTTTTTTTGTATTTTTTTCATGTATAACATGACAGTTGGAGCACCCAACTTTAAATTCCTGGTATTTCTCGCATCAGCACTACCGATTAAACATTACTTCCTTTCCTGGCCTTCAGGTGGGAGATGAATGTTGGAAAAGATATGTGCCGCCATTTCGGCCATATTTAGACTACCGTTCACTTTTCACTGAATAGTGATTCAATGTTAAAGTCATAGATAAAATCAAACAATTGCCTAGGAAATTTCAAAACCACCCATGTTGCAATTCTCAAAGTAGTAAAATTTGTATATCGTAAGCGGAAGGCTTAAACCTCGTATCTACAGCTTGAAAGAACGTGAGTTACGAGGTTTTTGCCGTACATTGGTAATATTGTTTTCGAGACTTTATAATACAGTTTCGTGCTTATATGTTCATTCACCATTTTTTCTATGGAGGTAGGTATACTATTTCCGAAATGGAAATGTCACAAAATCGAATTATTTGAGCATTTTTCTACAAAAAGGAGATCTAGTACTATAAAAGGTTAAAAAAGGGTATCAGCTAATTTCTGTGAGTACTTGGGTATTTACGAATAAGATTTTTTTTTATATATATATTGCACAATTTAGGCCACCGAAACAATATTACAAAAAGTGTTTACAAAAACATATAAGAGAAAAGCGATCAAACTTAGTTAAATTATTGCACTGAAATGTTCAAAATCATGGTTTAAATTCTTGTAACAATAAATTTTGGTATATCGTCGGCTAGAGACTTAAACCTCGTTTTTACGGCTTGAATAGACTGGGGCTTTATGAGATTTTGGTCGCTCACAGACGATATGATTTTAGAGTCCCGGTAATAACCGGTTGAGTATCATGCTAAGGTTTTCATATGGTATTTAAAATAACATAACCAAACTAGACTGCATTTGCAACAGTTGGGCGATCCGTTAATTATATTATGCAGGTCAGCAAGAACATGGATGTCGAATAAGGGGGCATCAAACCATTACCTGGTATCCCCATTTTTTCTCAAGTATGCGGAATTTGCAAATACATATTCAACATTTAATAACTGAGTAACACTAAAGCATTTCTTCTTCCCTGCTTTAAGCCTAGTTTACATTTGCCATGATCGCCTTAAGATATTGCCACGATTCACAAATCGTGCGGTGTCCGCACGGGTTTCATAAAGCTGTCACAAGAATCATTGAGGTACCCTTGCGGCCATCGCAAGGTAAATGTGCGACCCCCGCTTCGAGAATTGTGCGATTTGACAACTTTATACACTGTAAACAGTGCAGCCGCCGTACAACCATCGTGCGGAACCCACGCGGGGACCCTAGGATGATCCGTTCTATACTTATAGGCAAAACATCATACGGTAGCCTTTCGATGTCCGTGCGGCGATCGTGCGATGCCTAGACGACTTGTCTACGGATTACGCTCTCCGTACGGTCTTGCAATTTTAAAAATTTGAATTCCTATTTTTCATAAAAAATCGCAAGGTTCTGCGACAGCCGTAAAACCATGCGATGATCGCATGGACACCGTATGTCGCCGCACGGGCGTCGCACGATTTTTGAATTGTGGCGAGTTACGGGCGCCGTACGGGCTCCTTAATCCAAATGTAAACTAGGCTTTACGGACACATACGGGTATAAGAAATTGTCAAAATAGAAATATGTCTTAAATATGACCATGGTTTTAAGATGAGCAGTTTTTTTCGAGTCCGAGACTCCCATATGGTAATTAGGACTCGCAAAACTATCCGATAAAGTGCCAGGAACCCTCTTTTTTATGACTCTTGTCTGCTTTGTACTAGTCGACTTAAAAAATTCTGTTCTGCTCTGTTGGTTAAAAAAGATACGCAATTCTAAGCACAATGTATTGGTTAAATAACGAATCTATGGAAATATTAAGAAAAAGAAAGGAAAGCAAGAAAAATATGTGATCAATAAATTTTTCTCGCAAGTCAACATGTCTGAAAAATTCATAATCCTTCCTGATGCTTTTTTTTTATTTCTACATGTGCGCACCACCCAGACTCAGATCTGTCTCTGCATCCGCACATTCTGATCAAAGTCTTCAAATATCAATCTCTCAATTTCTCGCCATTACGCAAAAATAAAACGTTTTTAAATTAGTATTATTACTAAAGGTTACATCACATACGATTGTTTCATAATATTTCTTTTATAAAAAAGTCTCTTGGTAGTTCATTTAGCAACATACACTTTAAAATCGGATTTTGAAACAAAATGCATGTGAGGTCTATCATTTTGATTACTCGATTGGTATATCAGATTCTTGATTTTGTCAGACATACATAAAAGTATTGGAAAGTTTAAGATGTTTGGCAAAACTGAAAACAACCTCCAGTAGGAATTGTAGCTATGGCAACGGAGGTATTTTGACATATCTCACTAAATTTGTGAACTATTAATTACATGTAATGGTCATTAATAAGGGCAGCTGGTATTGAATCCATATACATGTAGCTTTAGAATCTTGGATTACATGGATAACATGTATTCGAGGAAATGTTTCGTTTTCACACCAAAAATAGAAAATACATCATTCTAATTGATCTTGTAAAAAGAGAAGTGAGTTGCAAATATGACCCGTCAGGCGAAAAGGAATCTTCTTGGTATTGCGTGACGAGTCGATCATAGCCAGACTGTGCGGACTGTTCACAGGCGTAACATTTTGCCTTTTGGCTTTTTTTTCTGAATCTGTGATGATCTTTCTTCTTTCAAGTAAGAAAAACTTTGAAATGCGAACACCGGCTGACCTCTACTGGAACCAATATCTCTCTAAGATATTTATTTTACGAAGTTCTCGGGAGGTCATTTTTGCATTACTTATCACATAAATTGCAAGTATTGTTTATTCCATCTCGCTTTCTTTCTTAACTAGTTCCTTAATTTCGACAAAATATTTTCATTTTAAATACAAAATAGAAATTTCAATAGCTTCAAAAATCAAACAGGGAATAGTTATGGTTCCTGTGCATTGTAATATCATTTTAAATGATCTTTTCACCACTGAAGCTTGAAGTTGATAGCAAATGCACATACAGAGATGCTCCGGAAAAAATGAATTGAGAATGCAAAGCGTATGAAAATCTTACAATGCATCGAAAAGATGATTTGTAAGCGTACATGTGTATGTATTTATCGTTTAAAATTTATTGATCCGCGTTGTCTTTTGTCTTTCAGCGTACGAGGAACATACGACATATACATCCGCCCTTTCATCTTGTCGTACCAAAAAAATGGGATATATTAGAGAAAGTAGACAACAAACATTTTTGCTCTCCTTTACCACCAGTTTGCCCTTCTTTCTTTGTTCAAAACTTTATAGCCGCCGTCATAGCGCAGTTGGTAGCGCGACGGACGGTCATTCTAGAGGTCCCGGGTTCGATCCCCGACGGCGGCACTCATTCTTTCCGACAATTTGTCTCTCACCAGTGGGTTGATAATCGTAGACCTATTTGAGATAGTAGCTGGAGGCTAGGAAAGGATGTAATGGTTGTACTGGTGAGAGAAATACCAGGAATCCATTGTTAGGTGCTCCTGTCGCCGCGATATAGCTGAAATAATGTTGAAAGCGGCGTTAGACTCCATTCAATCAATCAATCAAAGCTTTATTGTGTCGAAAGTCAATATACAATCTCTATCAATATTTACTCGTTTGTCTTGGAAAGAAAGCGAATGAAAATATGTCCTTATGTTAACGGGAAAGAAGAAAAAAATAAATGAATCTTTTAACCCCGTATATAATTAAAATATGGAGGCTTGATTCTGATGTTTATTTTCCCCTTTTTTCTGCAATCCAAATTAAGAGCGCTAGCGAGGACTCCAATCTTGCTACGAGAATACCCATGGTTATCTGCTTCTACAGTTAACAACATCGTGAAACTGACAAGGTGAAAATTTTTCGAATGATTTAGGAATAAAATTGAAAGAGTGTGTGGATCGAGTTTTGAGTGAATTTAATGGGAGGTATTCCTATATCGCAAATTTTGTTCAGGATGAACACAATTAGCGATGTTGATGTATGTTTTCCAAAATTGAAGACATTCCCTACTTGGGGTACTCACGATGATCGGCGGGCTTCCTTACTAGCATAACAATATCGACGATGGATTCTTTAACTCTCAACGATTTTTAACCTACAACTTTATAACGTTAAACCTTTTTTTTTGTATTCAAATTATGGGTTGCCCACCAGCCTGTCATTTTTGAAAGCGAACTCAGTATGTCCGAAATTGAACGATCACTAGCCTGGATTCTGCTCGCGGTGAGTGCATTTAACATCCTGTACATGAAGCTGGTTTTTTACATGAATTGTGACCTGTCTGGCAATAAGGGGTTATCTTGGAAGTGCGATAAGTAACGATCCAAGTCAGGCTTTACAAGCTGTGCGGACTAACTATTTTAACTCAGACCGAATGGAACGTCCTTCGATGGTTTCATGATGCTTCGAATCAAAAGGTAAACAGGGTGTGCAATTATAACTTAACTTACAATTGATTTTTTTTATTGAAATTAGGCTTAACATCGCTTTGTAACAATTTTCCAGTCATATCTCGGAAGCTGGGGCTACTGACCATGAGTTCCTTGTATTCCTCTTACCAAATTACCGATATATGCTTTCCGAATCTCCAGCCACTCATTCCACATAGATTTACGATTTTAAACCCGCTGATGTAATAATACATATATCGGAAGCTATGATCCTCACCCAACCCCACCCACCCCATCCCCACCATGATTTCGAGCCTGATGCGCTCAGACGGTGGCTCTACTTAAGTAAGCGACATTTTATTACATGTCCTTCATTATCACGTCGGTTTATTTAACGACAAAAATCTAAACTTTGACATTTTGGGGAAATCTCGATTTGTCAGTTTTCCTTAGTGTATGACTAAGTTTCGTTTTACAATAAACTTGTACTTTGTATTCACTAGCTCAATGTTGTTCAATGCTAGTGCTTTAAAAAGTGATATCCTTTTTACTTGATACATATAGAGAAAGCCAATCACATTACACGAAAATTTGCTATCCTTTAAATATCAAAATTCAGTTTTGTCACTACTATGATTATAAAGGTTTCTTTCAGTCAAAACACGGATTTCAAATTTCAATTCAAATGTTGTCGTTTGAAATAGATGTGAAGTTAATGGTTTTGTTGTCAAGAAATATTTTTGAAACATGAGAAATTTCTTTACTAAAGTGTTCGTGTAATGTGTCTATGTCTTTGAAATGTGTGTGCCCATTACAACCTCCTATGCTTGATGGTGATCACCATGGCAACTAACCCAAGAATGCCAATTTCGTAAAATTTAAACATAAATAATTGCTTTAGGTGTCAGTAAAATAATCACCTGTTTCTTGTCTATGCATGTATGGTAGAAAATTTGCCGGTACATATAGAATGGAAGCACTCTACCTTAAGTTTTTTTTTCAAACTATGAAAGTTGATAATTATAATTTGTTGAATACTATTTCTCTTTAAAAAAATAAATTTTCGACCTAAAGACATACATGCATTATTTTTAAATAAAACAAATCACAGGCTGTAATTATAACCCTAAACAGCTCTTTAGTTTTCACAGAGTTCTAGAAAACAATACCCTGTCAATGCTTTTACAGGTAATGTCCCCGGTAAATAAATATGAAACTTCGTTAGGATTCGAACCAGGGACCTCTTTGTCCAAAACCCCTTACACATAAACCGGCTACCATATATAGTTAAAACAAAAGCTATCATAACATCATAACTACAGTACAAACTTTAGTTACAAGGTAGGCGAAATTTATAAAAGGATTTTGTTAAGAAAAAAATACGTAATTAACTTCAAAATTCAATTTTGGGTTTTACTATACAAAGTTGCCAATTGCATATCATCAATTAAAAAAATCATTCGAATCTTCTTAAAAATGTAAGCGGTCTGGATGTGTTGTAAGTTCATGTTTAACAGAGTTTCTTAAAGGAACAAAACATATTAAAAATCCAAAATAAGATCTTAAGACAAACTAGACACTAACACCAGTTATTCCTGGATATTGATGTGAAGTGGATATAACAGGACATTAAGAATCAGCCCCGACCCCTAGCTGACTAAAGAAAACAAACCCCGGGAGTAATGGCTATTAACGGATAACAAGTCAGATTTATGGCATTAGTCCCAGTGCTCATTTCACCTATCTACGGTCTCCGGTGCATTTCTTAAAAGGGAGCAATATTCTTCGCATGAATAGTTACGAGCATGGAGTCGCCGGGAAGTAATTCGCGTTCTGGTGGGAATTCGTCGGACCATAATGAGTTACTTTCTCGTTTAGATAGTTTAATTTCCAATAGACTGCAAACATTTGAGGAAAGATTATCCAGTAGCCAAAAAACTGTAGCCGAGTCGGTCATTGGGGTTTCGGGCTATTCCTTTAAGAGAAAAAGCTGCGAGGACCAGTTTAAGTTTAACTGCCAAGTCGAGAGTAAGCTTAAGGAAGCAGAGCAAGGAATGAGGGCTGGAAAAGAAGACGTCGTTTCTCAGAGTTTAGCCGAAGGTATGAATCTTATTCATCATCGCCAAAAGGTTATTAAGTTGGCAGACTCGTCTGAGCTTGGATGGTCCGTCGCCAAAGAATACCAAGCACATCCACTAGCCTCCGATTCAGAAGATGAGAAGAAAATGGTCAGGGCCGAAGCACGAGCTTCTCGCAAAATGAAGAAAACGAGACGATTTAGACCTTACAGTTTATACCCATCTCAGGCTGCACAGCAAACCGCCACCGCCGCGGGCTCATCCATTCAGCCCGTTATAGGCCAAGGGAGGAAGCCCGGATTATGTTTTGAGTGCGGAAGGCCAGGGCACTGGAAATCCGAATGCCGGCAATTCATCAGGGAGAAGAGCGGTGAAAAGATAAGTAGTGTTTCTTTGCTTGAAAATAACGCTTCTTGTAATAGCACATTTATTAATACTGTTTCTAAAAATAGCACAGTATCGGGTTTTCCATGTCACATTGAGAGTAGCTCGGTTTTAAGCGAGTCGCCTTATGGTCGTTTGAAAGAAAGAATAAAAGTATGGGAAGAAATAGGGGCTAGCGAATACATGCTAGGATTGATAAAGAATGGTTATAAGTTGCCAATGAAATGCTTTCCAGAAAAATTAGAGGCTAGAAATAATTTATCGGCACGACAAAATAGCGATTTCGTGAACAAGGAAATTTGTCGTCTGCTTGATTTGAACTGCATAAGTAGAGTTAACGAGAAACCATACGTTATTAACCCATTAACTGTCGCTCATGGTAAATCAGGAAAATTGAGACTAGTACTAGATTGTAGATTAATAAATCCACACCTCGTCAAGTTTAGATTTCAGTACGAGGACTTGGGCGTAGCTAAGGAGTGATTTCATAGCTCGGAGTATTTGTTTTCTTTCGATTTAAAATCGGCTTACCATCATATCGAAATTGACCCTGAGCATCGAACATACCTTGGTTTTAGTTGGACAGACGGTAATGGAAATAAGCTTTATTATGTTCATAATGTATTGCCATTCGGAATTAGTACTGCAGCTCATATTTTCACGAAGATGATGAAAGTTCCAGTCGCTTACTTAAGAGGTCAAGGACATAAAATAGTTATTTTTCTGGACGATGGACTAGGCGGAGATCAAGATAAAGGTAAGGCAGAAAGCTCTGGTAGAGAAGTGAAACAGTTGTTTCTTAAGCTGGGATTTTTGATCGCTGAGAGCAAATGTAATTGGGATCCATCATTGGAGGTAGAATGGCTAGGTTACCGTTGGGACATGGTTAATAACACATTACATGCAACGCAAGCACGAATAAATCGTGTTTTAATGGCACTGCGTTCATTTTTCTTCGAATTAGAAACAAAAAGTCTGAGAATAGTTAAAGCCCGTTTTCTAGCTAGTTTGGTGGGACAAATAATTTCTTTGAGATATGCAGTAGGCGATTTGGCATTCGCAAATACTAGAAGTTGTTATAAGTCTATTGATATGCGTTTGAGCTGGGAATCGGACATATATGTTCAAAAGGAGGTTGAGAATGAATTGAAATTCTGGCAATCGAATGTTGAATCCCTGAATGCGATAGGGACGAGTTTGAACAGTAAGGTGAGTTGTGATTTGAATTGTTTTTCTGATGCTTCCGCCTCTGGGTACGGCGGTTATGTTGCCCTCTGTGCGGGCGCCTTAGTTGAAGGCACGGAAATGTGTGGTTTGTGGTCTGAGACCGAACAGTCAATGAGTTCGACTTGGAGAGAATTGTGTTCAGTTGAAAGAGTCCTGAGAAGTAATGAGAGCACAATAACAGGAAAATCGCTAGGTTTGTATTGCGACAATTCAAACGTTGTACGAATATTGCAGAGGGGCAGTAAGAATGTGAAATTGCATGAAAAATACGTTCAAATAAAGTCGTTATGTGACGTTTTAGGCACAAAGATAGATCCGCATTGGATAAGTAGGAAAGATAATATTTTGGCCGATAAGATGAGTCGCACGATTGATAATGATAATTGGGAAATAAGCAGTCGTGTATTTGGGTTATTAAATGAGTGTTGGGGGCCATTTACTATTGATAGATTTGCATCAAATCTGAACACAAAATGCAAAAGGTTCAACAGTAAATGGTGGTTACCAGGCTGCGAAGCAATAGACGCTTTGAGTCAAAGTTGGTCAGGCGATAATAATTGGTGCGTACCACCACCGAAGCTGGTTCCAAGAGTTATCAATAAGTTCATTACTGAAAATGCAAGAGGTACTTTGATTGTTCCTTCGTGGAAATCAGCCCCATTTTGGCCGCTAATCTGCAACCGAGAAAATGATTTCAAATCTTTCATTTCGGCTCATTTAAATCTAGGCCGAGTTGACGTTGTCATGAGAGGATCCGTGCAAAACGGCATTTTCGCACAATCAGAATTGAAATTTGATATATTGGCATTGAAGATCGATATTAACAAAATGGGGACTGAATTCTGTAAGAAGGGCGTGTAAATCAAATGCTTATTATAGATGTATTATTTCAGATGTCGGCTTGAGAGACAACGTAGAGAGACAATTGACAGGCGCAGGCGCTCATTTTGACGAGGGTATTCTAGCGAGATTATGTTCTAATATACTATCGAGTAAAAGTTCATCAACTACATCAAAATACTTCTACGCATTCAAGGCTTGGTGCAAATTTTGTAGTGAGTACAATTACAAAAATCTTCCTGCTAATCCGATCATAGTAGCATTGTATTTATCAGAAGTGCTAAGTTCTAAGCAGTGTTATAGTGCAGTTGTAAGCGCGTTTTACGGATTAAAATGGATTCACCAGATAAATAATTACGACGACCCAACGGATAATTCATTCGTGAAAAACATTCTGGAGTCAGCGAAAAGGTCCATCAAAAATCCTGTTAAAAAGAAAGACATTTTAGAAACAGAACATCTTGTACAATTGTGCGACATGTACAGACATTCCAGCGATTTACTGATTGTTAGAAATTTATGTATGATTACTCTTTGTTATGCCGCTTTTCTAAGATACGATGAAGTTAGTAGCATCAGATGTAGGGATCTGTCTATAGGGGAAAACTATGTTGAGATAAGGATTGTAAAGAGTAAGACTGATCAGTATAGATACGGCTCGGAGGTCGCAGTGGGTAATGGCAATACATCAGCTTGTCCGGTCGCTATGCTCATACGATATATGAGTATAGCAGGGCTCACTGTTACATCGGATTCGTTTCTTTTCAAAGCTGTAAATCGATCTAAGCATTCGTGTAAGCTTATAAAGAAGGATAGAAAATTAAGTTACACCCGAGTACGAGAATTTGTTAAAAGTCTATTTTCAAGTATTGATCCCACATTGAATATAGGAGTTCATTCCCTTAGAGCGGGGGGCGCAACCGCCGCAGCTAATAATAATATAAACGATCGTTGTCTCAAGAGACACGGTAGGTGGAGGACCGATAGCGCTAAAGATATGTACATTGCAGATTCGTTGGATAAACGTTTAGAGGTTACGAAAAGTCTGGGAATGTAATTTGTTTTTAGGCCTCTCTATCTTTTATAAGGTTCTATTCGACGTGTGTCGCCGTCACCAATAAAGCATAGAAAATGAGTTGGTTGTATTTATTTGTATAGAATTAGAGAGGAAGATTATTGCAAAGTATAGAGAAGACCTATCTATCTTAATTATCCTGATACTGTGCAGGTATGATTTAAGTCAAATGGGGGTTTTATAAATTCGAGCTTTCGAAAAAAATAGAGTTTTTTTTCTTCATTGGTCATTTTGATGAAAGGCGTGCATTTAAGGTTTAAATTTGCGCTGAATCAAAATATGCAATTTCAAATACGTTTGCGTTTTTGTTATGGTAATTAATATACATATATGTATAGAGGAACATTCATCATCTTAATGCTAAGTCGTAAAAGAGAAATAAGAAATGTGTATCATCCTTTGGATTTCAAAATGAATAAAAAGTGTAAATAGCATAGTAGGGGGTGTTCAAGTTGAATGCATCTGTACAGTTTGTATGTTTGTACAGTAACAGTTCACAACATCATGAAATTGACATACATCTCGATCAAAACCATTCCAAATCACTCGCTAAGCGCTAAATTCATTAATTTCAAAACACTCGCTCAAACCATTAAAAACGTTCCAAACGTTCCAAATGAAAAAGATAGAATCAACAACGACATTCAAATAAATAAAATAAATAAAGCTAGAAAAAAATCGCGATTTCACAGACATAATTGAAATTGCTAGCGCCTGATTGGTTCTTGAATTTTCTCAACGATTTTTTACTAGTGTGGATTTCAAAAGATCTGATTGGTACGCAAAGACAAAAAAAAAAAAAAAAAAAAATAATGGAAAGAACGGAGATTTGAACAAAGTTAGCGATGTCGGATTACCTCCCTTTAAATCCGATCAAAACTCGCTCCACACACTCATTCAATTTCACTCCAAAGTCACTCCAGAATCATTCATCTTGTTAACTTCACGATGTCATCAACTGCAACAACTTCTTCCTGGAAATCTAAGATTCAAACAATTTTACATCGAAACAAGATCTAGACATGCACAGTGATTTTGATTTGGAAAATAAATGATACAGGGTGTTAGTCATACTTCAACAAAACAGGGTCCAAAGCACTCAATAATTGGGATCATAAGGGTCCTCTCTTAAAGTTAAGGAGTCCCTGTTTAAGATAAAGACTATATTTTTTAAGCACTAACATTGTGAAACTAACAAGATCAATGGTTTGGGAAAGATTTTGAATGAAATTGAATGATTGTGTGAAGCGAGTTTTGAGTGAAATTCTAGGACGTTTATTCAATATCGCTAATTTTGTTCAAGATGAACAAATTTAGGAAATTTTTTACCTCCCTTTAACAAAACATGCAAACAATTTCTACGAATAGCTTTCTACGTCTTTACGAACGCTTAATACTCTTACAAAATTCAATTATGTATGTGAAATCTTTGATTTTTGTCTCTCGATCTTTATTTTTAATGTAGTTGTTGATCTCATCATTTTACTGATTTTGGAGTTTTTTTGAATTGTTTTGAGTGGGCATTAAGAATAAATGAAGGGGCCCTGGTAGAGTGATTCAGTATGGTTTTGATCGGAATGTCAGTTTCAAGATGTTGCTAACTGTATATAAATTAGTCAGGGTTCCAAAACCTACTTAACTTAGCCCTGTGCTCAAGATTAAAATTTAAGTGAAACCAGAGTTGTGGAAATATGGTTGTTGTCTACTTTTCCATGGACAAGTAAAAGCGGGTTTCCGACATTCCCATGATCAAAAGGATCTTATCCACCCCCCCCCCCCCCCCCCCCCCGGTGAAATGTTAAAAAAGAAGCACCCTACTTTGTAGGCGCACTTTCCGGGAAAGGGGGAAATGCTTTTAAAATATTCGTTGCAAAACGTTCACAAACGTTTTCGCATCCTGAATGCAGAGTTGGTGCGGTTGTTGATTTGGAAAGGAAATAAAATCTTTGATATAACGCTGCGATTAAGATGTAAACTGTCGACAAAGAATGCATTAACCATTCAAACAGAAAAAAAACATGTATACATCCATTCATGATTATGACATATGTTACTGCAATAACTCATTGTTTCTAGCTATAAACATTTGCGACATATGACTACGTAGGCTTCTATATAGATGATTATCGTTTGTTCAGTACAAGATCGATTTATATTTCATTGGGTGAACAAAAAAAAGTTATAATTTACGAGTACGGAGTCACGAGTGACTGAGATATAGCTTTATTTGTTCAGGAAATGAAATATCAATCAATCTCCCTCGAAAAACAAAATAATATTCTACTTCTTTAATGCGAAAATGGGACAAAATATGATTGTGAATATTTTAGGAAAAATCTTCTTAAATCCTACCATTTTGCACGTGATTGCTATGCAACGGTCAAGATGACGTCACTCATATGGTTCCGCTTAGATAACAGAACAGATAGGGTGAAATGAACGAAAGCTTGAATTAAGAATTTGATAATATCACTGATTAGGCGGTAAATGATAATTTTTCGTTATTTCTCGATATTTACCGAAAAGCACTAAAGTAAAAAAAAAAAAAAAAAAAAAAAAAAAAAAAGAGGCCCAAGAGGGCCTGTATCGCTCCACTGGCTTAAAAATCTCAAGATTTGAAAGAGAGATATTGAAAATAGAAGGTAATGAAAGTGAACAGCATTCTGAAGAAATTCCGACTTTTTCTAAGTTTAAACTGACTTATGAAGGAATGAACTTATTTAACTAATGTGTAAAATTACAAGGAAGAAAACTTTTTAGATATCACTTTGAAACAAGAGGACCGCAATGGCTCTAAACCGCTCACCTGAATTTTATTGATCCAGTGGAACTAATCCAATCCAAATTTCTTGAACAACTTTAGTAGGGGGGTCACCCAAGGAACATTCTGGTAAAGTTTCATTGAAATCGGCCTAATGGTTCAGGAGGAGATGTCATTCAAAGATTTCGGGGTCACAATAAGCCCCACCCTGCCACGCCAATATTCGAGGGTCAATCCAAATTTCTTGAACAATTTTAGAAGAGAGTCACGCAATGAACATTCTGGTAAAGTTTCATTGAAATCAGCCCAATGGTTCAGGAGGAGATGTCGTTCAAAGATTTCAGGGTCAAAATAAGCCCCGCCCTGCCACGCCCATATTTGGGGGTCAATCCAAATTTCTTGAACAACTTTAAAGGAGGGTCACCCAAGGAACATTCTGGCCAAGTTTCGTCAAAATCCACCGATTGGTTTAGAAGGAGAAGATGTTTAAAGAAAAGTTTACGCACACACGCACGGACGCACGCACGGACACACGACGGACACCTCGCCATGACAATAGCTCGCTGGCCTTTGGCCAGTGGAGCTAAAAACATCACATCTACTTCAAACTTTGAATATATCGAGGGTTCAGCGCAAGACTTACTAAGTTGCTTTATATTGTTAAGACACTTAGTCGTACCCAAGATATGTTCGCTAGAACCTGCACTGAACAACTTGGTGTTGAGATTATCGTTAAATCAACTCATCGCCTAACCAGAGAAATTATCAAAAAAACTTTTGTTGTTCACTCAATGAAATTTAAATCGATCTTACATTGTAAACTAGAAAGCCATGAATGGCTTGAGTCGCTCCACAGGCTTCAAATTCTTGTAAAGCAATAAAAGTTTTGACTAGATTTTCAGATATTTTGGATTTTACTGATGTTGAAAATGATTTTCAAAGTTTCAAATATGTAACAAAGCGAGAAATGACATCCGCCCATAAAATGCATATTTTCATAAGATCATAATAAATTTTGGTAGACTAATAAAGGGTCACTCAAGGATCATTTATGTAAAATTTCATTGGTATCCATCAATTACATTCTGAGAAAATGATTTTCAAAGTTCCCACTATATAACACATAGAGAAATGACCTCCGCCAATAAAATACATATTTTTCATCTGATCACAATAATTTTTGGTAGACTGATAGAGGGTCACTCAAGGATTATTCCAGTGAACTTTGGTCGATATCCATCATTTAGATTCTGACAAAAATAATTTCCAAAGTTTCCACTATACAACACATAGAGAAATGACCTCCGCCCATAAAATACATTATTTTCAACCGATCACAATAATTTTTGGTAGACTGATAAAGGGTCACTAAAGGATCATTCCAGTGA
The DNA here is from genome assembly GCA_948146395.1 of Fragum whitleyi. Taxonomy (NCBI): domain Eukaryota; kingdom Metazoa; phylum Mollusca; class Bivalvia; order Cardiida; family Cardiidae; genus Fragum; species Fragum whitleyi. The sequence goes on along the minus strand of OX411557.1, from coordinate 51,806,073 downwards.
AATTTTGTTGATATCCATCACTTATATTCTGAGAAAATAATTTTCAAAGTTTCCACTATATAACATATAGAGAAATGACCTCCACCCATAAAATGCATACTTTCCATCCGATCTCAATAATCTTTTGTAGACTGATAAAGGGTCACCCAAGGATCATTCCAGTGAAATTTGGTTGGTATCCATCAATTAGAATCTGAGAAAACTCACTTTTTACCATATTTGGAAATTAGCCACGCCCAATTAATCCATGTTTTTCATTGGATCAAAATTTCTTGAACAACTTTGAAAGAGGCTCACCCAAGGAGCATTCCTGTGAAGTTTGGTTGAATCCATCCAGTAGTTTCTGAGGAGAAGATTTTTAAAGAAAAAGTTTACGACCGGACGCACGGACGCACAGACGCACGGACGGACGGACGCACGACGGACACAACGCCATGACAATAGTCCTATTGGCTTTCAGCCAGTGGAGCTAAAAACGATTATTCTCTATGTTATTACCGAGATATCACAAAATCTCAACGTTTTCTTATGACGACAACGACGACGGCACGACGGCTATATAACCACACCTCGTATTTTCTCCGTAAATGATCGAACTAAAGCGGCTAAAGCAGAGGCACTGAAAACACTTTTATTAATTGACCAAACTGTTATTAATTGAATGGACATTATTAAGCAGTCGAAATTAATCTCTAGGGTAAATATGGAGAATGAATTCATATTTGACTTCCGACTTAAAGGGCTAACTGAATAACTGAATTTTTACTCATTGTAATATACTCCATAGCTAGGTGGAAAATAGCAGATCTGCGACCAATATCTTGTGAATACTCAATCAAATCTCGAAAAAAAGCATTATGGCTATACAACTATCCTTCGAAAGTCTAAAGAAATATGAAATTATGCCGACCTACAGAAATACATATTACCTTACATTTTAGATATCACTGCAGTCGATATTGCTCGAGCGTCCACGTCTATTAAGCGACCAATTTCATTAAGCGACCACCATAAAAAGTCCTCTCACCGTAAGCAAATTCTCTGAAAATGGGACATTCTTAACGAAAAATTGGTTATTGTTGAATCTTACATGTTGGAACCCATTAGAGTCGTCTCAACAAGACGATTCTAATGGGTTCGATCATCATAAGATTCACTACGACTTGACCGACAATCTATAAATGCTATCAAAACTGTCACATTTATCATGGTATTTCATATTAAGCGACCATTCCCATAAACGACCGCTTTTTGGTGGTCCCTTAAGTGGTCGCTTAACACAAGTTTTACTGTATTCTTTTTTATGAAATGTTTGGAAGAATACTTGTATCAACAGGATGCGAGCTATCGACGGGGATGTTACTCGTGATCCTATGGTTGAAGATTGGGAATCTAAACGCTACAGTTAATAATATCGCGAAACTGATAAGATGAATGACTTTGGAACAATTTTGGAGTGATATTGAAAGAGTATTGAAAGAAAATTAAAGGGAGCTAATACATATCGCTAATTTCGTCAGATTTGGACGAATTAAGCGATAATTTATTACCTCCCTTTAAAAGAATCAACGTATTTCACTGATCGTGTGTCTTTTCGCGCTAATCAATCGCTTTGAATGCACACTCGAAATTAAAAATCGTGAGAAGGTATGGTCAATTTGAATGGAATGTTAATCGCTATGAACGACGTTGAAACATTCTAGAACAATTTCGAAGAGTTTTTTAATGGTTTGAGTGGGTGTTTCGAACGAATAAATGGAACGCTGGATGAGTGATGTGAATGATTGGCAATATCAAGATGTTACTAACTGTATGTGCTACCGAAGGTAATCTAGCCCGTTACTAATGCTCCGCCCTTCTTGGGCAAAAATCATGTGAAATTTGGTTGAATTTGTCAAGTTGATTTAATTATGATTATAGAAAAAAGTTCACGCGAGCATATTCATAAAGACGCACAACAGATGAGAGGCGGACCAATTAGTAGAGTGGTACTTAAATCAAGAAACCTGAGAGAGGTCTGCAAGGAACGATCCTGACAACGTTCATTTATTTCCCAAAACAAGAGGACCGTGATGGTCCTATATCGCTCACCTTCGTATCTTTATCAAATCTTCCAGCAAAAGTCATCATTGTATTAATATAATTTGTGGCCTCGAGATTGAAAAATATCACTAAAGTCCCTTTTCCTTTGATTTTATGAGAATCCTTCTCATTTTCAATAGGGATCATTCTTGTAACATGACAAATATTCTGACTAAGATTCATGAAGATTGGACCATATTTGTGGCCTCTAAAGTGTAAACAAGACAATTGTCATTAAGGTCCCTTTTCCTGTGATATCAAATAAACCTTTCCCCTTTACAGCAGGGATTAACCTAGTGACCTGACAAATACTACAAGTCAGAACAGGGGCAAAGAGAAGAATCAGTTTACACAGATACACAGGCTGATAGGGTTCAACACTAACAATGCCCCGTGATCACGAGGGTCCCAAAATAATAGGAGGGATCCTGTTAGCTCAAGTAAAGGATTCCTTCTGAATCATTCGATTTTTATAGAATTAAGAAGTTCATTCGACAGGGATCTTTCATTTCCAAGTCAAGGTTCCATAACTCCACTCTGTTCCTTACAAATGTAAGGAACAAAGTGGAGTTATAGAATCTTAGATTGGAAAAATATTTGAACATTTCATTATCCTCTTTCCAGCTATTTCTTTAAAATGATATTTGTGTAATGAAGGAAGGGATCTCTGAATGTTCGGAGGGACCCCTGCAGTAAGGATTCCTGCGGAACCACATTGAAAAAACATTGTGCATGAGTGAAATTGTATTTTGTTTGGTTGGTTGAATTGGGTTTACGCTGCTTTCAACATTTTTCAGTTATATTGCTGCCACTGGATCACCTTACAATGGAACCAGTACCACCATTACATTCTTTCCTAGCCTCCAGCTGCTATCCCACATAGGTCTTTGATTATCTACCCATTGGTGGCAGACAAATAGACAGAAAGAATGAGTGCCGCTGTCGGGGATCAAACCCTGGACCTCTAAATTCACAGCTACCAACTACATTATGATGGCCACAGTGTAGGAAATATAATGTAAAGGCTTAAATCAATAGGTAAACTAAAGATTGTTTGTCTTTATTTAATGTTTTATCTTTCAACATTCATGATGAAAAAATCGAATAAAAGAATCACTACTTTATGACCATGCCATTAAATGACTTTAAATTAGAGTACAGCCTACAGATGCCTTCCCTCAGCTAATGGGTGCTGCAAAGTGGATAAAAAATCTAAGTCGAAACAGGACATAATTTTGAAAAAAAGAATTTATAGTTACCCACCCCCTCCTCTTGAAAGTATAGGTTGCTTTTTTGATAGTTAACATGTGTGCCAAGTTTCAAGTGGACACCTTCAGTAGAACCAGAGATAACCCAACCAGAGATAACACAAATGTCTTAGTATTCACATGACAACAATGAAGTTAAGACTATGGCAATATCTCAGGTTTTCTCTGAAAAACAAAGCTAAAACTGTGAAAAATTCCAGAAAAAATCTCTTTTGATTATTTTTGTTCACAGTTTGTCAAACTTATCTAGTATTGTTGTTCTTCCATTCTTGTAGGAGGAAGTTAGTTCATAAGATGGACAGATGTGGAAGATGATACCAATATACAGTAAGTTACATCGTGAAATTGACATTCATCACAATCAAAACCATTCCAATACGCTCACTCAGCACTCCATTCATTCCTTCCAAACACTCACTCAAGCCATTCAAAAAAGGCTCATATCCATTTAAAGATATAGAACAAACTATGTCATTCAAAAAATAAATTAGATAGAGAAAAATCCCGATTTCACTGAAATAATTCAAATTGTTAGCGTCTCAGGTTCTTGAAAAAATAGGTAGCTATGTAAAGAACTTGTATGCTTTTTTTTGATTAGAGGGAGGTAATCAATATTGCTAATTTTGTTCATCCTGAAAATAATTTTTGATATGGATGACCTCCCATTAAATTCACTCAAAACTTGCTCCAAACACTCATTCAATTTCATTCTTAAATCATTCCAAAATCATTTACCTTGTCAATTTGTCAATGTTGTTAACTGTACATCCAATTTTGGCCTCATATAAAACACATTTATCCTTGAACATATTAAACATAGTATCCAAGATAAAAAAAAAGTTTATCTAGTTCTTCTCCCTCACATATATGATAGAAAATAAGATTTAATCATGAAGGAGAGGTGAATACCAAAGCATTGCAATTTTTGCTTGGGGGGGGGGGGGGGGGGGGGGAGGAAGGAGCCGTATTATACCGCTGTAAACTATTGTTCAGTGATATTATACAGCTGTAGCACCTAACCATTGTTTACCAGCATATCACACACCAGTAGTACTACGAAATCTTCGCCATGCCTCCAGCTGATTAAATCAGATATATCTTTGATTATCTACCCATTAATGGAAACAAAAGAAATCAAAGCCCTGAAGGGCCTGAAAGTCGCTTCAACAGATGTATTAGTTAAACAAGACTTGCTTTTTATGACCTTATCAGAGAAGGTTTTAAAAAGTATTGAAGGAAATGAAATTAATATTGAATTGTATATAACAAGAGATGTTTGTCTCTTAAAAATTAGATCTATTGAACCTCTCCACAATAAATTCTATGCACCTTTGAATTTTCAAAATTGTGACCTGTCACGCTAAATGGGACCTTATCCGAACTCCAAAAATCCAAATTTTGACAAACTTGTCAGACCCAGCGCAGGTTAACCAGATCCCGTATGCGAAAAGTGAATACAGAGTAAGATAGTGTAAATACCCCAGATTTAGAAAATTACATAAAAGTGAAAAGCGTCGGCCCTAGTCTGGCTGCGCGGACAGTACAGACTGACTAGGGTCAATATTTTTCACACATGCCATAAGGTCCCTTTGAGTGTGATGGGTCACAACTATACATGTACCTTTATCAATATTTGAGCTATGTGCAAGACAAGATTTGTACATGGACGGACAGACAGGCTGATGCCAGTATAACCCCTAAAACGATCAGGGTTCTCCTAAGAATAATTGGAAGCTGTAGTGGCAGCATCGTTGGAAGCTTACAATACAGTGTTTATGCAAGTAATTGTGATTATGTGAATAAAAACATTTAGGAAAAGAATAAATTGCTAATGTTGAGCAATTTCTTCTTTTCCAATAATGTTTTTATGCATATTTATTGTACAAAATGCCTTAATTCATCAGTTTTGCCTTATTTCATCGGTTTTTGACATAAGATAACTAAAATTTCTCTATTTGATGACCATTTTGAAGAAATTAAGCGGTAGGGTAGTTTTTAAGCTGTAGGGGCATAACACTGTTTTAGATGAAGCTGTAGTGGGGCTGATACAGCTTATTGGGCTGGGGAGAACACTGACAATTGTTTTGCGGGGGTATGGTTTATTGGGGTTTTACGCCGTTTTCAACTGCTATGGTCATACCGCAGCGACTGGAGCATCAAACCATGGATTCTAGATTTTTTCATACCAGTACTTTCACAATACCCTAACCGAGCCTCCTGCTATTCCTCTACATAGGTTCACGATATGGGTGACATTCTTTTAGTGGAGCTACAAAAAGTTTTGCTGGGGTATAATAAAACATACTTGTCAAAACTTCTAACCGGCCTATTATTTTCTGTCACAAATGACATTTTGAGACGGGATGAATACAATCATCGGTTTTCATTGAACAGAATAATAATTTTCGAAGTGAAAAAGATGAAAATGTTACCACTATTCTGGTTCAAGTATTTAAAAAAAAATACACAAGTTTCACCATATCTCCATATTTTGACTTTGATGGATTTTAACATTGGTGGGTGGAATATTTTGTGGAAAATTTGTTCATATCTGGGAAATATTCCATAGAATCAAATTCTTCTTTCGAGAATAATACTTCTTTATCGATTGACTAGAAATGTTGATAGATAAATTTTTAAGAATATCTAATTTTATTTGGTCCTAAATCAGAGTTTCTGTCAAAACGAAGCGAATAACAACCGATGAGAAAATGGCGACTGGATCTATATGAGAACGTGTCTGAAAATTTTACTGCGCATGCGCAAACTATTTTTTCAATGCTTTCCAGGGCTCTCACTAGGGTTTTGAAAGTAGGATTCCAACTTCAGAAAAAGTTGGATCCAACACAAAAAAGTTAGATTCCATCATTATGAGGGTTGATTTTGTACCATGCAAAACTATGATATTGAAACAACAATTTATTAACCTTTTACTACGCAATCCAATGTTTTAGTCACCAGAATGGTTATCTTAAGGAAAACATTGATTGAAAAGAAAGAATTGCTTGTAAAAAAACATTTTCTTCTTTTATCCCAATGCTTTTTACATTTTTAGCTCCACTGGCTGAAAGCCACTGGGGCTATTGTCATGGCGTTGTGTCCATCGTGCGTCCGTCCGTACGTGCGTCCGGTCGTAAACTTTTTCTTTAAAAATCTTCTCCTCAGAAACTACTGGATGAGTTTCAACCAAACTTCACAGGAATAATCCTTGGGTGACCCTCTTTCAAAGTTGTTCAAGAAATTTTGATCCAATGAAAAACATGGATTTTATTGGCGTGGCTAATTTCCAAATATGGTAAAAAGTGAGTTTTCTCAGATTCTAATTGATTGATACTAATTAAATTTTACATGAATGATCCTTGGGTGACCTTTTATCAGTCTACCAAAAATGATTGTGATTGGATGAAAAATATGTATTTTATGGGCGGAGGTCATTTCTCTATATGTTTTATAGTGGAAACTTTGAAAATCATTTTCTCAGAATCCAACAGATGGATATCAACCAAATTTCCCTGCAATGATACTTTAGTGACCCTTTATCAGTCTACCAAAAAATATTGTGATTGAATGGAAAATATGTATTTTATGGGTGGAGGTCATTTCTCTATATGTTATATAGTGGAACTTTGAAAATCATTTTCTCAGAATCTAACAGATGGATATCAACCAAATTTCACTACAATGATACTTTAGTGACCCCTTATCAGTGTACTAAAAAATATTGTGATTGGATGAAAAATATGTATTTTATGGGCGGAGGTCATTTCTCTATATGTTATATAGTGGAAACTTTGAAAATCATTTTCTCAGAATGTAAATGATTGATATCAACCAAATTTCACTTGAATCATCCTTGAGTGACCCTTTATCAGACTAGTAAAAATTATTCTGATCGGATGAAAAATATGTCTGTTATGGGCAGAGGTCATTTCTTTATATTATATATAATGGAAACTTTAAAAATCATTTTCTCAGAATGTAATTGACGGATATCAACCAAATTTCACTGGAATGATCCTTAGGTGAACCTTTATCATGCAGCGAAAAATTAATGTCATTGGATGAAAAATATGTCTTTTATGGGCAGAGGTCATTTCTCTATATGTTATTTAGTGGAAACTTTGAAAATCATTTCAACATCAGTAGAACCCAAAATATTTTTAATCTAGTCAAACCTTAGATTTGCTATTTCAAGAATTTCAAGCCTGTGGAGCGACTCAAGCCATTCATGGCTTTCTAGTTTTTATTCATTTTTGGAGATGGGGTCTGTAGATGACAAAACTTTTCCCGGTTCAGTTTAAAACCATATAAAACCAATACAGAAGCAAGTCTTTGAAACAGTCATATCTTCTTTTTGCCAGAAGTTAAAAAGAGGTCAAAAAATGTTATTATATTTACTTAGACTTTAAAAAATCTCAACATATAAGTCAATGCGATGATTCTCTTTGCAGATGTTGCAAATTGAGAGAAAAAATTCAGAATTCATTTTCATTACAAAAGATTGTATGTTTGAACTGCATTGGTTATCTCTCTCTTTTTTTTTTTTTTTTTTTTTAGATTGAAACAATTAAACTTTCCGAACCACTTGTCTCTTGATTTGTGCTCATTTTTTTTTTTTTTTTTTTTTCATTTCAACACGTGTCTGATCAGTGGGCTGATCCGGAGCTTTCCATTTTCGAAATACGGTATCCGACGGAATTAAGCACATGCACGGCGTTTCAGAGATTCGCCTGTAGTGGTAATTCGTTTCGTGTTTTTTTTCGGAACATTTCTTTAATTAAATAATTGTTTTAAGTCAAAATACCGATTTTAAAAAAGGTAAAAGAGATTCGGGACAGTTCGAAGGACACGGACTAATCATTTACTTGTTACGAACAAATCGGGTCAATTATGTTGTCTTACGATTGTCTTCGTCTAAATTAGGGCCCTGCTCGAATTCAATTACCGGTATATAGTTAGTGAATCAACTGCTTCGAACAATATATGAATAGTTCACGTGTTTCGTTTATGCCTAACAATCGCCAAAACACATTGTCGGGCAGAGTCTAGATTCAATTCATTGATAGTCAGGCTCCGCCTACAAGGTATACGAATAGTCGATTACGATTGGCTGTTGGCGTCAATTAACGCCACGCCTACCGCGCCCATCTATCGGACTTCAGATATGGCTATTATCGATTTTTCACGCGACAGTTAGCCTAACTTACGTAAACAATCAAATACATACATTATACACAGCCGAGAGGTTATAAGTCGGGATGCGTGCCTTAGAAAAACTTGTCGTCCGGTGGAATCTTTTGATAGGATTTTTTTGTCGTCCGCTGAGAAAAGTTGTCGTCTCAGTCGACACTACTGTCGTTTCCAAGAGCCCTGCTTTCAACGAAAACCCCTAAACTGTATATAAAAACAAATTGTGGTTACGAGTTTTTCGTTGAAAACCGATGTTATTCTTTTTCTGAAACGCGTCTGTATTACTGCGCGTAGTGCACTATTTTTTCAATGGTATACGAAAAAAACTCGTAACTGCATATTAAACAGGCGTGGTTACGGTGTTTTTGTTTGTTAGTTTTTGTTTTTTGAAATTCTTTCTCTGCCTCATATGGCGTTTAAGAAATATGATGTATATTTCTTCTACAACTTTCATACGATCGCAAAATGTGGCATTATTTCGTTATGTTTATTACCATAAAGTGCGGACAAGAAATCAGATCTACTTTGTCTCAAAACAGAAATACAGAAGACGTTAGGTCTGTCTTTGACCTTTGACCTGTCCAGAAAACTTCGTACGGCCACAATAAGTCGCAGCGCGAGCGCAAGCGACTTAAAAATTGTGTGCTGCTGCCAAGGATCGAACCCAGGACTCCCAGAAGTACAGATAAGAGGGGGTAACTCCAGTCTGAAATCTCTATTTCTGAATTAAACCCTATGTTGTGGGTACAAATTTTAATTGTCTCAATGAGACAATTAAAATGAGTACCCACAATATAGGGTTTGGGCAAGGAATAGTGAAATATCTTAATTTGAAATCCAAAATACACCCTCTATTTGAAGCTCTGGCTCCATGATAGAGAGTCTGTGCAGGTACGAACTGTTTTATGACAGCAGCTACTGGTACAGTTAATAACATTGTGAAATTGACATCATTCCGATCAAAATCATTCTTAATCATTCACTTAGTGCTCCATTCATTCATTCCAAACACTCACTCAAATCGATCAAAAACGCTCCAAACTCACTGAAAAACATGTAACAACAGCCTCGTTGAAAATAATAATAGCTAGGGAAAAAAAATCGGGATTTCACTAATTTAATTGAAATTGTAGGCGTCTGATAGGTTCTTGAAGAAATAGGGAGCTATCTAATGAACTTGTATGCATATTTTATTAAAGGGAGGTAATCAATATTGCTAATTTTGTTTATCCTGAACAAAATTTGCAATACTTGATTACCTCCCATTAAATTCACTCAAAACTTGCTCCACACACTCATTCAATTTCATTCCTAAATCATTCCAAAATCATTCACCTTGTCAATTTCACGATGTTTTTAACTGTACTTCCACATCAAATTGGACCAATTAAAAATGAGCTTGTCAGTGACATTTCCAACAATTTCATGTGTACATGACATACAAACATTAAGTTGTCTTGACAACCATTGTATTTAAGGTAGTGGACCCGTAATAGTTCTGCAAACATTCCGGAAATAATGAATTTTAACAGTTTTAACCAAGACATCTAATGAAAATCATAAGGAAACCTTGGATAACACTGTTTAAGATAATGACACCTGAAACGTTGCGTATCTATTACGGGTCCACTACCTTAAAATGTTATCCACTTGTGAGCAGGCACTACGAGTCAGGAGCCATCTATATATTGCATCGTGAAGACTCTGATCAGACTGTGCGGTTGCACAGGCTGATTGGAGTTTAATGCTGCCAATTTTTAAAATTGTTGGAAATGTCATGCTCAAATGTTGTCAACCAATCATGAGTTAGGTTCCTAGAAAAACTTCTTGCTACAATGATTGAATTTATTTGAATGAAGTTTTACATAGCTTTTAACTAATCCTTCTTCATAATACCAGTCAATGAGAGTTATCCAAATGCCAGATAAGACAACCTTGCAACAAGTAATTTCTTCATTGTCCATGATATTTTCAGAAGCTTTCTTCTACAGGGGTGACAAAAAGAGGGATTAAGGTTGAATGTTTTTAATCAGGTCCCCGGAAACACTTCCCCTTGTAAAATAACTGTAAACAAGTCTTTGGACACAACACCAGTCAACCGTAATTCACTCTCCGCTGTGATACAATATCGTCGTATGGCCTGCATGAGTTGTGACACGTCCCATCCACGGGTCTGGATTGTATCGATCACCTCCTGAAACTAAAATACAAAACACCATATGTTTGTGAAACACTAGGAGCGTTTTTTAAAAAAATTAATTTGACCTTGACAGATGACATTGGCCTTGTCACATGACCTTTTTCACTGCAGATAAGTATCATCAAAATTTATTGTCATGCCAAACATAAGCTTAACCCTTGTCACGATGAATAAATTTTGGCTAAAAATTTTCATCAAAATCAAAGGGCAAAAAGCACTGAAAGTAAGTACTGTAGGTCAATTTTTATTTGGCAAACTAAATCTATTGACAATTCTGGTTTGAAAGTGAGAAACGGGTGGTGTAGAATAACACCAGACTGCACATGATGTGCAGGCTGATGTTTGTCTATAGCTCCTGCCAAAGCAGGAATATTCCGGATTCAGCATGACAAGGATTAATACCTTGAGAGGCCTTTAAATATTTTGCAATGTTAAGTTTTTAGTTAAGCTTTGCGCAGGTCGATGGACATATGGATGGCCAGCTGTAAACAATGTTCCCTGATCTTATTAACATGTGGACATAAAAGTTAATCCCTAAATGGCTGACAAAATTGTTAATTTACAAGGTACCAGGTACAAATGTATTTCAATGGCAGGATTTCAGTAAAGAACTTAGAACATACAAATTCTGCCAAGGTTTTAAGGGATACAAGTTTTAAGACTCACAAATAAGTAGCTAGTACTATAAAAGTATCTGATTTAAGTCCATAGGACCCTCTACAAAATGGACTTTAGAAAAGAATTGATGACTGTTTTAAAGGGTCTATGATTATTACCTGATGTTAACCCTCAAAGGTGCACATCTATCCAACGATACAGAGTATACAGTTAAACTTGTAATAAGCAACCACAAACGGGACCACAAAAAACAGTTGTTAAAGAAAATGGTCGCTTAATGTATGTATTCTTTTGTGAAATTATAACTCACCTTGCCCATATGTTGATGATTGAAGGTGTAATAGATTAAAGAAGGCGTCCCAGCATAGCTAGCTGCTAGCCACTGTAGTAAAGACTTCAAGTGAGGGTCGCCCCCAAATGCTCCACATCCCCAGTTGCCTGTTGATATGGGCCGTCCATAAAGTCTCTGCGAAAATTGAAAAAGTACCAGTAGAATAAATTTTTGGAACAAACTTTCTTTTGATAATTTATAATTACTTTGAAAACTCAATACTACGATTGTATTACTAAAACATTTTTTTTTATCAAAAAAGTTCCAGAGAGTTAAAAGTGAAAAGCATTTAAAGATTGTGGTTTGTTTTTCTTTATAATTTGAAGATTGTCTTCTTTGTTTATTCTTGACTTTTTATTTACTTATTGAAAAATTTCCTTATCATGAGAGATAGATTTCTCTAAAATACATTTAACGATAGAGGGGGTATTTTGGCTTTCAAACTTCAATATTTTACTAGTCCTTGCTCAAACCCTATCTTGTGGGAACTAATTGGAATTGTCTCGACGAGACAATTCAAATGAGTACCCACATCATAGAGTTTCATTAAGAAATAAAGACTTTAAACTAGAGTTACCCCCTCTTAACTGTACCTCTGGTTTAATAATATTTTTAACAGCATTTCAGAGATATCAGAGCAGCTGGAGCACCTAACTATTTATTCATGGCAGTACATGTTGATGACTCAGTGTTAAACAGTTGTAACAGCCGATCAACATATAGGCAGTTACAACCGTTTCATGCTGAGCCATCAATATGTAAGCTAAGGATACCTCCAAAAGCTATTTGCTTTAGAAGATACAGTAAAACTTGCATTAAGCGACCACTGAGGGGACCATTAAAAACAGTCGCTTATGGAAATGGTCGCTTAATACAATGATTAAGGATAAAAAAGACGTGTTTTGTGATAGAATATAAAGATTGTAACAAAATTCTGGATGTTCCAACCCATAAGAATCAACTCAACAAGACGATTCTAATGGGTTTTAACGTCATAAGATTAAACGAAAAACATTTTTTTGTTAAAGAAAGTCCACTTTTTCGGAAATTTCACTTGTGGCAAAGGAACTTTTTCCAATGGTTGCTTAATAAAAGTGGACGCTTAAAAGACGTGGTTGCTCAAGCAAGATTGACTGTAAGTGTAAATATGCAAGAAAACCAACCCTGGCAGCAGCTGTTTGCTCCCTTTTTGTAATGGCTACAGAATTATGTAATACTCTAGCTGCCATGTCGTCTGCAAACTCTTCCAATCTGGTATACGGAAAACTCAGAGCATCTTCATACTCTACACAACTAGAACCAGTCTCCAGGCTATTTATAGATGACCTGAAACACAGAATAGAGTCGTCTGCCTTATGTTTATCATATTAACACTTTCCTGTTTTACGCAATTTTGGACCTGTCCAAATTCAAAGGGTTTGCAAATGAAAGTTAAAAGTGGGTTTAATTTGAAAAATAACCATTCAGTAGGGTACAACATAGTGTGGAAAAAGAAGAAATTTCTTGTCAGAAGCAATTTCTTCTTTTTTCACAATGTTTTCTCAATCATAAAATCACAGGGACAAAAAAGCAGGGATCAAACAGCCAAGGGTTAAGTAAATGAATAATGACATTTAAACTGCCAAACAATATTCCAAATTACACTACAACCAAAAATTTTTGCTAAATTATCCTTATCTTTTACCCTGAAAGTTTTTTGGTGAATCTAAATTGAATCATGAAATATTAGAAGGGGAAAGTGCAAAGTCAAGTCTATTTGAAGTCAATATAGAGCACTGCCTACCAGTGCAATGCTCTGCTGCATGTGCTGGATAATGCAAAAATTTCAAGTAAAACAAGATGTGTTTGTGAAACACAATGCCCCCGTTACAGCATTTTTTTTTTCAAAACGTTGACCTTGACTTTTAAGCATGACCTTGAACTTGATACCTATAGTTGAACATCACTGAGATCTTACATCATGCCAACTATGAGATTGGGTATCTATAATAAGATTGAATAAATTTAACAATGAAAGTTTCTTGGTCATGATTTTAAGAAGTTTGACCTTGACAGATGACCTTGACCTTGTCACATGACCTTGACTTTAGAACCAGCAGATGCGGATCATTGAGATCTATCATCATGCCAAATATTAGCCTTGTATCTTGAATACCTTTGAAGATATTGGCAATGTGAAGTTCTTTGGTTAAGTTTTGGGGTTATTTGACCTTGACAGATGACCTTGACCTTGTCACATGACCTTGACTTTGGTATCAGCAGATGCGGATCCTTGAGATCTATCATCAACTCAAATATGAGCCTTGTATTTTGAATAGGCTTGAAGATATTGACATTGTTAAGTTTTTTGAGTTATTCGCCTTGACAGATGACCTTGACCTTGTCACATGACCTAGACTTTGGTATCAGCAGATGCGGATTATTGAGATCTATCATCATGCCAAATATGAGCCTTGTATCTTGAATAGGCTCGAAGATATTGGCAATGTTAAGTTTTTTGGTTAACTTTTGCAGACAGACAGACGGATGGACAGACGGACAACGGTAAAACAATATGCCCCTGATCTTTCGATACGGGGGCATAAAAAGGAGCATAACTCTTACAGAATTGCTTCCATAGTTATCCCCTTGATAGTCTGGGTAGCTTTTGTGAAGGTGAACACACATGTCAAGTTTCATGAAGATATCTTCAATAATTACAGGGATATGACCAAGGTTAAAGTTTGTCATGCATCACCATTGCCAACATCAATGCCAATGCCAACACCAACACGAATGACACCAAGGTGATAATAATACCTCTGACTTTCTTCAAAAACAGCTTAACAGCTAACAATTTTTTCAAATTACCTTTGATCATCAGTGACCACCTCCTTCAAGACTTGCTGTGTACCATCACCACTGTATTCATGCGTGTCTGTCTCGTCTGACCATGTGACCACTTTATTCTGTTCTAACCAATCAGAGCACTTCTTCTCTACGTCGAGTACAGCTGCACTAATTATATCAGCCGCTAACAAATCGCTGTACAACTCGATATTAAAATCTCTTCCATCCTCACCATTACAAATTGCACTCGCTGTTAATGCTTCACAGAGAATTCTCCGAGCCAAACATTCTGCAAACTCGGCTACTTCTTCCGGACACGTTAAAACATGATTACTTTTTGCAGATTTGTACGATATCCCACTAATTTCACTGTCTATAGAAATACTGCTCATTCTCGGTTTTCCAGACTTAGGCTTGGATTCATTCTCCCTAGGTGAACACATGCCACCTTTCATTTTGGACCATGAGATCTGTGTTTTAAACGAGCCTTGACTACGGTTTAGGCTAGTATTTAAGAGTTCATCCTCGAAGCTGGCCAGTAATGGATCTCTAAAGGAACTGATTGTACTGCAGACAGACCGACTTGACCCACTTGTACTGACACAATCACTCAGTAACTGAAGGGTTGGAATGGAGACGTTTACCTTCATTAATTCTTCAGCAAACCTGAAAATAATCTCAGAAGTATAAGATGAGGTATTGGAAATGGCACCATATGGCCATCTAGATAATCTCAATCTACATACTTTTCACTCAGCCACCAGATGACAGAATTTTAGCCTCCAAATTAGTAACAGGGCCCAAGGTTATAAAACTTTTCTCATTCTGTATTCAAAATTTTCGCAAATGTCAATTCGAGATTAAAGCCGTAATTCTGTTTTAATACTCATTTTAATGTATTAACATAAAAGATAATATTAATAAGTTGTTTTAGAAAATTCTCAGTTGTGCCTGAAAAGAGTTTTATAACTTCAGGCCCAGATGACAATTTTTAGAATATGTATTCTTGAAATTCTTTGCCTTTTTGGGGGAGACAATATTGTGAACGAAATTGCTTATACTCAAATTCCACAATGTTTCCCGCACCTTTTATCTCCAGAGGTTTCAAAAAGTATGATTGTATGGAATAAAAAACAGACCAACCAGAGCAACTTGTACTAATAAATTATATTAATGATCGTTTTTTCAGTAAAACCTGCCTAAATATCGTCATACCATACCATAGGCAAACAATCTAAGACCAATCAAACTTCAAAGAATTTGCAGATGTTGATTCAATATGCATTAAATTTGAAAAAAAATACGCTGCAAACTATTGAAGAAAACATTGAGAAAAGGGGAATATTTGCCAAGCCATTTCTCCATTTTTCTCAATGTTTTCCAACATAATTTATTTCAGTACATAAAAGTTTTGTTTTTTTTGAAAATGGTTACACTAACAGGTATTAAGATTTTTTTCTGTTTGAAAAAAATACATAATTCTTATCTAGTTTTACGATTGACAAATACAAATATTGCATTTTTTTTTAGAAATGGATTTTTATTGTCAATGTTATAGTCATTTAGGCAGATTTTCCTGGAGAATGGATCATATATAAATCTCTCTATGACTGGTTTGTTATCAAATGTTAAAATAGGTAGAAAGAAACATAGAACTTTTATTAACTCTTTTCGTTTTTTTAAAAATATTTAAATAATAGGCAGGTCCTAATCCAAAAAGATGATAAAAGATTTGGTGTAATCTGTAATAGAATAACCTTTAAGTATAGATATTATTGAGGGAAAAGGAGAAATTGCTCATACCAACAAGTTTTAAATAAATCAGTCAATAACTTTAAATTCAAAACAAGAACAAGATGTGATTGTGAAACATAAATGCCCAACAAACAGTAATTTGAAAATTTTGACCTTGACAGATGACCTTGTCACATGACCTTGACTTCTGCAGATGCCCATAACCAAGATCTATCATCATACCAAATATGAGCATTGCATCTTGAATAAGCTTGAAGTAGAATCTAATTGGCAATATTAAGTTATTTGGTCAAGTTTTGCAGACAGATGGACAGACAGACAATGGTAAAGCAAAAGCCCAAATCTTTAGATGTGGGGGGGCATTTGTCATTATGTCTCTAATACAGTTAACAACATCGTGAAATTGACATGTTGAATGATTTTGGAATGAGTGTGTGGAGAGAGTTTCGAGTGAATTTAATGGGAGGTAATCCAATATTGCAAATTTTGTTCAGTATGAACAAAATTAGCGATATTGATTACCTCCCTTAAATAGAATAAGTGTACAAGTTTCAATAGATAGCTTCCTATTTCTTCAAGAACCTATAAGACGCTTATTATTAGAATTATGTCAGTGAAATTGCGGATTTTCTCTATCCAAGTTTATTTTGAATGACATTGTTGATTCTACATTTTTCAGTGGGTTTGAGCGTTTTTGAGCTGTTTGAGTGAGTGTTTGGAATGAATGGAGTGCTGAATGAGCAATTTAGAATGGTTTTGATTGAGATGAATGTCAATTTCATGATGTATCTAACTGTATATCTAGAAACTCTTCTTTACCTTGAGAGTATTGGATCTCTAAAACCAGTACTCGTCTTCTGATAACACTCAATCTCGTAGGACCAAGCTTCTTCAAACTGACCAATATCCTCCACAGTCATGCTCTTTTGGCTTCTTTTCCCGTTATAATAATGTATAGAGTTTTCTAGACGCTGAAGTGCCGCACCGTCAGATATCTGTAGAGGTTCACTGCTTCGTCTTGGATATATAAACGGTTCTTTATGTTCTTGAACTTGTATGAAAGCATTGGTTAATAAATCTCGGGACAAACAATTAGCAAACTGATCATAATTCTTCTTACTACCTACAACATGATGATGATGATGGTGATGTCTCTGGGAACCGTGGTGAAGAGGATCATGGAAGTTGATCCGTGATTTATGTCTGGCTCCCTCAGGACTTTTTTCCGGTTTCCGTAGCCTTTTCTCAACTCTATCATCAAGAAATCCTGACTGGGAAGCGGAGCTCAGTTTTTCACTATCTGATGAAGGTGTATTCGAGCTTTCAGAAGAGTTTATTGCACTTCTATCAAGGGACAATTTGGTTGAGGCTTTCCTCCTAGAACCAGTCTGCAGGGATTTCCCACTGCTATTTTTAGAACTCTTTCCAGAGCTCCCTCTTCTGCTTCCATCAGAGTTACTGTTACTGCTTTTTGAATGAAGACTGGTACCCTGTTGACTAGATGACGAATCACTGGTTAAAGATGAATGAACGTAGGAAGGATGGTTCCCCAACATATCACAGAATTGATAATGATCTGTCAAGCAATGACTTACACTTTGTAAATCTTGACTAGCATTGTTATTGACGGAGATTTCCAAACTGACATTTTGGCTACTAGAAGGGGAAGCCCCCTCATATAATTGTTTATTTACTTCTCTACTGTCTACATGTATATAAGGTGATGAACTGTTTAAGGAGGAATGTAACAAAGATTGGGATGCTTCAGTATGAGATATATCACAGCATTTGTTATTATTTACACTTCTATTATCTGATGTATCAAACAACCTTAACATCACACGCTCAGCAACAGCTATAGCAGAAGTTGACTGTAATGGTACTTCTGACTGGCTAACAACTGTTGAAGAGGTATGTGACATCAAATTTGATTGGCTGTTTGAAGAAATTTGAGCCACATTGGAGGATACTGATTGGTCCTTAGGTCCGGAGGAATGATCTGATTGGCTGCTGTCCGATGAGACTTGAGCTTCAACGTTTCTCATGGCAGGACTGACATATCTGTACTTGTACTCAACTAAAGCCTCTTCAAAAGCACGACATACAATTTTATCTGCAACTTCCAACAAATAATCATCATCTGTTTTATCCTGCACATCATTTTTATTGCCATTATCTACCTCATTTATGTCAACATCGTTGGATGTCTTTACTAAATTCATACTAGCTAGTATTTTTTCTCTTGAATGATTATTTCTATTGACAGAAGGTCCAAAAGGCCAAATATCCTTAAATAAGTCATCTACATACAATCTTACACTTTTTTCACACAAATTTTCTATTTCTGAACTTACAACACTAGACTCTATTATTGGATTCAATCGATATGGCTGAGGGTTTTTCACATCACTGGGTCTTGCATCGTCAAATCTTTGAATACCGCTTTCTAATTGGGACACTTCAATGGTACATTGTGTTAATAGACTAGAGGCTAAACTAGATGCAAATTCATTAATAGACGAGGGACCACTTTCTTCCTTTATTGTGTGGAAACTGTATTTCTGATCTTGGGACTGGAAATTGTCATAATACTCCTCGAATTCAGAACTAAACTCCGAGCTATATCCCCGCATACTACAACCACTGCTACGTCGAGACGCAACATCCCAACTACTTCTACGAGAACTGAGATCACTTAAATTTGAACTTCTTCTTCGATAATTGGCGTACCAGTCACGGAAATTGACTTCTAAATGGTTCATATGGACTTCATCATTTGTTGGGAGGTGTGAATTAGGTTTGTCCGAATGTTCTGATTTAGGTATGGCACAGAGATTTTCATGTTTATTCATTAAAGCTTCTGGAAGAGCAAGTATCATAGCCTGTCTCAGGAGATCGTCTACAAACATGTCAATAGCACTCATGTGTTCTGTAAAAGGAAAAGGAGAAAATGCATAGGCGCCTGTTAGTGAAACTTCCAATAATTTTACATTTGCATGGGTGCAAACAAATAGCAATCCCAAAAGTTATATACAAGTAGTGTTATTAGAGTAGAAAATTATCTAATTGTCTTTTGAGACCTTGAGACCTTATTTATCTTAAGAGAACTAAGCATAGACTCTTGTCAGTCTGTGCTGGCCAGAGTCTTTACTTGGACCGGCCATAGTCTTTGATTAGACTGGCCAAAGCCTTTGCTTTGCACAACTTTGAGAAAGTTGGAAATGTCACACACAGACTCTAATAAGAGATTGATTTCTGAAAACTATGAAGTATTCAACTTATCATTAGCAATGTAGATTAAGCAAAGTAAATTTCTTTTTGAAGATTTAATGTTACCTTCCTACACCATGAATGCTGAAACCCATTACAAATCAACTAGATAGACCCATTACAAATCAATTAGATAATTTCATTCTTGCCTCAAACAATCTTGAATTTATTTTATAAACCAAACAAGAACAAAGCTTATGGGTGCATATGCTTGGCTGTAAAGTGCTGGATGGTGAAACAAAATTTTAACTTGAAAAAGGGGGATAATTTGCACAAAATCCATCAACAGTTATCCCCCTTGATACTATAGGTTGCTCTTTGATGGTGAACATGTGTGCCAAGTTCAGTAGAACCAAAAATATTAGAAAATGTCAGTTTTCGCACAACAAATACAACAACAACAATGACAAAGTCGACAACAATGCTGACGGCACCAAGCCTATAGCAATACCCTGGATTTTCTCCAAAAGCATCCATGCTAAAAATATTAGAAAGTAAAGAGTACCATGATGAAAAAAGTAACAAGAGGGCCATAGTGGCCCTAAATCGCTCACCTGAATGAACTGTCGAAAATAGTTTAAAGTAGATTTAGAAAGGATGAAGAATTCTTACCAAATTTCAGGTCTATTGGGCAAAAAATGATGTCTCTACACTGCTTACAAGGTTTTTCAATGATTTGACCCTGTGACCTCATTTTTGACCCCACTTGACCCAATTTCAAAATTGACCTAGATTTCATCAAGATGATCATTCTGACCAATTTTCAGGTTGATCAGGCGAAAAATATGGCTTCTAGAGTGTCTACAAGGTTTTTCTAATATTTGACCCTGTGACCTCATTTTTGACCCCACTTGACCCAATTTTGAACTTGTCCGAGACTTTATCAAGACAATAATACTGACCAAATTTCAGGCAAAAATATGGCCTCTAGAGTGTCTACAAGGTTTTTCTAAAATTTGGCCCCGTGACCTCATTTTTGACCCCACTTGACCCAATTTCGAACTTGTCCGAGATTTCATCAAGATGATCATTCTGACCAAATTTCAGGTTGATCACGCAAAAAATATGGCTTCTAGAGTGTCTACAAGGTTTTTCTAACAATTGACCCTGTGACCTCATTTTTGACCCCACTTCACCCAATTTCGAACTTGTCCGAGATTTTATCAAGACAATCATTCTGACTGAATTTCAGGTTGATTGGGCAAAAAATATGGCTTCTAGAGTGTCTACAAGGTTTTTCTAAGAATTGACCCCGTGACCTCATTTTTGACCCCTCTTGACCCAATTTCGAACTTGTCCGAGATTTAATCAAAACAATCATTCGGACCAAATTTCAGGTTGATCAGACAAAAAATATGGCTTCTAGAGGGTCTACAAGGTTTTTCTAAGATTTGGCCCTGTGACCTCAATTTTGACCCCTCTTGACCCAATTTCGAACTTGTCCGAGATTTAATCAAAACAATCATTCGGACCAAATTTCAGGTTGATCAGACAAAAAATATGGCTTCTAGAGGGTCTACAAGGTTTTTCTAAGATTTGGCCCCGTGACCTCATTTTTGACCCCACTTGACCCAATTTCAAACTTGTCCGAGATTTCATCAAGACAATCATACAGAACAAATTTTAGGTTGATTGGGCACAAAATATGGCTTCTAGAGTGTCTACAAGGTTTTTCTAAGATTTGACCCTGTGACCTCATTTTTGACCCCACTTGACCAAATTTCGAACTTGTCCGAGATTTCATCAAGACAATAATTCTGACCAAATTTCAGGTTGATCACGCAAAAAATATGGCTTCTAGAGTGTCTACAAGGTTTTTCTAACAATTGACCCTGTGACCTCATTTTTGACCCCACTTCACCCAATTTCGAACTTGTCCGAGATTTTATCAAGACAATCATTCTGACTGAATTTCAGGTTGATTGGGCAAAAAATATGGCTTCTAGAGTGTCTACAAGGTTTTTCTAAGAATTGACCCCGTGACCTCATTTTTGACCCCACTTGACCCAATTTCAAACTTATCCGAGATTTCATCAAGACAATCATTCTGACCAAATTTCAGGTTGATTGGGCAAAAATGTGGCCTCTAGAGTGTCTACAAGGTAAATGTTGATGACACACGACGCACGACGGACATCATGCGACCACAAAAGCTCACCTTGAGCACTTAGTGCTCAGGTGAGCTAAAAAGAGTTGCAAGTTGATCAAAATATGTGCTTTATAGGCTAGAGAGTAATGAGAGAAATGGAGAAATCAATTTCTCATTTTTTCTTATTTCATTCCAATTATAAATTTTCTATAAAATTTAAGCACAACAATTGTTTAAAATTTGGTGACTTTTATCTAAAATGCACTGGCCATTTTTCCTACCATTTGTTCTAGATGTGTCTTCATCAGCCGTAAAGTAATCTTCATCATTTGAGCCTCTCTCTGGTAGTTCTTCAGGAATGATAAAAGGAGTGGAAAAACCTGAAATATAAACATCATCCATCAGTTTACAGGAAACTCCACTTGTAACAGTATCCAAAAACCCTTGTCATTCTGAATAAAACCTTTGCAGAATCAATCTAAATCAAATATCTTTTGTACCTATTTGAGAGAAAAAAATATTTTACTTATGAAAATATCATTTCAATCTTATTTGGTTAACAAGAGGCCCAAGAGGGCCTGTATTGCTCCACTAGCTTTAAAATCTTTAGACATTCATTAAATAAAGCTTACTTTAAATGATTGATTGATTGAATGGAGTTTAACGTCGCTTTCAACATTATTTCAGTTATATCGCAGAGGCTGGAGCACCTAACAATGGTTTCCTGGTATATCTATCACCAGTACAACCACCACAATCTTTCCTAGCCTCCAGCCGCTATCTCACATAGGTATACGATTATCAACCGATTGGTGAGAGACAAATAGTCGGAAAGAATGAGTGCTGCCGTTGGGGATCGAACCAGCGAACACTAGATTAACAGTCCGACGCGCTACCGACTGCGCTATGACGGCGGCTTACTTTAAATGAATATATTAACACTCCGAAAACTCCTAAGACCTATTTAATGATGATTAACTTGTTCTGGTCGATATATCTGGTCCAAATACTAAATTACAATGAACCTGCGACCCTTTACACATCTTATTAAAACAGAATGTTCAGAAGGAGATGTCGTTCAACGATTTCAGGCTCAAAATAGATCCCGCCTGCCACGCCCATATTTATGGACCAATCAAAATTTCTTGAACAATTTTAGTAAATAGTCACCCAAGAAACATTCTGGTAAAGTTTAATTGAAATTGGCTGAGTGGTTCCGGAGGAGATATCGTTCAAAGATTTTGGCCTCAAAATAAGCCCCGCCCTGTCACGCTCATATTTATGGGCTGTTAAAAATTTAGCAAATAATTTTTGAAAAGAGACACTCAAGGAACATTCAGGTAAAGTTTCATTGAAATCAGCCAAGTGGTTCAGGAGAAAATGTCATTCAAAAATTTTGGGCTCAAAATAGGACCTGCCCTGCCATGCCCATATTAATGGACCAATCAAAATTTCTTGATCAATTTAAGTAAAGGGTCACCCCAGGAACATGCATGCCAAGTTTCATTGAAATCGGCCAAATCGTTTGGGAGGAGAAGATTTTTAAAGATTTCAAAGTGAAAAAATGCCACGCCCTGCCACGCCCATGTTTGGGGGCCAATCAAAATTCTCGAACAATTTAAGAAGAGGGCCACCCAAGGATCATTTCAACCAAGTTTTGTTAAAATCCACCTGTTTGTTTGGGAGGAGAAGATGTTTAAAGAAAAAGTTTACGCACGGACGGACCCATGACGGACACTCCGCCATGACAATAGCTTGCTGGCTTTCGGCCAGTTGAGATAAAAATTCAAAAACAGGTGAGATCAGGAAGCAAAGACTAAGATCAGACTGCAGATATGTGCAGACTCTCTCTGTCCATATTACATTCTGCCCTAGCAGGGATATTCTAAGTTCAGCAAGATAAGGGTAAATAAGATCAATTACTTTAGACAAAGTTAATTAAAAGCTTTATTAGTCAATCCAGTCAATCAGCTTTTACAATTTTAACCCTTGTCATGCTGAATCCGGAATATTCCTGCTTTGGCAGAACATCAGCCTAAACATATGTGCAGTCTGATGTTAGTCTTCACCACCTGATTCTCACTTTCAAACCAGCATTGTCAATAGATCTAGTTTTTCAAATAAAAATTACCTAAAGTTGTTACTTTCAGTGTTTTTGCCCTTTGATTTTGATGCAAAATCTTAGCCAAAGTTTATTCAGCATGACGAGGGTTAAGCAATTAATCTGTCTCTTAAAAGTCTGCTATTAGATATCTTAATCGAATGAGAGATGATAAATAGATAAACGTTCTGTTTAAAGAAACATTCTTTTTATCGAGCGAAAGATTAAACACGGCTAAAGTTTGCTATTTTGCCAGATATAGCTGCGATTTGATTCCAGCCAAAACTCAATGTACGATTTTGATGAAACTTTCAGAATCATCAGAGAACACCTCCATCCACGTCCTTACAAAATCTAATTATCGAAATATTGAAGTTTAAAGTTTCACCACAAGCTGTCGATAGAGGTGATTACGGCGCAGATCCATTACATCACCCGAACATTTGTGCCCGCCATTGTTGATTCAACTGTTCAAGTGAGACATGCATAAACTGTGCTTTGGATTATTTCCCAACTAAGGTAAGTAATAATGGATTTGAATAAGAGAAGAAATATCGCTTATGCTGATTTTATGCCAAGATAAGCAGTTGATCCGAGGTGGGTCGACTCGAGAAATCTGAAAACGCAAGCGATATATCTAGTGTGTATTAAAAACAAATTGGCCCAATCTAGTGCATTCAAGGGGTGTTCAAGATGCAAAAACGTTTTGTAACATTTGAAAACGCAGTACCATTTCTCTTTCAAATTGATAACACCTGGAATTATAAAAAGTCTTTAAATACATTGTCTAGAATCAATATACATTCTCAATAGAAAACTTGAGAGAAAATGAGAAAGTGCTTGTATCAAGCTTTAAATTCAGATAGCGGCAGCCCCTGACAATCAAACAAACTTAAAGTAAGTGCAAAGTAGAAATTCCAGAGAGCAGATGTCGTAACTTGCCATAGCAATACAAGCAACTTATAATATTTTGGTCACAAACTCCAAAAATTCTTGAAAGTATACAGGATTTTTAAATCGTACTGCGAAGCAGTAGTTTTATATCTACCATTTTTCAGAAATCCAGTCAGTTTGACCCAGTACATTTTTACCATTATCTTCTGAGCAATGTGTTCAAACCAAATTATGTGTTTTCAAACACCGAAGAAACGGCCTTTTCAGTCACAATCTACAAACTTTGTTTATACCTTATTTACTTTTCGACAAATAGAGAAGAGGCTAATACAAAATTTGATGTAATTTTCGCTTTTAGTAATTACCAGTTAGTATTTTCAGTGTTTATAACAAGATTTTCGGTTGAGTAAAGGAGTTGAAACGTACAATAGGTTAGCTATATAATTAATTTGTAGCACTTACAATATTACTGCTCTGAACTTTCTCGAACGGTCATTTACCAGTTGTAGGGCTGACAACCAATCAAAGTCTGTTATGATTATCACTCGGTCAAACCCACGCGTAAATTCAGGCCACGTGTAAATTCAGATGGACATCGTCTGCTCGAAATGTGTCAATTAACTTGTTTGTCATTAGTCAATAGTCGTCTGCACTCAAACAGGGAGCGTGGGAAGTTTACTTTTTTTCGCATGTGTTAACAAATAGAAATAATTTTGTAATTTTGAAATATTTGATTTCAATGAGCACTCTGATCACGCTCCAATCCTATATTCATTAAATTCAAATTTGAGTATGAAGAAAAATTATTCAACAACAAATAAACCGACAAAAACATACGATAAACTGATATAGGGGTAAGTTCATATCGGACTCGGTTTCGACCCGAGTTAACCGGGTTTCCATCAGAACGGCCTCGGTTTCGACACTAGTGATGTCATTGTAACCTTTCAACCTCGACGCTTCTGATCCTGGGTCAGGCCGGTGTTACTTGGGTTCCAAAATGGCGTCGAGAATAGTGCACAACAATTCGATTACAAAAAAATAAATATTCTCTTTTACTTTAAATAATAAAAACTTTTTCTTATTTTATATAGTATTTTGCACGAGTTTATCACATTTCTTAATGGGATAACGATATTTCATGGTAAATTAATTATTGTAGCGGTAAATGAGAAGTTTGTTTACTACCACCAGTGGGTAACTCCGTTCACATGAATGTCTTTTCTGCGCATGCATATTACAGTCAATTTTAGATTATTACATCATCTCACGCGTCTCTCGGGCTGCCATTTGAATTTCCCCTAGGATAGCAGCAAGAGCGATCTATTTTTAGAACAACTCATGAATAATCATAGAGTGCTGCTAGATTTAATCGATTGGTCAGAAACCAAAGATATAATTAGCATAGTTGGCGATTTCACGTGTTTCTTGAGGGAAAATGCATTTACAGTATTTGGGAAAACCCAATGCTTGAAATACAAACATGTTGGTAATCAAAATTGTAAATAGTTTAATGAAAAATGTTTGTTGCTAAACAGGCTTTTAAACTCTATAGAGAGGAATAATATTAACAGACAAGCTTTTAGCTTGGCGCGTGCTCATTATAACAACGTAAAAATCTGCTAAGAAATAGCAGACTAGCAGAGGGCTATCGAATCAGCAAACTTTCAAAATCGGACCCACGAGGTTGGATGAGCTGGCGATGTCCTCGAGAAAATGGATTGTTAAGACAAAAAACTCACAAATTTAAAGATTTTACCAACTCTTATTGTCCAAATTTGAGCCCTTTTGATTGGCGAACTATTGCACTATCCCAGCCTCTCAATGATGTACGATTTACAGTGCTGACAGCACTTTGATTTACTGAAGTGATCGGGTCATGGGAAATTGTATGCGTTAGTGCCCCTGTTGAAGCATCCTCCTGAATTTCAGGAATGGAAGTGCTGGTAACTCACTCACTCAGTAACTCATCAATGGTTCTTAAAATAAGCTGCCAGAGTTGTCCAACTTGTCCATTAAGCTGCACGGACAAGCATAGACAAAGGAAAATATCTCTAGAGAAAAACGTTTTCTTAACAAGAGTGCCATTGCACAATATACACTGTCACTTTGCTGCTATTTCAATAAAGTAAATGTAGACACTACTTACTTTTACAGAACCAAGTTCAAAACATTTGCGAACTATAGGTAAACATGCTATTCAAATGTTTATAAAGAGACTTTCGACTTGTTAAAAAGGATAAATTGGGACCAACGAATATTTTACTGTCACAGTCCCTTACTATACTTAAAGATCAAAGAAACGCAAAACTAATGGTATTTTCACTATCCTTTGAATTACATTTGTAAACGGCATGTTTCATAGCATAAAAGTAACATGCTTTAGAAACCGATTTCATCATGAAGAAACCAAAATTGAAACAAGGAGAAAAGGGGCGTTTTCCTAATGAATTTCTTTACTCTGTAAGTATAAAGGTGTTATTAAATACTGTTATCTCACGCTTGTTAAATTTCAGTTCATTCACCCCTACTCATGGCTATACCACATTTTCCCGTGTTTCAAATATGCCAGTTGGACTATACCTTTTTAAATTATCAAGTTCAAACTGTTTGTTATGATTGATTGATTAAATGGAGTTTAACCCTTTTAAATATAATAATAAAAAGAAATTAGACATGAAGGCCCCTTTTCCATGACACACCTGAAATTCACCTTACTGCAACAACATGCACAAATTCAGGTTAAAATTAACATTTTGTAGAAATTTCTTTGAAAAAAGTCCATGATTAAAGGAGTTGTGTTCACAAGATTTTTTTGCATGAAGGCCGCTTTTTCCATGACCCCCCTGAAATTCACCAAACCCTTACTACATGCGCTAGGTCAGGTGACTTGGAACATTCTGTGAAAGTATCATCCAAATCAGTCCATAAATGAGAGAGGAGAAGTGTTTACAAGATTTTTACTTGAAGGCCCTTTTATCCATGACGCTGCTGAAAAACATCAAACCGTGACTTTCAGGCGCATGGTAAGGGACTAGGAACTTTCTGTGAAAGTTTCATCAACATTGGACCATAAATGAGGGAGGAGTTGTGTTCACAAGAAAAGTGGACATACGTACGTTACGGATGGACGGACAGGCAGACAGAGAAGACGACACCAATATACGTCCGCCTCCAGTGGCGTATGAAAAGTTAGCTGTTTTCTAGAATTCCATGTCATCAAAATTTATGTGAACAGTAAGTCTATGTCTAGGATACTTTAAGTTTTTTTTTGCAACATCAATTTTGTTTTCGATATTTTGAAGACTCTTCAAAATTCAAGGGACATATAGGTTTTAGATACGGACAAGCCAGTTTGTGATTGTTACTTGTCCGTGGACAAGCAGACATTTAAAATATTTCAGAACCACTGCATTCATCATTTTATTGTAGGGCCCGTTTATAAACTACTAAGAAGTATGTACAGTTTGTTGAAAGGATATATATAGATTGAGAGATGATAAAAAGCTAAACATTCTATTTATCAAACTAATGATATTACACTGCTAAAGTTTGCTTTAGCCGGATATAGCAGAGCTCGTGCAAGTGTTTGTAATAAGGGAGTGTTTGAACCCTTACTCATTAAAGTCAGAGGGTCAAAACAGATTTTAAAGGGGTCAAAAGAGCAGAAAGAGCTATTAACAGGGCTTTTTTCTAGAATTCAGAAGAGGCCTTTGCCTGTTCATTTTGGAAATTTCTGTGTGTTTTTCTGATGGGAAACATAAGGTTGCTAAAATAAAGTATTAAAAGTACAATTTATGCATTATTTACAAAATTTTATGATATACAACTACTTGTGTGGTCTTACAACCATAAAACTTATGTAAATATCAAAGAAAATGAATTTTAAATACAAACAAATAATGATAATGCGAAAAACATTTTTTGGGGGGAATTTTTTCTGCCACGAACAGTAAAATATCTAGAGCCTTTTTAGCTCACCTGAGCATGAAGTGCTAAAGTTGAGCTTTTGTGGGTAGGTGGATGTCCGGCGTCCATCGACCATCTGGACGTCCCTCAACATTTGCCTTGTATGTATCTAGAGGCTAAATTTTTTGCACAATCATCCTGAAATTTGGTCAGAATGATTGTCTTGATCAAAACTTGGATGAGTGAAATTGGGTCAACTGGGGTCAAAAACTAGAACACTGGGTCAAATCTTAGGATAACCTTGTATGCATTCTCAAGGCCACATTTTTTGCCCGATCAACCTGAAATTTGGTCAGAATGATTGTCTTAATCAAAACTTGGATGAGTGAAATTGGGTCAACTGGGGTCAAAAACTAGAACACTGGGTCAAATCTTAGGATAACCTTGTATGCATTCTCAAGGCCACATTTTTTGCCCGATCAACCTGAAATTTGGTCAGAATGATTTTCTTAATAAAATCTCAAACAAGTTTGAAATTGGGTCAATTGAGGTCAAAAACTAGATCACAGGGTCAAATCTTAGAAAAACCTTGTATGCACTTTAGAGGCCGCATTTTTTACCCGATCAACTTGCAATTTGGTCAGAATAATTGTCTTGATGAAATCTGGGAGGAGTTCAAAATTGGGTCAACTGGGGTCAAAAACTAGGTCACTGGGTCAAATCTTAGAAAAACCTTGTATGCACTCTAGTGACCACATTTTTTGTTCGATCAACCTGAAATTTGGTCAGAATAATTGTCTTGATGAAATATTGGAGGAGTTTGAAATCGGGTCAACTAGGGTCAAAAACTTGGTCGCGTGGTCAAGTCTTAGGATTACCATGTATGAACTCTAGAGGCCACATTTTTTGCCAGATCAACCTGAAAATTGGTCAGAAAGTTTGTCTTGTTTAAATATCTGATGAGTTGAAAGTTCGGCCAACAAGGGTCAAAAACTAGGTCACTGGGTCAAATCTTCAAAATACCTTGTACGCACACTAGAAGTCACATTTTTTGCATGATCCCTTGAAATTTGTTCAGAATTCCTCATCCTTTTTCTAAACCTACTATCAACAATTTTTGACAGTTCATTCAGGTGAGTGATTTAGGGCCACTATGGCCCTTTTGTTTGAAGTAGCCTTAAAGAACGAAAAAAAGCCCAGAATTATGAGTAGAATTTTGTAGGTTTACAAGTCAATTGGCCTTTTCTTGTAAGATAGGAAGCAAGCTATTGATTTGTAAAATTTTAAATAGTCTAAAGGATGCATCGTAAAGTTTTGACTCTTAGAAAATTCTCTCAAGGGGGGGACCTGGGTATCAATGACCCCCTTGGGAGAAATTTCTAAGGGTCAAATAAGATATCAGCAGATTTTTAAGGGTCAAAATCCCAGTTCAAGGGTCAAATACGAGCCCTGATATAGCTGCGATTTGTCACCTTGCCTGATCCTGAAGGTGCCTAAAAGCTTACTTGTTTACCCTTATTTTGAAATGGTATTCATGTGAAGTTTACTAATTTTGGTGGTTATATGACTAATGTAAAAAGACATTGGAAATGATGTCACCATTTTTGCACTAATTTGAAACCATAAGCTGGCTGAAAAAAACTTGTTTGAAAGGGCAAATGAAAATAAATTTTGGTATGTAACAAAGCATATGAAGTTAAAAGGTCTGGTATTTTAAAATTAACATATATTGTACATGTTGCATTTGTCCTTTTTGCATTTTCGAAGTATATTTTAGACCTAGGTTACAATCGTAAATTTCATCACAGAATTTGTTTATTAGCAAGGCGTGTTATGATGTAACACATTGCATATTAGCTTCAAGGCATTTAAAAAGGGGTTTCTCAGTTGAATATATTTAGACTGGTTTGTATAATCACTACTCAAGTTTTAGAGCTCAGCCGGAGCAGCATTGGCTGCTAGAGGCCCACATGGAAGATAGGGTTTCCCAAATGTGTAGCCTCAATAAAGAAAGTCGTTATTATATATAGTTATTATTATTATTATTATTATTGCAGACTTCACGAAATACACATATTGTTTACTGGACAATGGGTCTGGTAAACTTAACATTTTTACCAGACCAGACAAAATTCAGCCAGACGTAACAATGGAAAACATTGTGTATATAGCTAGATTTTACAAGACAGTTGGTCCTGTAATCATGGGGAACTTATCAGACCGGCATGATATTTACCAGACATGTCAGTGGGACCGGCGGTATTTCGTGAAGTCTGTTATTGGCTCAATTTACCTTGCCCTTGTGTGCATTTTAATCTGGATCTCCACTGTTCAAAGAATTCATCATTTATCATTGGGATTGATTTCTAGCACTTTCTAGTCATTGCTTAAATAAGGCAAAATTATTGTAATTATAACATTTCTGTCTTTTATTTCTAGAAGAAAGCACTAGCCAAAATATTTTTTAAAAAGTTTGTAATATACTTAAGTGTATTAAGTAACAATAATGATTAAGCTGAGTTGACCTTTATTGTCTTTTAAGGCAATTCAATCTACTAAGCAAGAAGTCAAGGAGATGAAAGTGAGGAGATATAGGAAAATCATGGTTGTCTTGTTTGTCAATTAGATCTAGGATTTCTTTTAAATGTGCAAATGTATATACGCTGAGATCATTGAATCCTGGTTTTTGAAATCCATCGCAAACATATCCACTTTCAAATAATTATGACTGCTTCCAGAGTTTAAAAGACTGCCAGACATTAATCAGTCACTTGTTAAGAAATAAAAAGAATGTCATTGTCATGGAGACCTTTCAAGTTATCTTTTTTTACCTTTCAAAAAATCATTCTGAATCTGTTTGGATTTATTTCATAATCAGGGTCTCAGAGCCCCTTATTACTCAAAATCATGTATGGAGGTTCGATTCCTTCCCCAGACTGTATAAAATGCTGGTGCACAAAGGGACAAATTGTCTGGAGGTCCCACATGATTTTGTTATGAAACATAATTATATGATTAAAGAAAAAACCAAAAAAAAAACCCCAACAATATCACTGTGTTATAAAAAAAAAACTTGCTTCCTAGTGACTGGTTGTTTCATTTTTATGACATTTTGATACTTATATGGTGTGAGGTGTGATTAAGTTTTTTGTTTAATACTGCCACAAATTAAAAAGACATACTTTTATGGACCTAAACGCTTGTGGGTAATGGAAGAATCTCTAGTTACAAACATTACCACCCCCCCCCCCCCCACACACACACACAATTTTTGAAAAGTTTTCCTTTTATTTTTTGGTGCTCTTTTGAATGTGACCACAACCATATAACACCTATGCAATTTAGGCCTCAATCTTTAACTAGCATTCTGAAGTATTGCATGGCAATACCAAGTCCCATACCAGATTAATATATATCCCTAAAGGGGTATCTTTTTTGGGTGGTAAAGGGATTACTACCTCTCCAAAATAAAACAGTTGTATCAGTTTTTATGTATCAGCTCAATATCTCTGCAAAAAAGTTTCAGCAAAAAAGTCCAGAAATCAGGTTATTTTTTTAAGTCCAGCATCTGTATCTTCCTCAAAAACCAATGGACCGAAACCAAACTAGAACTTGTTCTGAAACTCATTAATGCGGACTCACATCCTAAAAATAAGCTCAATATCTCTGAGGGTTAAGAAAAAAGTCTGGAAAACTGATATTTCTTGGTGATTTCTAAGTCCATGGAGCATCCGTATCTTCCACAAAAATCAATGGACCAGAACCATACTTAAACTTGTTCTGTAACTCATTGATGCCGACTCACATACCAAAAATCAGCTGAATATCTCCAAGGGTTAAGAGAAAAAGTCTGGAAAACTGATATTTCTTGGTAATTTTCTAAGTCCAGCATCTATATCTATACCATAGGTCTTGTGCTAGCTTTTCAATTCAGGAGTCATCAATCCATTGACCATAAAATTTAGGAGTTCAAAACTACACTGTAGTTTATCAAGTGTCAAACAAAGAGGGCAGGAATGGACCTAAATCACTCACCTGAATTTTATTGGCCAAGTGGAACTCATCCAAGTAACTTTCTGACAAAGATACATGTCCGGTATTTAAAATGTTCATTCACATTTGCCTAATTTATGAAGAGGAGATGTAAACCTAAGAATTTAAAGTGAAAGTAGACCCTGCCCACTCATTCATTACTGAGAAGGCTAAAAATAAGCCCCGCCCTGCCACATCCATATTTATGGGCCAATCAAAATTTTGCAATCAAATTTAGAAAAGGGTCATCAAGGAACATTCTGGTAAAGCTTTATTGAAAATTGGCCCAGTAGTCCAGGAGAAGTCATTAAAAAATTTCGGGCTCAAAATAAGCCCCACCCTGCCACTCCCATATTTATGGGCCAATCAAAATTTCCTGAACAATTTGTTGAAAAGGGTTACCCGAGGAACATTCTGGTACAGTTTAATTGAAATAAGCCCCGTGGTTCAGAAGGAGTTGTCATTCACAGTTTTTTGGCTCAAAATAAGTCCCACCATGCCCTGACCATATCAGACCTATGGGCAAATCAAAAATTCCTGAACAATCTTTGAAAAGGGTCACGCAAGGACCATTCTGGTAAAGTTTCATTTAAGGTAACTGTGGACAGATAACATGGTCGAATATTAGACTTTCTTAAAATCTCACAATAATTTCTGAGATTTTGAAGTACAGGAATTAGTGAACACGTAGTGAAAAGGGTCTGAAGCTCGTTCATTTGACGTCGTGACGTCATTAAGGGGCTAACCCCTTTTGGACCCGCCAAAATCATTATTTGAAAATATTTTCTGAATAAATCCGCCGATTTTCACAAAAAAAGTTTCATTTTGAAAGTCCAAGAACGCCCGAGCTATTTGTTTTAATTTCTGTGCACATTAATATTCAAGTAGAAAAATAGGCCCGAAACGCTATTTCTCGAATTTTAAGAATTGATGTTCTGTTTTACATTTCATTTTTTTGTGAATAAGTAGAGATTTCTCAAAATTTCGTCCAGTCACCTATGCTGATTTTTTATTATTTTGTAGTGAAAAGAATATACTTTGTGTTAATCAAATAACTAGAAAGCCATGAATGGCTTAGTCGCTCCACAGGCTTGAAATTCTTGAAATAGCAAATCTAAGGTTTGCCTAGATTTTAAGATATTTTGAGTTTTACTGATGTTGAAATGATTTTCAAAGTTTCCACTTTATTACATAAAGAGAGATGACCTCTGCCCATAAAAGATATAATTTTCATCCAATGACATTAATTTTTCGCTGTATGATAAAGGTTCACCCAAGGATCATTCCAGTGTAATTTGGTTGATATCCATCAATTACATTCTGAGAAAATGGTTTTTGAAGTTTCCACTATATATCATATAGAGAAATGACCTCCGCCCATAAAATACATATTTTTCATCCGATCACAATAATTTTTGGTACACTGATAAAAGGGTCACCCAAGGATCATTCCAGTGAAATTTGGTTGATATGCATCAATTACATTCTGAAAAATTGATTTTCAAAGTTACCACTATATGACATATAGAGAAATGACCTCCACCTATAAAATACATATTTTTCATCCAATCACAATAATTTTTGGTAGACTGATTAAGCTTTACTCAAGGATCCTTCCAGTGAAATTTGGTTGATATCTATCAATTACATTCTGAGAAAATGATTTGCAAAGTTTCCACTATATAACATATAGAGAAATGACCTCCACCCATAAAATGCATATTTTTCATCTGATTACAATAATTTTTGGTAGAATGATAAAGGGTCACCCAAGGATCATTCATGTAAAATTTAATTTGTATCCATCCATAAGAATCTGAGAAAACTCACTTTTTACCATATTTGGAAATTAGCCACGCCCATTTAATCCATGTTTTCCATTGGATCAAAATTTCTTGAACAACTTTGAAAGAGGGTCACCCAAGGATCATTCCTGTGAAGTTTGGTTGAAATTCATGCAGTAGTTTCTGAGGAGATTTTTAAAGAAAAAGTTTACGACCAGATGCACGCAGGCATGCACGGACGGACGACTGCACGACAGACACAACGCCATGACAATAGCCCCAGTGGCTTTCAGCCAGTGGAGCTAAAAATGATATGTCTTCGGGTTAGATTTTTTATTAAATTCGATTTTGTGAAGTTGTTCGAACAGTTTTCGTCAAATTAGACGTTGCACCAAAACCATCGACACTATGCTTATTTGGCGCCAATCTTCGTGCAATAATGTATTCTAAAATATTTGAAATTAAGCTTTATCGTAAAATATATGATCAAAAGTATTAAATCTGAATGTGATTTTAAGAAATACAAAAATTCACTTAAATTTTATCCATTTAAAAAGACAGCCTTTGTGAACATTTGACACGACGTTGAAATATCCTTTGATTTGCGATATCTTCGCGGAATCGAATTTTACAAAAAATCTAACCTGAAGAGACATGGCTTTTATTTCAAATTTCTTCAGCGGAATGGTTTGCTAGCAACATATCTAAATTTCAGCATAGGTCACCGGACAAATTTTCGAGGAAAAAAGGCAATATTTCCAGTGACTGTGCGCATAAACAGCAACGCAGAAGACATTAACATTTAATATGTTACAGTTAATTGTATTTCTTATACTTATATCTTCATATCAATAAAACATAACATCAGGCGTCTTTAAACGAAGCAAATGGCGTTTTCAGTATAAAAATCTGTTTATCATTTCCGAAAAAATAGACAATTACTGATTTTGCTCCCTAAAAAAGGGGTTGGCCCCCTTGATGACGTCAACTCTACGTTATGAAATTCCTTTATATGACCGAAATATGAAAGCGGGTACTTCAGAGTTCAGTTATATCGCATTAGGCATGATTTGCATCCAATTTAAAATTTGGACCTTAAATGGCCCTATATGTGTCCACAGTTACCTTAAATCAGCCTAGGGGTTCAGGAGAAGATGTCATTCAAAGATTTTGGGTTCAAAATAAGCACCGCCCATATCTATGGGTCAATCAAAATTTTGCAAACAATTTTTGGAGTGTCACCCGAAGAACATTCTGGTAAAGTTTCATTGAATTCGGGCCATGGTTCAGGGGGAGATGTCATTCAAGGATTTCAGGCTCAAAATAAGCCCTGTCCTGCCACACACATTTTTATGGGACAATCAGAATTTTGCGAACAATGTTTAAAGAGGGTCACCTAAGGATTATTCTGGCAAAGTTTCATTGAAATCAACCCAGTGGTTCAGGAGAAGAATAAGTTTTTAAGATTGTTGATGGCAGAAGACGCACAACAGACTCAGGGTGATCCTTAAGTCTCCCCTTGAGCACGTTGTGCTCAGGTAAGGTAAAAAGTATGCAAACTAAAATATTCATCAGTATAACTGTTTAAATGATCTACATAAATAGTCAAAACAATTAATTAAGTGTCCTAAGACACTTTATTGTCTATGTTGACTCATTTATATAGATCTCTTATGATACTTCGAAAAACACAAGTTATTTACGCAGGGTTTTAACGGACGCAGAAAACCTGCGTCTTGTACGCAGAATCATGGTAGCAGGACTCGTAAAAATCGCAGGCATGCGTCCCGGGGGACGCAATTTCAAAATCAAAATATGGATTGATGATAACATTTTTCTGAAAACTTTCAGTTGTAAAACTTGGCGATATTTACATCAAGTGATCCAACTGTCTTAACTCTAGGTCAAATTCCAATAAGCTACAGTATTTATGCTTGCGTAACGTGCCGATCTTCATAACTTATCGATCGGACAATGCGAAGAAGGAAAAACGCCAAGTATTCCGAATAGCTGGTGGAGTAACTCCTGTCCACATTGTTTACCGCCGATTGTTTATTAAAGTAAACCCCTTTACTGTGTTGATTTTTAAATACCACAAATATTCTATTCACGACATATCAATTCAAATATCTAAATGCAACTTCAAAAACGATCTTTTGTGCTGCCAATTCGATTTTTTGTATATATTTTGATAAGTAAAAAATAACAGGAGGGTAAC
The DNA here is from genome assembly GCA_948146395.1 of Fragum whitleyi. NCBI lineage: Eukaryota > Metazoa > Mollusca > Bivalvia > Cardiida > Cardiidae > Fragum > Fragum whitleyi. The sequence continues at coordinate 51,769,503 of OX411557.1, read as the reverse complement.
CACTTTTTACATTTATCCACAGCCAATCAAATTGCAAGAAACTGTTTACAGTGGATAGGATGGTCTTTATAAATATCCCTGCCCTTTCTTTTACACAATAATGTATAAGATACCTTTCTGAAATTTTGAAGTACAGTATAGGAAAATAAATGCATGTTATACATGTAGTTTAATTGACAATACTCTAGTTGTGCTTATTAATTTATTTTACCAAAGTGCTAATGAGGGACCCTCAAAACTTAATCAGGGACCCCTAAATTTATCATGTTGAGTCCCAGGGACCCCCAAAAGTTAAGATGAAACTAAAACCCTGATTTACAGTATGTAATCTTCATGCTGCAAGTTGCATTGCTGTAAATCTAGTAGGCAAAATGGACCCACTGCAGAAATATTTGAAGGTCAAAATGGAATTATTGGGGGTCAAAACCCTGGTTTATTGGTCAACCATGAGCCCAAACCCATCAGTTACTATTTTTCTCCTTATTGTTGACATATGATATTGAGAAGATAAAGGCATAAAATGTAGTATCTGAAGTATTGAATATATTTCCTCACCTACAAAAGCTTTATTTAAATCTCTAAGCACATAATAATCTTGGTACTGTCTAGCTAACGAAGCTCCTTCTTTATGTGTGAAGGATATAGCATCTATAGCACACAGTGTATTCTTCAGGAGTCCATCTACATCTCTCTGAAATAGAACAAATACCAGGTTCATGGAGGCTTGTACCCCTCCATTGGCCTGAATTTACTGACTTCATAGAGAACTTGAAAATTTGTAACAAACTAAGCAGAAGTTGTTTAGATATATGGTTCAATAAAAATAACATATCAAAATTTAATTTTACAGCCTTTGTCCTATAGTTTCACAAAATAAATTTCAAAATTTACCATTTCATTTTGTAAAATATGATATGTTCAGAGGTAGCCCCAATATGACCCTAATGCATCTAATGAGCATTCTTACTTGAGGTCCATCTGGTATTATTACATACCAAAAATCTTCGAAGGGCCATAATTAAGCCAAGTTATCAAAAATCAAAACATGAAATTTTAAACTACCTGGCATGTATCAGTACAATCTCCAACATATGTCAGACCACCAGAATATCCGTCTGTCCGTGAGAACTGTTCATATCCCTTGATAAATATGGCCTCATTCTCCTCCATGTACTCCATAAACAACATGGAAACAATAAGTTCTGGACAAACTGTGAATCGGATCTCTTCCTGGACACGCCCCTTACCTACTGTCCCACCCCCAATGTATTTATTGGCAAAATCTACCTGCAAAATGTCGAAATAGAAAAAAGGTCAAATTATAACTAGAGCTAAATGACAATAAACATTGTAATATTTTACACAAATGAAACAAACTTTAAAATAGAAAAGTCTATGAAACTACAATTCAAAGTTTTTTTTTTGCCTGTTCATTCATTTTGTAGCAGCTGGATCACCTAAGAGTAACAATATAATCCTCTTCTTTTTGGTTTAAGGTAGATGATCCGTAATAGTTTTGCCATGTTTTGTAAGTAATGAACTTTAACAGTGTTAACCAAGGTTTCCTAATGATTTTCATTATGAAACCTTGGTCTACATTGTGAAAGACTACATTATGAAAGATAATGAGATCTGAAATGTTGCAAAACTATTACAGGTTCACTTCCTTAAAATAATCTTTCCATTTGTTGTGGACAAATATTTGAAAGAATATTTGCTGCAATCACAGATCAAACACTGGACCTAAAGGTTTGGAGTGCTGAGTGCTTCCAACTAAGTGCTCCTACTATTAAATTACGGGGGTGTCAAAACTGTGACCCAAGTTATGTGGATATTTACCTCTATGGCTTCAGGGCAAGAATCTTCGATACAGCCATCTTGTTTAACATGTATTGGACATAACTCTGCTGCAGAATTTAGCCAAGTATCTAAGGTAGGTAATTCGTCCCTCTTGATAACCTGAAGGAATAACATCAATTATTATCCAGGGTCATGCAAGTACTTATTGTCTCATTGATAGAAAACCAGGGGCCCATTTTACTAAATATCTTACAAATCATTTTTTGCATACATCAAAAAATAAAGTTGCTTCAACAGTGATAACCAAATAAGGAATTCTGCCATGCATTATCTCATTAGAATCGTCTTCTAAAGACGATTCCAATGAGATAATGCAAGTCAGAATCTAACTACAAATGAAAAAAAAAACAGGTACAATTTGTGATTTTGACTTACGATCAATTTTTTCGTAAGACGTTTAGTTAAACGGTCCCCAGGGTTGTGCAAATACTTATTGTCCAAGAAAATTGGATACTGAAAGAAATCAAGGGGCCAAAGAAGACCAGTATCACTCCAATAGAATTTAATGCTTAACAGATTTATGCATCATTCCTAAGAAGTTTGGTTGAATTGTGAACAGTAGATTCAGTGCAGGTTTGGTTATTCTTTTTTATGTTTCATCATATGATACCATTTTTTGGTGACCCTACAGGCCCTGCCCGCCCCCTGGCACACATGTCACAAGCCTTATCATAATTTAACCAAGAAATCTGAAAATACATGTTCTAAGCATCATTCCTGTAAAGTTTGGTTGAATTTTGTAAAATGTTTCATAGGAGAAGGTTAAAACATGACCAATCAATCATATCAATCATGTAAAATATCTCCACTTTTTTTTTTATCATATCACTTGGTGTGCATATCTTTTTTGTTTTGACAATTATGGAACTTTGTTGTCATGGAAACAGGGCTCGTGTTTGATCCTTAAACCAGGGTTTTGACCCTCAAAAATCTAAAATATCCCATTTTGCCCCTTAGAAATTTCTCCCAAGGGGGTCATTTTGACCCCCTAGAGAGAAAATTCTTTAGGTAGAAACTGGGAATTATCACATAACTTTTCAATGGTATATCTTGTTTTCTATTAAGAATCTACTTATTTTCCCCTATATTATTACAAGTTAAGGTTAATTCACACTGAAACCTGCAAAATTCTACTCACATTTTACCTTTTCTGTTGTTTTGACCCTTTTTAAATGAGGTTTGACCCCCATAATTTCATGGTTTAGGAGTCAATGACTCCTCAGTTTTAAACACTAGCACAAGCCCTGGGAAATATATTTTGCCTAACAAGCAACAAGCAACAGGAGATCGACATGTTAGGAGCCCAATGGACTACTCACTCTCCTGATCAACCTTTTGTCAGATAGAATGTTAGCAACTGTCACAGATCAACCCGGGACCCCATGATCATAAAATGTCTGATGCACCATTGATTGAATGTAGTTACAAGCCGCTTTCAAAGTTATTTCAGTATCATCGCGGCAGCTAGAGCCCCTAACAATGGATTCCTGGTATTTCTCTCACCAGTACAGCCATCACATTCTTTCCTAGCCTCCAGCTGCTATCTCACATAGGTCTACGATTATCAACCCATCGGTGGAGAACAAATAGTCGGAAAGAATTAACGCGACCATCGGGGATCGAACCCGGGACCTCTAGATTGACAGTCCGATGCGCTACCAACTGCACTATGACGGGGGCTCTGATGCACCACCAACCATCATTCAGAGCAACACTCGGCCATTTCCGTAAACTACAACAGACCTTGGATGTATGTTAAGCGGATGGGTATGTAACAAAATCGTGCATTTTGTAAGGGGGAAACAGTGGAAGAAAAACTAGCACTGTAGATTTATATCCATTACAGTAAAAATAACGGCTGAAAAATCTTTATTTTTGAGATTGACAAATCATTCTCAAAAATTTAGATTTTTTCAGCCCTTATTTAAGTTTTCCAAGAGTTTCCCATAATTTTTAAAAATAGTCTATGTACATCTGAGGTTGATCGTGAGATTGGCCGAGTGGTGTTCCGATCGCACCAACCATACCGGTGGCTATGGATTAAGCAAGACATGATGTACAGATAAAAGATATTACCAATCGAGTGAACTGTATATTGCCCTCTAGTCTGTCATATTCTTGTGAAACTCGGTCAAAGAAATTGAGAATACAGCGCAGCTTGGCCATCTGGGAGGATCTGAAGCAGGTAAAACAAATCTCTGTAAATCAGGCCGGGTTTGATACTTACTACTTTTTGCCACCAGTCTGAAGGATCTGTTAGCCCAAAATATAATTGGTCCTCCCTGATAGCAACAGGTCCTGCATGAAAACCATGTTTGAGTTTTGGCAATTTAAGGGATGAATTGCAAGGAAAACATTGATGGAAAAGAAGAAATTGCTTTTGTCAGGCAATTTCTTCTCTTTCTACAATGTTTTCCATTTGGAAATGCAAATATAAGTAATGGAAAGGCAATTGTTTTTTTAAAACTGGACAGATTTGAAATACTCAGTGCTGCAATTAAGTACAGGCCTCCAGGACCTGCAGCATGGTAATAACTAGCAGTCCTCCCTAAAATTCACAGGTCTCTGGCCCAAGGACTATCTAGAGTTAGTATCGACCCCCCACAGGCCCTCATTAAACTCATTGACAATAATATTTTTGTATTTTGTACAGGCCACCTTAAAACGAAAATAGAGTGTAGTAACACTTTGGCAAACACAGACATACGGGATCTGCAATGAAATTTGATAATGACAAGCTGATCTTAAAGCTGCTCTTTCACAGTTTTCATAGAAAACATACAAAACTGGATCTTAGATTCGGAAATGTGTGCATTTTCCAATATTCAAGAATCGCGCACGAGTATAGCACTAACAAACACCGTTTTCAAAAAATTTGCAACTTGAATGTTTGAAGCTGCAAGGTCAGTGAGGGGACCAGTCTATTTATTTCCAGTCTAAAATTTACGAAATTGTTATTTTTCATGAATTCTGTTTCATTTTTCGCATGTATCAATAAAAAGATTCCCAATTGACAAATACTTGGACCTTAACCTTTGATAGAATGGGACAAACAGGTGGAATTGTATGCATAAATAGCTGGTTAAATTTTAAGACTAATATTTAAGGCGTTAGTAGTTGCTTTATTTTTCAGAATGGAATTCCACTAAATTCAGGAATATCTGTCTGTTTTTCCTTACCAGGTCGAATTTTATAATTATACAGTTTTCTACTGGATGAAGTCATAGTTTCTGATTTATTTTAAACAAAAATTAGAATCACATTTTCCCAATCTGTGAAAGAGCAGCTTTAACTGAGTATAGATTAGAAATATTATCAAATGGAGTCTAGGTGAGCTTGAAAACTTTCCTATTCAAGCCAGTTTTTTATGGTAAATCTGAATCTTTTAACTTACATGTCGAAATAATGTCATTTAGAATGTAATGTTGCAGGTCATAAATATTCATCAAGGTAGGCCTATATACAGATCATCACGTCATAATCATTTGCATCATCAGCATTTTAGCAGAATTGGTCTTATGTCACAGAAACTGGTCAACCCACTCATGGTTTCCTATTGCTTTTAACCCTTGTCATGCTGAATAAATTTTGGCTAGCAATTTTCATTGAAATCAAAGGGCAAAAAGCACTAAAATTACCAAGTGAAGTTTAATTTTTAATTGAAAAACTTAATCTATTGACAATTCTGGTTTGAAAGTGAGAAACAGGTGGTGTAGACTAATATCAGACTGCACATATGTGCACATATGTGCAGGCTGATGTTTGTCTATAGCTCCTGCCATAGTAGGAATATTCCGGGTTCAGCATGACAAGGGTTAACATCAGTACAACCAAAATATTTCATTCAAGCCACCAGCTGCCAATCCCACTAAGGCCTAGCGTTTGCCATTTTGTGAAAAATAAATGACTTTTGTTAAAATGGCTTTTGCCAAATGGTGGATGAAAGTTGGTCAAGCCCAGGATTAAGCTCATGCCTCCAGGATTGAAAGCCATATTGAGCTAACTGAGCAACATAATCAAATACATTATCTGAGATACTTACAGATAAAGAAATGAGAAGAACTTTGTAAAGTTGATTGTTCTGCCCAGTTTGTGTCTGTAGGTGTCAGGGATGAGACATAGAAAAGCACAGGCCAGGATAGAACAACATAACTGTCTTTCAAGGAGCCGAGTCTCACCTGAAGTAGAAAGTAAGATGGAAATTTGTCCTGGGTCACTCACCTGAGATAAATCTTTTACAAATATACAGAGGAGACATTTGTTAATCTTTCCAAATTTCAAAGGCATTACTAATCTTATGAGATTTCAAAAAGATTTCATGCTTAAATCAATCTCTTTCCATCACAAGAAAAACATATTTATTTTGATTCTAGTTGAAAGATTGTTTCAACCATTTCCAATTATTTACAGCATTATTTTAGTTTTATCTCAGTGGCACGAGACCTAACTATGTATTCCTTACAATTTTCTCACCAGTACTACAGGGATAACTCTGACAGGCAATTTCTTCTTTTACCACACTATTTTCTGCCCTACTGAATGGTTATTTTTCAAATTAAATCCACTTTAAGTATTTTCTCTGCAAAACCGTTGAATTTGGACAGGTCCAAAATTGTGTAAAACAGGAAAGTGATTAAAGATAGTTTGTCAGGATAATCCAACCTTTGAAGGGCCAATCAATGATAAGAAAGAGCTGAATTTCAATTGGTATGGATTTAACCCTTTCCTGTTTTACAAAATTAATTTTTGACCTGTCCAAATTCAAAGATTTGTAAATCATATTTATATGGATTTAAATTGAAAAGAAACATTCAGAAGGGTAGAAAAAAGTGTGGAGAAAGAAGAAATTGCTTGTCAGAAGCAATCTCTTCTTTTTTCACAATGTTTTTTTCAATCATAAATTCGAAGGCACGTAAAAAGCAGGGATTAAACAGCAAAGGGTTAAATAACCTCACCAGAAGAGCATGTGCCAAAATATATCATTTAGCTGAATCTAATGAGAAGTGAGAAATTTTATGGCTCAGTGTGAAACAGTTGTAACTGCCTATATAATTATAGACAGTTACAACTGTTCTGCACAAAGGCAAAAAAATCCTTCACTAAATTACGTTTTGCTTTGAGATTTTAGTCTCGTTAAGCCAATTCAATGAGATTTTTGACAGGAACTAGAAAGCCATGAATGGCTTGAGTCGCTCCACAGGCTTTAAATTCTTGTAAAAGCAAATAAATGTTTTGACTAGATTTTTGGATATTTGGGGTTCTACTGATGTTGAAAATGATTTTCAACTATATAATAGATAGAGAAATGACCTCTGCTATTAAAAGACATATTTTTCATCAAATCAAAATAATTTTTGGCTGTGTGATAATGGGTCACCCAAAGATCATACCCAAAATGTTTGATTGATATCCATCAGTTACATTCTGAGAAAATGTTTTTCATAGTTCCCACTATTTAACATATTGAGAATTGACCTCCACCCATAAAATGTATATTTTTCATCCAATCAAAATAATTTTTGGTACACTGATAAAGGATCACTCAAGGATCATTCCAGTGAAATTTAGTTGATATCCAAAAGTCATATTTTGAGAAAATGATTTTCAAATTTTCCACTATATAACATATAGAGAAATGACCTCTGCCCATAAAATGCATATTTTTCATCCAATCAAAATAATTTTTGGTAAACTGATAAAGGATCACTCAAGGATCATTCCAGTGAAATTTGCTTGATATCCATTTATTACATTTTGAGAAAATGATTTTCAAAGTTTCCACTATATAACATATAGAGAAATGACCTCCGCCCATAAAATGCATATTTTTCATCCAATCACAATGATTCTTTGTAGACTGATAAAGGGTTACTCAATGATCATTCCAGTGAAATTTGGTTGATATCCATCTGTTACATTCTGAGAAAATGATTTTCAAAGTTTCCACTATATAACATATAGAGAAATGACCTCCGCCCATAAAATGCATATTTTCCATCCGATCACAATGATTTTTTGTAGACTGATAAAGGGTCACCCAAGGATCATTCATGTAAAATTTAATTGGTATCCATAAATTAGAATCTGAGAAAAGTCACTTTTTACCATATTTGGAAATAAGCCACGCCCATTAAATCCATGTTTTTCATTGGATCAAAATTTCTTGAACAACTTTGAAAGAGGGTCACCCAAGGATCATTCCTGTGAAGTTTGGTTGAAATCCATCCAGTAGTTTCTGAGGAGAAGATTTTTAAAGAAAAGTTTACGACCGGACGGACGCACGCACGGACGGACGGACGGACGCACGACGGACACAACGCCATGACAATAGCCCCAGTGGCTTTCAGCCAGTGGAGCTAAAAAATGAGAGAATCTCCCAATATCTCACCCAAAATTTATCCCTGACAAACATTAGGAGCCCCAGCTGCTAGTCCTACTGAGGTCTATGATTAAGAACCCAGTGGTGAGAGACAAATGTTTGAAAGGATGTGTGCCACCAACTGATATAAGTACAATTGAGAATTTATAAAATTAAGTATTTTTTGATACACTGAAGTAAATAGCTATCTAATGTTCAGTATAAAAGCATTTGCTCTATAGAATTACACTAAATTCTTACTCATGTTTCAAACAAAATGCAAATACCCACCCTTATTAAGTAGAAAGAAGCAGTGTGTGCTAAGATCAGAATGCACATTTGTGAAGATTGTTTTACTCTATGTAACTATCTGTCAAACCTTTGTATACGGGAGGAAATAGGTCAGGATAATCATTTGTTTCAGTGTAAGATCAATTTATATTACATTGAGTGAATAACAAAGGCTATTTTCTTTTAATATAGCTTTTTTTTGTTCACAAAATGAAATATTAAGTGATCGTACTAAAAAAACAACAACAATTATTCCATTTCTTTAATGCACAAATGAGACAAAATGTGAAAGATTAAGGACAAAATTTCTTAAGGTGTGTCATTTTGCACCTGATTACCATGCAATGCTCATGATGACATCACTTATTAGACTCTGCTTAGACCATGTCAGAAAGGATCAAATCACGGAAAGCAGGGTACAAGTTTTTGATAATTCAATGGTAAGGCAGTGAATTATCAAAATGATAATCTACCATTATTCTTCGATAAACCACCGAAATCATTAAAGAGTATGCTGTAAACAGAAAGAAAAAATGTAAAATCATTGATTACCATTCTGTTGCTCAGACACTGCAATGCCCTCTGTTGGCAATAAACATTCCACTTTCAAAGCCAAATCTATAATCCCCGGTAATGTCACCTTCAGGAAGTGCTCCCTCTCAGTTGATAAGGTGTTTTTGATAAAGAATTGAGCCAGGTTGTAGAATGTTGTCTGTTTATACTCTGCAATACCATAGTCGCCAATACCGATAGATATGTTGATGATATATTGATGTTCAATAGCCACTCTCTGGAAGTCAACATCCTCCTGAATTGAAATGCAAGGTCTATTCAGTCAAGCTTTCTTAACCCTTGACATGCTGAATAAATCTGGCTTAAATTTTTGCATCAAAATCAAAGGGCAAAAAGCACTGAAAGTACCAACAGTAGGTCAATTTTTATTTGAAAAACTGGATCTTTTGACAAGTCTGGTTTGAAAGTGAGAAACAGGGGGTGTAGACTAGCATCAGACTGCACATATGTGCAGGCTGATGTTTGTCTATAGCTCCTGCCAAAGCGGGAATATTCCGGGTTCAGCATCACAAGGGTAAAGGTAGTGGCTTTCACATTGTTAACCAAGGTTTCCGTATGAAATCATCAGGAAACCTTGGTTAACATTGTCAAAACTCATGACTTCTGAAACATTGTGAAACTATTATGGGTCCACTACCTTAAGTCCCAACCTCTGTGCATAGTTTACAGACCATCAATTTCACATTATCATAATTCCTATCACAAGCTCATACCTTACAACTCTCAGCTTACATAATCTAAGTAAAAAGGAGCTCAATTCATACAAGTTGCATTAACAGTAAGTTTGTAAAACATTTATGCCCCAATTAAAGCAGGTCTATAGCCTATTCTTTGTCTATCAACAAAGGACAATAACTAACAAAATATAATGTGTAGAGTTATAGTTCTTGTGCACTGTACTTCTCCTTGATAAAATCTAACCACCTCTGAAGTTTCATGATTCTAGCTTGCACACTTTTTGAGATATGCTCAGGACAAAAAAAAAGGTCTACAGATTGACCTTCATACAGACCGACTGACAAATACAAAGCAATAAGACCCCTTTCTTCAAAGAGGGGCATAATACATTCTGTCCATAAATAGTGATACATCACTAGTGTTATATTGTTATTTATATAGATACCAAATGTAGATAAAATTTGTATTTGTTTTTGTTACAGTTTTTACCATTGATAGTATAGGCTGCTGTTTTGATAGCTATCATTTAATCAAAGGATTCAATTTCAGGAGTCATTGACCCCTTGACCGTAAATTTCTAGGGGTCAAAACAGCTGTTGAAGGGGTCAAACATATAGGATAAGTGGATCAGAAGTAAATGTTTCTTATTTTTGCTTAATGACTTTTTCAACTGTCTCCTTCATATCTTTATGAGAGATTCATATGGAATATGAATATCTCATAAAGATATGGAGGCGACAATTATTGAATCTATTTTTACAATATGATCTACGTGGCAGGAGTGAAATAAACTCGTTGAATATTTTTGATATTACACAGGTTTTATGCAAATGAGCTCAGAGCAAATAGCAACGCTATTTTGTAACTGCAAAAATGATGTCATAATCTATATTTTGTGACGTCAGTTTTTAATGGCGTTTAAAGTTTCACGGAAAATTGAAATGTTGAATTTCAAGAATTTTGAAGATTTTTTGCAAAATTTCAGGTCATATTATAAATAGAATACAAAACTTTTGCTCATGAAATACCGAATTTATTAAAATCGGCATCTATAAACAGATACAAGAGGACCAAGATGGTCCTAGATCGCTCACCTGAGTCTCTATGACCCCTGGGACCCACATTAATTAGATAGGCAGATGTCAAAAAGAAGATAATTGCTTAGGATCAATACCATGGAAAGTTTTCACAGCAAAGAGCAAGACAGATATGCCTTTTTGCTCTTTGATTCTATCTAAAAAGGGATGCACCCGGGTGGACCCCAAAAGTGACCCTAGGGTCTTGATATGAACAAACTTGGTAGAGGTCCATAAGATGATATTACATTCTAAATATGAAAGCTGTCTGCCAGCTGGTTACAGAGAAGAAGATTTTTGAAGATTTTCATTTTTTTACCCTTCATGCTCAGATGAGCTGAAAGGGTTGCGCCCAGGTGGAGCCCAAATGTGATCCTAGGGTCTTGATATGAATAAACTTGGTAGAGGTCCACTAGATGATTCTACATACCAAATATGAAAGCTGTCTGCCATCTGGTTTCATAGAAGATGATTTTTGAAGATTTTCATTTCTTTACCCTTCATGCTCATAAGAGATAAAGGGATGCACCCTTGCAAAGCCCAAATATGACCCAAGGGTCTTGATATTAACAATCTTGGTAGAGGCCCACTAGGTGATGCTACACACCAAATATCAAAGCTGTCTGCCATCTGGTTACAGAGAAGAAGATTTTTAAAGATTTTTGCTCTTTGATTCTAAGTAAAAAGGGTTGGGCCCGGGAAAAGCCCAAATATGACCCCAGGGTCTTGATATGAACAAACTTGGTAGAGGTCCACTAGATGATGCTACATACCAAATATGAAAGCTGTCTGCCTTCTGGTTTCAGAGAAGAAGATTTTTGAAGATTTTCATTTTTTTACCCTTCGTTCTCATAAGAGATAAAGGGATGCACCCTTGCAAAGCCCAAATATGACCCAAGGGTCTTGTTATGAACATACTTAGTAGAGGCCCACTAAGTGATGCTACACACCAAATATTTAAGCTGTCTGCCATCTGATTACAGAGAAGAAGATTTTTAAAAGATTTTCACTCTTTGATTCTAAGTAAAAAGGGTTGGGCCCGGGCAAAGCCCAAATATGACCCCAGGATCTTGATATGAACAAACTTGGTAGACGTCCACTAGTTGATGCTACATATCAAATATGAAAGCTGTCTGCATTCTGGTTTCAGAGAAGAAGATTTTTAAAGATTTTCATATTTTCACCCTTTTTGTTAAGGGTAAAGGGAAAGTTAAGGGTGGATTTCATTTATTTGAACAACTTTGATAGAGCTTGACCCAAGGAACATCCCTGCCAAGTTCCATCAAGATTGGCCCACTGGTTTAGGAGGAGAAGATGTTTAAAGAAATTGTGGACGACGCACGACGGACGACTGACGACCGACATTCTACGATCCCAATCGCTCACCTTGAGCACTTCGTGCTCAGGTGAGCTAAAAAACAATCGTTTTTATCTTTTTATAGACAACTCATTTAATAAATTCGGTATTCCACGACCACTCATTTAATATTCTCTATGTAATAAATTAATAATTTGTAGAGGCATCAAGATACAATACTGACAATTTTAGGAGTCAAATGACCCTCCTGACAAGAAAATTTAAGGGGTCAAAATGGCATATTTACAGATTTTTGGGGGTATAAACTCTAGTTTAAGGGTCAAGATGAATGTCTTCAGTAAATACCAGAGTTTTTTCCACGATGACCACTTCAGCAACTAGACTGTCGCAAAAGCTGACCAATATCCCTGAAAAGTGCTTGTCAATATGAAAAGCCATTTTCTTTCAAAGGGCCATATCTCTGTCAAACGTCAATGAATTGTATTAAAAATATCACAAGTTTGCACATCTCATTCTCTGCCTACTGATCACACCTGTAAAGTTTCAATGAAATTGTGGAGACAAGAAAATGGCTACAGATGTACAGACCAAAGGACACACTGTCTCCTATATACCCCAAAACATGATTTATGGGGGTATAATTACACAAAGGCTGTAACAAGGGGCAAATGAAGTAAGGTTCTGGTTCGGTCGGAGCACCAGGTCCTAACAATGGATTCCTGGTATTTCTTTCACCTGTACTACCATTACACCCTTTCCTAGCCTCCGACTGCTATTTTACATAGGTTTACGATTATCTACCCATTGGTGAAAGACAAACGTCGGAAAGGATATTTGCTGCCACCGGGGATCGAACCCACCACTTCCAGATTGGAAGTCTTATGCCTAACCAACTGCGCTATGGTGGCGGCTAAGGTTCTGTAAATGTGTAGGCACTAAGAATACTTATTCACAGCTGTTGAATATTGTACTTCATGATTATCCATTTTGTATCTTCTTGAATAACATTGCAAAAGTTTTATCTTAATGGGGTTTAATGTGGCTTAAAGCCTTTAACATTTTTTAAGTCAAAAGAACCCAAGTCAAACACTTCAAGTCAAACAAGGTCAGAACCAAACATAAGTAACATTACATACCTCCAGACAGATCTGTTTAAGTTGATGAAGTCCATCTTTGACCTGCCACCATGTTCCCTGGTCACAAGGGAAGACAACTTTGGTCATTGTTATACCACACAACAGTTACCTCCCCTGACATGGCTCCACCATCACTGAAAAGAAAAAGTTTTTTTCTATTCTTGTTGTTGTTCATGGCTCATGTTTGACCCCCAAAAAATCTGTAAATATTTAAATTTGACCCCTAGAAATTTCTCCCAAGGGGGTCATTTTAATCCCCCTTGAGAGGAATTACTAAGGGTCAAACATGGTTTAATACCTAAGATTTTCACAAATTACTATCTTAAGTTCTACAAATTAATTACTTGTTTCATATTGTTACAAGAAACAGTTAAATGGACTCTTAAATATGCAAAATTCTACTTATGCTTTGCTTTTTCTGTTGTTTTGACCCCTTTAAATTCAGATTTGACCCCCAGAATTATTTAGGTGAGAGTCAATTACTCCCAACTATCAAACTCTAACACGAGCCATGTTGTTATGTTTTACTCAACCAAATATTATTACTCAAACTATTCCTCTAAATCAGCATCAACTATCAGGGCTTGTGCTAGTTTTAAACATTTGGGAGTCTTTGATCCCTTGCACATATAAATCTTGAGGCTTAATGCTCTTTCTGTAGGGGTCAATAGAGCAAAACATGAAAACTTAGTCTTTCAAGTAATCTATACAAGTGAAACAACAAAAACAATAAAATGTAGACACACTTTATTGTTTATGTCGTTTCATTTTTATAGATCTTTTGTAATAGAATGAAGAAAACAAATGATCTATAAAATCTTTTATATTGCATACGTTGCTCCACTGGAAATTCATTGGGTCAAATTCAAAATGACCCCCTGAAGGAAATTATTGAGGGTCAAAATGGAATTTTTGAGTCAAAATCCTGGTTTAAGGGTCAAACACAAACCTTAAACTTTTGATTTTTGTGTGCATCTTCACTTTTATTTTGTCTATGATCGATGCCCTTAAGAAGGACAAAAATCTTTTGAGCCTTTGCCACTCATTTATACTGTATTGGCAACCCCATACAACTGATGATACTACTCTGTTTTCAAATGAAAAACTTGAATGGTTCTCAATTGATAAACATCTTAATGGAGGTGATAATTGTTACGTACAAACTGTCCTCAAACAAAGCATAGCTGAAAAATATTGGGCATGAGCGGGCCTCAAACCCATGCAGACAAGTAACATTCAAATTTTTGGTTTACAAGTCAAATGCACTAACCACTTAGCCAAAGAAAATCTTCACTGGCGCAGGTGTCAGACATCGTATTTAAACCTACACAGCTATGCAGGATAGTGGTGAGAGTGGTTTCCCATAACACACTCCCCCTAAAGAATGATCATATATTGATGACGATAAGCCTATCTAGGTAGTTATGTGCATTGGCTCAATGGCCCATGCCAGACAAGCCCCGATGTTACGTACAAACTGTATTTTCGCAGGCGTCATATTTTTTCGCGGTAATGGAATTTTAGCGTACTGCTTGCTCCTTGGCTGTGAAATGATTCAGGTTTTGTGAACAAACCCCACACATATCTACCAAATAAAAAGTTCAATAACGTCTGAGTTTTTGATATGAATTTAATAAAAAATATAAATGCATTCAAATTCTGCATCATGTTCCATCATTTAGAAACCCTCTTTCCAAATTACCTCCATTTTCTTGTTAGAAAGACGTAAACACAATGCAATTTTGACCAACAAAGGGCACAATGTCATAGTCACCAGTGAATGTACGAGAACATGAAAATCCAATGCTTGGACCTGACTAATTTATTTCAAGATAGATTTTGTAAACTACCGTGGAAATATGATAATCTGACTCAAAATGGTGCTTATAGGAGGGACCCCTTATGACAGTGGTCACCATTCAGCAGCATTTTCAGGTAATAATTTTCTGGCATGATCCCTAAAATTTTGCTGATTGACAGGAACAAGCTTATAATGCATGATATATTTGTTCTTGATTTGTTTTTTATTTGAATTCTGTTCACAATTAACAGGTTTGTACTGTAAAAATAAGAGGGCCATGGTACGATATGATTGTTTTGCGAGGGTGGATGGAAATACCGGAAAGGACCGTAAAGGACCGTAAAGGACCTGAAAGGACAATGGAAATACCGGAAAGGACCGGAAAGGACATTGGAAATACCGGAAAGGACCAAAAAGGACAATGAAAATACCGTAAAGAACTTTTAAAACCCTGTAAACAGCTCTAGTCTTGCTCCTTGACCATAAAACATCACTTTTCCTACCTACTTACTTGAAGACCTGAGTTGCATTTCAAAGCAATCAAAATTACTCCATTGTTGACTTTTTATTGTGAAACAGTATTATTTTCATTTTTATTGGTCCCGGAAAGGACCTAAATCCAATTGAAAAGACTGACGGAAATACCGGAAAGGACATTGGAAATACCGGAAAGGACATAAGAAAGGACAGAAAAGGACAGGAAAGACATTGGAAATACCGTAAAGGACCGTAAAGGACCGGAAAGGACCTTGAAAAGGACCGTAAACGACCGGAAAGGACATTGGAAATACCGGAAAGGACCAAAAAGGACAATGGAAATACCGTAAAGGACTTTTAAAACACTGTAAACAGCTCTAGTCTTGCCCCTTGACCATAAAACATCGCTTTTCCTACCTACTTACTTGAGGACCTGAGTTGTATTTCAAAGCAGTCAAAATTACTCCATTGTTGTCTTTTTATTGTGAAACAGTATTATTTTTATCTTTATTGGTACCGGAAAGGACCTAAATCCAATTGAAAAGACTGACGTAAATACCGGAAAGGACATTGGAAATACTGGAGAGGACCTCGAAAAGGACCGGAAAGGACATTGGAAATACTGGAAAGGACCGAAAAGGTCAATCGAAATACCTTAAAGGACTTTAAAAACACTGTAAACAGCTCTAGTCATGCCCCTTGACCATCAAACATTGCTTTTCCTACCTACTTACTTGAGGACCTGAGATGCATTTCAAAGCAATCAAAATAACTCCATTGTTGTCTTTTTTTGTGAAACAGTATTATTTTCATCTTTATTGGTACCGGAAAGGACCTAAATCCAATTGAAAAGACTGATGTAAATACCGGAAAAGACATTGGAAATACCGTAAAGGACTGTAAAGGACCGGAAAGGACATTGAAAAGGACCGGAAAGGACATTGGAAATACCGGAAAGGACCAAAAAGGACAATGGAAATACTGTAAAGGACTTTTAAAACACCGTAAACAGCTCTAGTCTTGCCCCTTGACCATAAAACATCGCTTTTCCTACCTACTTACTTGAGGACCTGAGATGCATTTCAAAGCACTCAAAATTACCCCGATGTTGTCTTTTTAGTGTAAAATAGTAATATTTTCATCTTAATTGGTACCGGAAAGGACCTTAATCCAATTGAAAAGACTGACGGAAATACCGGAAAGGGCACGGGAATGGTCTGAAAAGGACATTGGATATACCAGAAAGGACTTTTTTAGTACTTTAAACAGCTCTAGTCTGGCCCCTTGGCCCTAAAACATCGGCCCTAAAACATTAAGTTTCCCAAATACAAGAGGACCACAGAGGGTTTTCAAAGCAATCGAATTTACGCCATTGTTGTCCTTTAATTGTAAATACTATTATATTTAGTACCTAAATTGGTACCGGAAAGGACTTTAATACAATTGGAAATAATGATGGAAATACTGGAAAGAACATTGGAAATACCGGAAAGGTCCGAAAACGACAATGGAAATACCAGAAAGGCCTTTTAAAACACTGCAATAACAGCCCTAGCCTTGCCCTTTTGTCTTAAAAATCCTGAACACCTGAGAGGCATTTCAAAGCATTCAAAATACCCCCATTGTTGCCCTTTTGCTGAAAATCACTGTTTTTTTTTACCTATGGTGGTACCGGAAAGGACCTAAATCCAATTGAATTAGGATGATGGAAATACAAGAAAGGACCAGAAAAGACATTGGAAATGTCGAAAAGGACCAAAAGAGACAATGGAAATACCGAAAAGACCTTCCAAACACTGTAAACAGCTCTATGCTTATCCTTATGCTCTAAAACATCGCTTTTCTGAACTACGTACTTGAAAGGACCTTCGTCATATCGGCCAGGACATTGTAAATACCACAAAGGACCGGAAAGGACATTGGAAATACTGGAAAGGACCGAAAAGGACAATCGAAATACCTTAAAGGACTTTAAAAACACTGTCAACAGCTCTAGTCATGCCCCTTGACCATCAAACATTGCTTTTCCTACCTACTTACTTGAGGACCTGAGATGCATTTCAAAGCAATCAAAATAACTCCATTGTTGTCTTTTTTTGTGAAACAGTATTATTTTCATCTTTATTGGTACCGGAAAGGACCTAAATCCAATTGAAAAGACTGACGTAAATACCAGAAAAGACATTGGAAATACCGTAAAGGACCGTAAAGGACCGGAAAGGACATTGAAAAGGACCGGAAAGGACATTGGAAATACCGGAAAGGACCAAAAAGGACAATGGAAATACCGTAAAGGACTTTTAAAACACCGTTAACAGCTCTAGTCTTGCCCCTTGACCATAAAACATCGCTTTTCCTACCTACTTACTTGAGGACCTGAGATGCATTTCAAAGCACTCAAAATTACCCCGATGTTGTCTTTTTAGTGTAAAATAGTAATATTTTCATCTTAATTGGTACCGGAAAGGACCTCAATCCAATTGAAAAGACTGACGGAAATACCGGAAAGGGCACGGGAATGGTCTGAAAAGGACATTGGATATACCAGAAAGGACTTTTATAGTACTTTAAACAGCTCTAGTCTGGCCCCTTGGCCCTAAAACATCGGCCCTAAAACATTAAGTTTCCCAAATACAAGAGGACCACAGAGGGTTTTCAAAGCAATCGAATTTACGCCATTGTTGTCCTTTAATTGTAAATACTATTATATTTAGTACCTAAATTGGTACCGGAAAGGACTTTAATACAATTGGAAATAATGATGGAAATACTGGAAAGAACATTGGAAATCCGGAAAGGTCCGAAAACGACAATGGAAATACCAGAAAGGCCTTTTAAAACACTGCAATAACAGTCCTAGCCTTGCCCTTTTGTCTTAAAAATCCTGAACACCTGAGAGGCATTTCAAAGCATTCAAAATACCCCCATTGTTGCCCTTTTGCTGAAAATCACTGTTTTTTTTTACCTATGGTGGTACCGGAAAGGACCTAAATCCAATTGAATTAGGATGATGGAAATACAAGAAAGGACCAGAAAAGACATTGGAAATGTCGAAAAGGACCAAAAGAGACAATGGAAATACCGAAAAGACCTTCCAAACACTGTAAACAGCTCTATGCTTATCCTTATGCTCTAAAACATCGCTTTTCTGAACTACGTACTTGAAAGGACCTTCGTCATATCGGCCAGGACATTGTAAATACCACAAAGGACCGGAAAGGACATTGGAAATACTGGAAAGGACCGAAAAGGACAATCGAAATACCTTAAAGGACTTTAAAAACACTGTCAACAGCTCTAGTCATGCCCCTTGACCATCAAACATTGCTTTTCCTACCTACTTACTTGAGGACCTGAGATGCATTTCAAAGCAATCAAAATAACTCCATTGTTGTCTTTTTTTGTGAAACAGTATTATTTTCATCTTTACTGGTACCGGAAAGGACCTAAATCCAATTGAAAAGACTGACGTAAATACCAGAAAAGACATTGGAAATACCGTAAAGGACCGTAAAGGACCGGAAAGGACATTGAAAAGGACCGGAAAGGACATTGGAAATACCGGAAAGGACCAAAAAGGACAATGGAAATACCGTAAAGGACTTTTAAAACACCGTTAACAGCTCTAGTCTTGCCCCTTGACCATAAAACATCGCTTTTCCTACCTACTTACTTGAGGACCTGAGATGCATTTCAAAGCACTCAAAATTACCCCGATGTTGTCTTTTTAGTGTAAAATAGTAATATTTTCATCTTAATTGGTACCGGAAAGGACCTCAATCCAATTGAAAAGACTGACGGAAATACCGGAAAGGGCACGGGAATGGTCTGAAAAGGACATTGGATATACCAGAAAGGACTTTTTTAGTACTTTAAACAGCTCTAGTCTGGCCCCTTGGCCCTAAAACATCGGCCCTAAAACATTAAGTTTCCCAAATACAAGAGGACCACAGAGGGTTTTCAAAGCAATTGAATTTACGCCATTGTTGTCCTTTAATTGTAAATACTATTATATTTAGTACCTAAATTGGTACCGGAAAGGACTTTAATACAATTGGAAATAATGATGGAAATACTGGAAAGAACATTGGAAATACCGGAAAGGTCTGAAAACGACAATGGAAATACCAGAAAGGCCTTTTAAAACACTGCAATAACAGCCCTAGCCTTGCCCTTTTGTCTTAAAAATCCTGAACACCTGAGAGGCATTTCAAAGCATTCAAAATACCCCCATTGTTGCCCTTTTGCTGAAAATCACTGTTTTTTTTTACCTATGGTGGTACCGGAAAGGACCTAAATCCAATTGAATTAGGATGATGGAAATACAAGAAAGGACCAGAAAAGACATTGGAAATGTCGAAAAGGACCAAAAGAGACAATGGAAATACCGAAAAGACCTTCCAAACACTGTAAACAGCTCTATGCTTATCCTTATGCTCTAAAACATCGCTTTTCTGAACTACGTACTTGAAAGGACCTTCGTCATATCGGCCAGGACATTGTAAATACCACAAAGGACTGGAAAGGACATTGGAAATACCGGATAGGACCTTTGTTCAGCATAAAAAGACAATACAAATACAGGAAAGGACAGTAAAGGTCATTGCAAGGACCGAAAAGGACTGTCAAAACACCGAAAACAACTCTGTTCTTGGCCTGTAACCCTTATGCAAATTTTTACTAACTTAATGGTACTAAATCGGACTTTGTGATACCAGATGGACAAGGAGTGAATAACAGAGTACTCCAAAAGATCCGTTGTTGCCCGTTTACTGCAAAACAATGTTCATTCTAATCTAAATGGTATCGGAATAGACCTTTGTCATACCTGAAAGAACAAAGAAAATATCGGAAGGGACATCGGAAATACCGAAAAGGACCGAAAGTGAAAAAGGTGATACCGGAAAGGACTTCAAATCACTGAAGACAGCCTTATTCTTGGCTTGTTGACGTAAAACACCTTTTTTCTTACCTACATAGAAACGGAAAGGGCCAGAATTTAATTGTAAAGCAATCATAAAAGCTCATATTTTTCCTTTTTATTCTAAAATACATTTTAAATGATCTAATATGGTACCTTAAAGACCGTTTGTCATACCAGAAAGAACATTGGAATTAAAGAAAAGGACCTCACCCACCCCATTCCCCTAGAATAGTTACAATGACAATAGGTCTCTTTATGAAAACATCTTAAGGTTTCTTACTGAAAGCTGTGAAGGCGTCTGCTAATTTGTACAAATATATGTAGGATACACGTATTTTGTAACAGCCAGCATACACATTAGATTTTTAATATATTCCAAGTCCCTTAGAGTAAAACCGATAATGTTCTACTTTTTTTTCTTACACTCTCAATATTGGTATAGTCAATATAGTAATTTTGTAAACTCTTAAGTAAATCGGATGAAAATTGTGTACTCTATTTCGAAAAAAGAGAAAAATTATCAGACGGACGGGATGAAATCATTACTAAAATAGTTGATAGGCTCCATTCAAATAAATAAACAAAACAAATGTATTCCATGAGAATCTGTCACCTGTATCCGTGCTGTAGAAACTTTTAAACGCCCAAAAAGTCGTTTTATGCAATGGCCCCAGTGGTCCGTCCGTCTGTCCATCCGTTAGCAATTTTATGTGTGCGCAACTCCTCCTAAACTATCACAGGGAATGAGCTAAATCTTGGCAGAATTACACCGTATGGTGATTAGTTGTTTATAAGAGGGATGATCCAGAAGTTCGTTTAATCGGCTAATAACTTTCGCATTTATGGCTTGTTCTGTATATTTTTTTAGTGAATGTGCAGTTTACACAGGGTATAACGTGCCACGCCGACACCAGAAGGTTCGTGGACACCTGATCGTTTTTTTCGAGCCGCCGTCAAAGCGCAGTTGGTAGCGCGTCGGACTGTCAATCTAGAGTTCACGGGTTCGATCCCCGGCGGCGGCACTCATTCTTTCCGACAATTTGTCTCTAACCAATGGGTTGATAATCGTAGACCTATGTGAGATAGCGGCTGGAGGCTAGGAAAGAATGTGGTGGTTGTACTGGTGAGAGAAATACCAGGAATCCATTGTTAGGTGCTCCAGCCGCCGCGATATAACTGAAATAATGTTGAAAGCGGCGTTAAACTCCATTCAATCAATCAATCGTTTTTTCGATACGGAACTAACGGTGGAGCAACTTTTTGACTGATTTATAAACCGAAGTAATCATTTTCATTTCAATTTTTAGTATCACTGTCGAGATGAATGGTTCTTCTTTTTGGAAATAAAAGTAGAGGGTAACAACTAAGCCAAATGAGCGAGTTCTAGCCCTAGGATTGAGTGACTTTGCTTGCTTTTGAGGTTTGTCATTAATTTTTTGTCAAGCAACCTGACTATTCTTAATTGCTTGTGATTGTCTAAGAGCATTTATGTGTCCTCTACACGCATACAAAATTTCTCGGCGAAAGATCCACATAGCGGAAAATATGATAACAAGACACCCCCTATCACAAATTCTGGTGTCGATTTTCAATCGAAAAAAATTCAGGGGGTGTCTTGTTATCATATTTTTCGCTACCCTGGCCAATAAAAGTACGAATATCTTCGCTTTATGTGGATCTTTTGCCGAGAATTTGGAATGTGTGTAGAGGATACATTAATGCTCTTGTTCCTGAATAACCTGACCTTTACTTAATAAAAATAGCATGAGATTACAGTTTTTTGCGCATATGTGCCCAACTCCTACAAATTCTATTGAATTGAACCGAATCTTTCCACGATGTATGCCTGATATTTAGTTGAGCATAAGATTTTAAAAATGAAAAAGCTTGCGTCTTTCTTAAATAATCTGCCCTTGAATTGATTGAAATGCACTATATTTCTTTTGTGGGGACCTCCTCTTACACTTTGAATTGGAATAACTGAAATTTGCCAAAATGGCTCTGTTTGGTGTATAGTTGTGCATAAAACCATGTTCAATTTACACTCAGAAGGTCATACTATGTTATGGCTCCAGTTGTTTGTCTGTCTGTCAATGTATGTACTACATAGCTTTTTGTGCTCATGCGCGCGCAGAAAAAGGTCTAGTGTGCGTCATCAACTTTTGTGCGACACGAAGGGTATTATGTGTTCAAGGCAGTAGTTGCTTATCACTACGCTGTGCTAAAATCAAAGTACTGATAGTACTGAAGGCGAAGGCCCTGAATAGACGAAAGAACACACAAGGTCAATTTTCTGGAATATAACCTTGAATATTCACCTTGTCCCTATAAAGTATTCCCGATATTTTCTTACATATCACAGCAAAAATCACTACTGTGTTAACGATACATAGCTTTTATATTTGATCTTTTCGGATGACCTTGCTAAAAGGGAAAAGAAGAGTATGCTGTTAACTAATACTTTCTCCCTTCTCCCTAATATTCTTTACCCTTTCTGCAACAAATTTTACTAATTTGCCAACATATTGTATGTAATCTGCAACCCATTACAATTTGGACCTGTCTAAACATTTGTTGTCTTGTAATGGATTAATCTAAATTAGAAATTTGTAAAAGCCTTGTCAAATCCTTAAATCCTAAAACAGACGACAAAATTTTAGACTGGGCCAACTTGGAAATGGTTGCAGATAATAAATCAGCATGATTGTATTTTGATGTATATCTAAGGTAGAAATTGAAAAATAATGGGGTATGAGTATATGATGGATATAGATATTGACCCAATCAATTCCTTGTGTTCCCACAGTAAAATACAACTTCTTTATGGAATTCTTTTTAATGTAAAAGAAAGAGCCGACGAGCTTGTGCCCCTAGAAAAACAGCATAACTCCGATTGTTAGACGGGATGATCGAATGGATAAATTGACTGACTAGTAGCAAACCAATCAACTCAACTGAAATTATAAAAACGCGAGTTGCGCCTGTATACAAAGCGGTATCGGGCGTAGTAATATATACCTTGGGAATTAGATGTTTTTTTGGTGCACTCAGCCCTATAAAGTGAGCATACCGTTCGACATTTTTCCTTTGAATTGAGTTCGGAATGTGGCTTACGATTTCTATAGGTAAACTCTTGGTTTCACTCGCTTAAAAAAGCCTTGCTGAAAAGATTAAAAATAATTGGAGTGCATGCCTTCAAATGTCATCTTGCCTCTTTATAAACCAGGCCTTCGGCGCTTTTAGCACTTTGATGATATTATAGCTCTTAGTTCAATATCTACAATATGGGCTGTATAGTTTTTTCCTTAACATTGAATAACGATAGCCAATTGGTTACAATTATCCCTGTATCCTGGCTCAGCACAGTTTATATTTTACATTCTCTGTACTCAGAGAAGCAATAAAGGACGGTCATTGTTTCTTTAAAGGTACATAATTTGTCGGTATATCTGCACTTTCAGAAAGTAAGCCGAGGAATCGATAGAAGAAGTAAAATGACGGAAGTCGCCAAAGAAAAAGCCATGTTTGGTCTTTCCTACATAATTCAATCGCTTTCTTATAAGATAATGATCGCAGAAGAACTGACGGAAGGTTTAATGGCTTTAATCTAAAAGCTGTATCACAAGTTTTAAGACCTATGTGCTGTAGCAGCTGGAGGTTGGAAGAGGATGTAATGGTGGTAGTGGTGTGAGAAATACCAGGAATCCCTTTTTAGGTACTTAAGCTGCTATGATATAACTGAAAGATTGTTGAAAGCGGCGTTAAACCCCATACAAACAAACAAACCATTAGTTCCTATTTCATATTTCTAACTAGGTAGTCTTTAATAAGGTTCTTTTACTGACAATTGTTTCATTATCTAATTATACGCGCGTCGGGAGGACGGGACGCATTATGTGATCAACCTTGGCGTCCAGCATCAAGGTGGACGGGCGGCGTCCACTTCTTTGTCCGGAGCATATAACTCTGTCAGTTTATTTTCGATTGACTTGAAACTTTCCCTGACGATAATAATATGTCACTTTGTGTATCTTGAGCCTCATTTTTCCAGAATTATGATCATGAAGGATTAAAGATATGATAGGAAGATGACGAAATTATTTCATTTGTTTATTTGTTTATTTATCTTTAGTAATTTCTCTTTGCTGTCTTCCACACCTTGGACACCAAGCAGTGCAACGGGCGTATTTTGATACAGTTTACCACCTTGTTTTTCATATAATTTACTACAAAAAAAAAAAAAAAACAAAAAAAAAACAAGACATCAACGTCCAGCTCAAAACAAACAATACCAGTGGTGAACGAGTAAAAAAAATTATATTTTTTGTTTTGAATCTATTAACTGACATGCTTTTAACCGTACATATAGTGTATTGTGTTCAGTCCTGTTATCAGCGAAGGGAGATAATCATTTTTTTTTTTTTTTTTTTTTTTTACCGTCCTAGACATCATAGGTTAGGCAATGTTTGCCTCTGTTGATGCTTTTTGACATCTTTATCATATCTATTTCTGTCGTCGCCGGGAACATAACAGGTTGGGTTGAACTTAATAGGGTAGTTTTTCCAGTAGTTGTTCAGTTGACTCTTAAGACTGTTGATTGAGGGTGCCATAACTACGTGATCTGGCAGCGAATTCCAGATATTTACAACTCGGTTGCTGAACATATTTTTTCGGATATTTAGCCTAGATCTTTCTTTATATATTTTTCTTGAGTTGCCTCTTGTTCTAACTTGGGTTGCCATTGAAAAAAATTTATCTTTATCAATATCGTCTAAATCGTTCATTATCTTGTAAACTTGAATTATATCGGCTCGCTGTCTAAATCATGGCTGCCAGTATTGGCCCGAATTTTCATCTTTTTCTAAGGAGATAATAGAAGTTATACCGTATCGGCAGTAGATTTCAATGTTTGTCAGGTCAGCATTATCGCTTAGGCGTCACACACGCTAATGCCTACCATCTTGTAACGTTGTTTTTCCATTTACCTGTTTTGACACCGTATTATTCTGAAGCACTTCTTGTTTATCATAAGTAGATTTTACAATGCGTTTTTTTTTTAAATTGTCATTTTTATTTTAGATATATGCTGCATAAGACAGAATTAACCTTTTTCTGATGGAGGTGATTTAATTATCAACCAACTTTAGAGTGCTTAGAAAGCACAGTGCGCAATGAAATGACGTAAGACGTTTAAAAAATAATACGTTTTTGAAATTTATGTCCACACAACCAAATGTTAATGTTTTTCATATTTTTAAACGTTTCTCCAAGATTTTTTTACTGGTAATTGTACGATTTTTTTTAAAAAAGGTACAAATGATTCATGATATTGATATTGATAATAGAATGTGGCAGCAAAGCATTTTGAAACCCGCCTATAAAATTCGGGTATGGAAGAAACTGTGTTTACACACACTTTATTTATTTTGTTGTGTATAACCTATTGTTATTTTTAACCACATAACGGAAACTAGAAAAAAAAATAGTATTTTTATTTAGAAAGTTCACAAAATTTCATCCACTATTGATGAGGATTTTTAGAAAACTTCACCTTTTTCACGTCGATTTTTTTTGCTACAAATGACGTTTTACTTTTTTTGAATTGTTAAAAAAAACTCTATCAATTTTTTGCTATTTCACCGACTGCCATTCTAGTTCACCTACAAACATGATGCCCATTCTCTCGTAAATGTTAAGATTCGCCACATTTTTTCATGAACTATTTTACGCATTTTGGGAATCTCAAAAAAACTATCCACGAAAAGTTATTTACGTTTTACAGACGTAATTTAAGGGGTTTAGTGATAAAGAGACGTAATTAAACGGGAATTTGATTTTCCTCTATTCACCTAACAAATAGACTTCAAAATTATGCTTTCTTGTGGTTTGATATGTATGAAAACATCGAAACTGACTGATAAGTTTAGAAGAAATAGCAGATGGCACCATATCCGAGACATGCGTTTTCAAATGTTAAGCATTGCCATGCCCGACGTTGTACGTTACATAAAAGTACCCAAGTGTCCATTCCAGTCCTTTCCGGTATTTCCAATGTCCTTTCCGGTATTTCCGTCAGACTTTTCAATTGGATTAAGGCCCTTTCCAGTACCAGTAAAGATGGAAATAATACTATTTTACAATGAACAGACAACAACGGGGTAATTTTGATTGCTTTGAAATGCATCTCAGGTCCTCAAGTATGTAGGAAGGAAACGCGATGTTTTATTGTCAAGGGGCAAGACTAGAGCTGTTTAGAGTCCTTTTCGGTATTTCCATTGTCCTTTCCAGTCCTTTTCGGTATTTCCATTGTCCTTTCCAGTCCTTTTCGGTCCTTTCCAATGTTTTTTTCCGATCCTTTCCGGTATATCCAATGTCCTTTCCGGTATTTCTTTTCAATTAAATTAAAGTGCTTTCCGGTACCAATAAAGATGAAAATAACACTGTTTCACAATAAAGACAACAATGGAGTAATTTTGATCGCTTTGAAATGCATCTCAGGTCCTCAATTATGTGGGTAGGAAAAGCGATGTTTTATTGTCAAGGGGCAAGACTAGAGCTGTTTTCAGTGTTTTAAAAGTCTTTTATGGTATTTCCATTGTCCTTTTCGGTCCTTTCCGGTATTTCCAATGTCCTTTCCAGTCCTTTTCGGTCCTATCCAATGTCCTTTCCGGTCCTTTCCGGTATATCAATTGTCCTTTTCGGTATTTTCGTCAGACTTTTCAATTTGATTAAAGTCCTTTCCGGTACCAATAAAGATGAAAAAATAATACTGTTTCACAATAAAAAGACAACAATGGAGTAATTTTAATTGCTTTGAAATGCATCTCAGGTCCTCAAGTAAGTAGGTAGGAAAAGCGATGTTTTATGGTCAAGGGGCAAGACTAGAGCTGTTTACAGTGTTTTAAAAGTCCTTTACGGTATTTCCATTGTCCTTTTTGGTCCTTTCCGGTATTTCCAATGTCCTTTCCAGTCCTATCCAATGTCCTTTCCGGTCCTTTCCGGTATATCAATTGTCCTTTTTGGTACTTTCGTCAGACTTTTCAATTTGTTTAAGTCCTTTCCGGTACCAATAAAGATGAAAAAATAATACTGTTTCACAATAAAAAGACAACAATGGAGTAATTTTAATTGCTTTGAAATGCATCTCAGTTCCTCAAGTAAGTAGGTAGGAAAAGCGATGTTTTATGGTCAAGGAGCAGGACTAGAGCTGTTGTCAGTGTTTTAAAAGTCCTAAACTGTATTTCCATTGTCCATTTCGATCCTCACCGGTATTTCTAATGTCTTTCCTGTCCTTTTCTGTCCTTTCTTATGTCCTTTCCGGTATTTCCAATGTCCTTTCCGGTATTTCCGTCAGTCTTTTCAATTGGATTTAGGTCCTTTCCGGTACCAATAAATATGAAAATAATACTGTTTCACAATAAAAAGACAACAATGGAGTAATTTTGATTGCTTTGAAATGCAACTCAGGTCCTCAAGTGTGTAGGAAGGAAAAGCGATGTTTTATGGTCAGGGAGCAAGACTAGAGCTGTTTACAGAGTTTTAAAAGTTCTAAACTGTATTTCCGTTGTCCTTTTCGGTCCTTTCCGGTATTTCCAATGTCCTTTCCGGTCCTTTTCACAGTCCTTTCCGGTATTTCCAATGTCCTTTCCGGTCCTTTCCTGTATTTCCACAGCGTTTTTTCTCCTAGCTTTGGGAAAGGGTCCGAGACCGGACCAATTGGGAAAAATGCGTTGTTTTCTCAAAAATTGGGAATTTTCATTGTGACACTTGTTTTAAGACATTACTTTTATTTATATCATTAGTATTAATATGTATAATAGAGGTTCCTATGCCTCTATAGTCATAATCTTAACTGTAAAGCAAACCATAGTCCTTAAACAAGGAATCTGAACAAAAAACAATGACAAAGAATTGGTCTGATTGCTCTGGAATAAAGTTTTATATCAAATCTAGAAATGTCAATGACTTTTTTGTTAAAAAAATATCATGGTTAAACATAAAATATAGATAAATCAAGTTCTCTAATAAATTCGTGGGTTGAACATTCTTGGGTACGAATCAACAGAAAACAAATACATATTCAATCCTATTGTTCTTTAAAACAGCTATAACTGAATATTTCTACTAAAATCATAGAAACTTTTTAAACATATTTTCAAAAAAGAGCATAAACTCAGATGTTCTCCCTGCTGTAGAATGTTTGAAAGATAATTCAGGTTGGTTATGTGAGGTGCCGAGATCGTGAATAACAGTCAACTTTGTTTACGAAAATTAAACAAAGATAAACAAGTATATTTTGGGTTATATAACAGGAAAATAATTTGCTTCAACCATGACCAAAAGTTCTTTATTCTAGTAAGTTTTGTCCTTTAATTCATCTTACATCAATTGATAAATAAATGCAAAAAAGATCGTCTACTGCAAATCAGGTCAAAAAATCGCAATATCTTGGCTTCACAAAAGTATGCAGTTTTGTAATGCCATAACTTCTGAGTTATCCAAAATACACTGGGTTTCCTGCTTCGTAATTGTTTATGCCTATGAAATCGAGAACCATGCGACTAAAATAAACTGATCTTCGGAAATTCCCCTCTTGTTGACAAACTACATCACAGATATTTATTGCTAAAAGTACTTCCAGGTTTTCCGAAAGGAAATAATCAAGTTTATGTTTACTTCAAGAATTAGCTTTGAATTGGGAATTTCATTCTCTCATTTTGGGAAAAAATAGTAGTTTTCGTCATTGGGAACGGGTCCGTTTACCGGACCCGTTCAAAGAAGGAAAAAAAACGCTGTTCCAATGTCCTTTTCACGGTCCTTTCCGGTATTTCCAATGTCCTTTCCGGTCCTTTCCTGTATTTCCAATGTCCTTTTCACGGTCCTTTCCGGTATTTCCAATGTCCTTTCCTATCCTTTTCACGGTCCTTTCCGGTATTTTCGTCAGACTTTTCAATTTGATTAAAGTCCTTTCCGGTACCAATAAAGATGAAAAAATAATACTGTTTCACAATAAAAAGACAACAATGGAGTAATTTTGATTGCTTTGAAATGCATCTCAGGTCCTCAAGTATGTAGGTAGGAAAAGCGATGTTTTATTGTCAAGGGGCAAGACCAGAGCTGTTTACAGTGTTTTAAAAGTCCTTTACGGTAATTCTATTGTCCTTTTTGGTCCTTTCCGGTATTTCCAATGTCCTTTCCGGTCCTTTTCAATGTCCTTTCCGGTTCTTTACGCTTCTTTACGGTCCTTTCCGGTATTTCCATCCACCCGTTTTGCGACCGTTTGACACTTGACAGCTACTACCCCACCCACCTAATGACGATGGATTATCTTTTTTTTGTGCCCTCAGGTCATATTGACAGAAAAATTAAATTGATTATTGCATAGCAAGGTTTGAGGGCCTATTTATGAAATATGCCATTTCTTGTGGCTAATATCTACCCAAATACAATGCAATCTTGCTATCACTTTCTGTTCCCTGTTATGTTGACTGCGCAGACTTCTGCGCATTTAGCGGAAATGCTGTTTAGGTGTCACTCCAGGTACATTTCCAAAAACCCACACGCTGTCGACTGGTCCCAATGGGCCAACTTATTTCTCTCCCGCTTTCGGGTCGGGTGTAGAGTGGTCTCATTGTCGAATATCAGAATAGCCTGTTCTAGGCTATTCTGATAGTCGATATGTGGACCAGTGTAGAGCTGGTAGCCCGCTTTCTGAGCGATACTTTGATATTGCGGGCAACAGTACCCGCCCTGGGTGAGAAATAAGTTGGCCCATAGTCGACTTAGATAATTTCCAGACTTGATGTTTCATTTATGAATATAGTTTAACTACCAGTCTCAGTCGACCTAAGAGCGTAAACCAAATAAGGAAAAAAAGGACAATTGACGTATTTCTCACATTTACACCAAAAATCTATTCTTAACACTATCTATGCTTGTATATCAAACTAAATCCGTAAACCCAAATGTTTTGGTTGGTTTTGACGTGCCCCCAAAGTTGTCCATGAACAACACCATCGGTCTAAAGGTTTCCATTATGCAATGATCATTTTATGCCCAAAACATAATCTTATTGATAATTGATTAACCATGGTTTGAACAAAAACAGTATTATTCATTTTTCCTTCAGTCGTGAGTAAACTTATACATGCAGTGGCATTAAAAAGGTTATATTGAATTTTGATAACCATTAAAAAAGCGTAAATATTAAAACACTGAATAGATAGACATTTTATAGCTTCAAAAACACTACATTCTTTTTTTCTTCAAAATAATAAAGATAAAAATAGTTAGGTATAACTGCCATCATTTGTACAAAACTTATACATATTTGATATTTGTTAAATGTGTATGTAAATTCTCGGCATGTTTGGAAAAGAAATTTCCTTTTTATCAAATTATATGGGAGGGAACTGTCTTGTGAGTATCGTTTAGCAATTGACGAAAATGGACAAGTGCATTTTACGGCCCCATTTACGGCCCTATTACTACGGCCCCACTCCAATATCCTGCAGAAATTACCAAAACACTGTAAAAATCCACTGGGGAAAAATAGATTTCTTCGGTTCATTTTTTATAAAAAAAAAATGAACTCGAATTATCAAAAAAAAAAAAAAAGGCATCAATATTTTTAACCTAGCGAAGACTCATTTGCGTAGAAATTTCACAGGCAACAAAGATTTATGGACCCATCTGGGTCCCATGTGGGGATCTATATGGGACCTATATGGGCAACCCATGTGGGGCCCAGACGGGATGTGCAACCGGGATCTGGATGGGCCCCACATGGGCAAGCTATATTGGCCTTATGTGGGTCCCGAATGGGCAAATATTTGCCCATAATTGACCCACATGGTTCCCAGGTCTCTTGAATGGGCACTCTATGGGAAACATATGGGACCAATATAGGTTAATGAACACCCATCAGGGACCCATGCGGTACACAGATTTTGATTATATGGGTCCAATATGGGAATAATTTGGGACCAGTATAAGCAATATTTACCCATCATGGTCCCATATCGTTCCTGTATTGTTTTCTCATATTGCTGACTGTCGTTTAGAGGTCCTTGGTTCGATTCCCTAAGGAAGCACTGTCGGCTACTATTTGTCTCTCACCAATGGATCGATAAATCGTTGATTTTGTTGAAAAATAGCTACAGGCTAGGAGAGGATGTAATGGTAGTAATGGTGTGAGAAATACCAGGAATCCATTGTTAGGTGCTCCAGTCCCGTGATCATGACAGCTAAAAGATTGTTGAAAGCGACGTAAACCCCCATTCAAACAAAACAAACAAATCTTTAAGTTGAAGCAGTTTTACCCGTATCTGGGTATGCAAGATTAAGGCAAATTTCAAAGAATCCGCTGCTCATTCACAAAAAAGTTATTTCTAATTATTTCAACAAAACAATTTAATTAGATATAAATGATTATTAAATAACAATTACAAAATCATGATGATCAATCACACGAACAAAGGACAATCCCTGCATGGTTTATGAATTTTTTGCGAAATTGTGCCACGCTTTGCAAGTGAGCTTACGAATAACGCGAAGTATTTTTTTTTTTCAATTGTTCACATTCCGTTTCACTTTCTGAACGCACAAAAAATCATAAATGAAATAATATTGACTTGTCTGTATCTCATACAAGAGAAGAAACAGATTCTTTTCGGTAAGAAAATCGCTATTATTCCATTATCAGTTTTTTTTAAACTAGCAATCTAGCTCTGCGTTCATTATGAAAACATTTACAAAATTGCTTGACATATGTTAGTTACCCCGCTTTGCAGCTATAGATACACAAATGTAAGTGAGTGGCCAAAGGTCAATTTTGTCTATACAGTGTATAGACAAAATTGGCCTTTGATCACTCACTCAAACTAGTACATCTATATACTTATATTCAAAGCGAAAACAGTTTTTGAACTTTCCATAACGTTTTTGCATCCTTAACGTTGGACTATTCTATTGATCAATCTTTCTTATACGATACTTAATTGAATTGTTTCTGACTCATTTCTGGTGATGGGCAACATTTTTTTTTAACAATTTACATCTTACAAAAAGTTACCGAATTGTAATTGTTTGTAAAGTCGTAGAGTCTCTTGTAACAGAAACTTCATAACTACAACTTATATTACTGATGGACTTTTTATGAGTTTTTAGTTTCCAACCGAAGATAAGAGATAATATTTTGAATCGCGAATACCACAAATGTATAAAGATTATCAAATCACGTGCAGCTTATACACTCAGTCTCTAAGAAATAGAACCAAAAGATATTTTAAATGAAACACAGAATTTAAAATAACACACTCGTTTTAAAATCCCACAAGATTTCTTTAAATCGTACATTGGGCCCCACTTAGAATATGCTATTACTGGAATTCAATCTTGAACACACGAAAAACACTGTAGTTATTGAATTGCGTGCGATGATTTAGAGTTCAAATCTCTTTTTTCTCATTTTCGTAAAACTGTATATAGTACAAGTCGTGTCTTTTGTTTCTGGACTTCAGATTGCTCTAAATTATCTTCCCCTCTTTATTCATGTATGTCCTGGTTCGTATATTTAGAGACAAACTAGAAATAGAAAATGTATACTCAGCAAAATAAGAAAGCATCCACTTTTCTTTTGTCAATATCTCTTATATCTTTAAGATGAAATGATCAATTAAGGTACCATTCTGAATGCAGCGCTTCGTTTTCTCAGGCAAACATGATTTTTCATCCAAGCAACATGTCAATTTTGTTGTTTTTCAATAAAGGTCGAAATGTTTGTTTTCTACCTCTACGTACGACATGTGTTCGATCGTGAGTTTCTTTTAAAATGAATGTAACTTCTAAAGCTCTTTGGTTAAGAAAATCAAACAATAGATGTGCTCCGTACAACACAATTTTGTAATGAGACCGAGAAAAATTTGACCACAGGCGTAATCGAAAACCGTCAAACGTTGAGTATATTTAAAGGACGTAAGTTGAAAGAGAAGAACAATAAAGACGTGTGCTGGCCATTTCCGATAGAGTAGTATTGTCATTTGCCCTCTTCAACTCAACAGGGTCACTAGGAAGACGTAACGCCAAATTTTCTCATTCACGTTAACGTTGCCTCTAAACACCATTTCAAAGCGGAAGTGAAATAAAAGTCTGAACCTTTAAAAACGTCAAACTTTAAAACTAAGTCAATTGCCATTACATTCATAACGGTTGTAAGGCGAGCAAATTTCCTTGATATTCAATCGAGCCTCTCCAATGAGGAAGATGAAGCGTTGACGTACTGCGACAATGCAAATGTTGTTTTGTTTTCAGCAAAAATGAAATAGAGCATCTTAGGATTGGTTTTCTTGACAAGGAACGAGCAGAGAGAAGTTTGAACATTTGAGCTCTGAATCTGCGTAAAATGTTTTATGAATGTTTGTGTTTAATTGGAGTAACTTTAGTAGGAAATAGCAGAAGGAATCATGTTGGCTTATCAATCCAGAATACCTAACGCAATAATATTGCATTTCACAAGCTTTAAACGGTCAGAAAACCATTTGAATATTTAATTGAGAGTCTGCTATTTTTGAAAACGACCACCTGGCTACGTTTGCGCCTACAATTCGGTAGCGGCTATTTCAAATCACATAAAACTTTACAAATTTATTACCAAATGATTAGGGCGTAATTTGAAGTATATTGCATAGAATTCCTGTGTGCACTTTAAAAGAAATCCGAAGTTTTATTGGATGGATACTTTTTATTTTTGCTCAGTATACATCTTATAAAAAAAAATATCCAACACATGTTGAGTACTTGCAAAATGCTTCTTACAGTAATAAAGTTTGTTACTTAGATAATTTAGTACAACTTTATTACTTACAACTTTATGCACTTTCGTCCACTTATCAATAGATTTTACATCATTTTTGCAAATCTCGGCGGTAGAAAATAAAATTGCGTTCCATTCTCCATCCTCGCCCATTTCTTTCTTGTTTTTAGTTTTTAATTGAGTAAAATGAATATCAATATAAAAAATAGAAAATGTCCATTGTGTACAACCTGTTTTAGTTAGAAAAAGACTTACACATATTCCTTTAAACACCACATTAAAAATATTTTTGTAAATGAAAACTAATTCACTTACCTTTTAGACGTAACCTTTATGATAACTTCGGTATTTCATTATTCGTCATAATTCCAACATAATGATGTCCATTTAAGTACTCGAAGAATGACGACGGTAGATGATGCTGGGCTCATTGTAAAAATCTTCATGTACTATTTCAGGCATATACATCTGGCTATATAAAGAAAGAACTGGATGAAGTTGCAAATATCTGATAGATAGTATAGGGAATTTAATCTTTGCACGCCTGTAGGGCAACTTGTATTGTTGTTCTTTCTTCATAGTCCATTTCATAGCTGATAAACATACTATACAGATTACTGCACGGTCCAAGTTTTATCATGTATTATAGAGAGACAACAATGTCAGTACAACATTAAGTGAAAATTTTAACAATTTCAAAGCTTCATGTAGCTAAAGGCAATTGAAACATAAAATGTATTTAACAATTTATGTTGGGTTTATATCAGAATGATGTACAGATATACATTTTTGGTTGCAATTGTTGTGTAAAACTTTCGTTTAGTATAAAACATAAAGTAATTGAAAATAAAAACATAAATAAAATAGAAAAAAAAACTGTCACTGACAACATTCGCAGGTTTAAGGTTTAATGGGTCCTTCGTGGATCCTTTATGGACAATCTTTTCAGTAAGGGGCCCATATGGGACCCATAAGATATTTTTCCAACAATCTGCCCATATGAATCCCACATACACGAGGAAAATAGGCACATGGGTCCGATGTGAGACCTGGGCAATTGTTTTATAAACGGGACCCACATTGGTCCCTTATCACCTTTTTGCCCAGATTCTGCCCATATGGGCCCCAAAATTTCATGCTTGCTGGGTTATTGTTTCTATTTAGTATGATTGCAGTACTGAAACGTGCTATAAGTTCATTCAAACATAATTATATTTTTTTAATTGAGAATATCACTTTAAAACGCATTTAAAATTAAAAGACTTAAGAGCAATTAATCAGATTGTAGAAAGAGCTTAAATATATTACTATCTTTAATTTGTTTATTTGCAGATTCTCTATTTTTATTTCTATTTTATTACCTTTTTATTTGTTTGTCGGTGCTATTTTATTTTCAACCACAGGAAATATAAGATGTTTAGATTAATTACAAAATTATAACATGTTCATCATTTAATAAAATTTGTATACCGTTCAAAACGATTTTCAAGAGATGATCTACTTACCTTCAGGGAGGGGGCATATTTATATATCATTTTATTTTATTTAAAAATGCTTACAAGTTGTATTTTTCTGCAAAATATTCGAAAACAACTTAAATTTATTTTGAGCATAAAATACAATTAAAAGCATTCGGGTAATTAAAAAGAATATAAAAGTGGCGGCCGTTAATTTTCAATTGGGCCGTAAAATAGGGCCGTAAAGGGCCGTAAAGGGGCCGTAATATACACTTGTCCGACGAAAATTAACGGAGTTATACCTCGGAAACTTAACTGGAGTTTTACCTCAGATATTTAGCTTCGATTTCCGTCGATTTCCCGCGAAAACGTCCAATCCTTGTCTACCAATTACGTTGTCGGTAACTACCTTTTTTTCATTCTAAGCAAATGTAAAAAAAATTAAGATTTTTGTTTTAGCTCAATTTTACCATTTTTAAGTCGGGCGACCAATTTATCTTTGAAATTGTTTTCGTCCCCTGTTAGCTTCGCACTTGAAATTTCACACAGGCAGTCCGATCTGTGAAATGGTTGCAAGAAGGCCATTAAGGTAGTTTCTTACCTAAGACAGATGGGGAATCATGAATCATAAGGCATGATCCAACCACGAATATTTGGACAACAGAAATTATTTTCTAATTTGATGACTATCCAAGGAAAAAGACTGACAATTCTAACTCAAAAGCCCAGTCTTCAAAATTTGAACATTTAACATCGGTCGATGGAATTACCAAATTATTCATTGATTACCAAATTAAACCAAACTATTACCAAATTAAGTCTGAATTTATGATAATGGTTGGGTTAAACTAACCTTTATTTAAATTTTATTTGGATTAAGTATGCAAAACTATCTAATGAACAATTTTTTTGGTAGATTGTTGTTGTATGCTGACAACCTATTTGGTAATTCCATATATACCAAATTATAGAGTAATCCGGTAATGGGCTGGCTTTCAAAATACATGCAATCTGGTAATTGTCTCAGTTAGCTAATGCAGGTCATGGTTTCTCCTAATGGATAATCCGGTTTACCAAATTATTGAGTAATGTTTGACTATGATTTAACAATAATTTTGTAATTTTCTCACTTAGCTAATGCTGGGTGGTTTCTCATAATGGATAGTTCGGTATACCAAATTAATGAGAAATCTTGGAATATGTTGATCTTCACAATAATTTGGTATTTTTTTGCTCACTGTGCAAATGCAGTCTATTTTTCTCACACTGGGTGATCCGGTATACCAAATTAATGAGAAATCTTGTAATAGATTGATTTTCACCATAATTTGATAATTGTCCTAACGTTTAATCGGACCATTTGACAAATACATTTGAATTGGGAAATTAGATAAAGTTCTATTTAATAGAAAATATTTCAGTTAAATAATAATTATTATCAAATGATTTTTAAATTAAAACACCTTTAAACCTAATAATAATCATGATAATTAAGTTAATTTGGTAATAGTTTGGTTTGATATAGTAATCATTGAATAATTTGCATGCACCCATTTAACATTAATTTAGGGGTATAGGCATTTTCACAAATAAATCAAGGGGCCCAGCTAAACCCCTGCTATTCTTTTTTTTCTTGCAAACGCTATCAGATGTAAATAATAGCCGATTGTTTCTCTTGTTTTACTGGTACTAGTGGGAAGCTGGGTGATACCTGTCCTTTACAGGGTTGTTCTCTATTGTTGTAGTTGGGAGTGAATGTTTTCTTTTGCATGTCATGTTGCCAGTTGGCTGGCTTCCTCTTGACTCCCTAGTACCTGGATAGACTTGTGCCCCTATTTAACTTTTCTTGCCACACTTCAGGGTCATGATCTTGTTGTTTACCAGCCCTTGACCTAGCTTAAACCACTTGTCACAACAGAAGATTCAAGAGGCTAGTGGAAAGAGTCTTAAGTTAATTTTTTTTTCTAACTTTTTATCCTTTTTAGGGTGTGTAGTGAGCAACAGTGGGTAGATCCATGACCAGGTGCCCAGCTAGCTCGGTTG
This sequence comes from Fragum whitleyi, assembly GCA_948146395.1. Taxonomy (NCBI): domain Eukaryota; kingdom Metazoa; phylum Mollusca; class Bivalvia; order Cardiida; family Cardiidae; genus Fragum; species Fragum whitleyi. The sequence continues at coordinate 51,731,698 of OX411557.1, read as the reverse complement.
GAAGAGCGTTGTGCTAGAGTTCTGGGGGTAGTGGGTTCGAGGCTCATTTGGGTCACAACTTTCCTCCCCTTCCTTCAGGTGTCAAATTGTGGGATTGTTAGGGAATTGGCTAAAGACTGTCAGATTTTTTATCTTTTATCTTTGTAGAAAATGCATGCATTTTTGAAATCTGGAACCTTAACTGCTGGAAGTTCAAAAGAGAAGAGACCAGATGGGGCAACGTCTAGCGGGTCCAAAAGGAAGCATATACCCTGGGTGGAGAAATAGTGAGTAGTAAGGGGTGTGGAAATACAAGTTTTCTCCACTTGTCCCTGGACAAGTAAAAGCGGATTTTCTACTCGTCCAGAATCAAAATGAACTTGTCCACTAAAGAGTAAATAGAAAAAATTGATAAAAAAACAAAAAACATTGCCTTTTGATGAAGAAAATGCTGGTATGCAGCATTTTCTTCATTAAAAACAAGGTTTTCTACCCTATGATATGAACATTAGGATGATTAAATTTCTCTCTTAATTCTTTTAAGTAACATTCCAAGATTTGCCCTGGTATTTACTTGTCCTTGAACAAGTGGCTTAGAAAAATTTACTTGTCCTCAAGTACAAAAGCCCGAGTCGGACAAGTCGGGCATGGGAATTCCACACCCCTGGTACATTCGGAACATCACTCGGCCATTTCCGTAAACTACAACATACCTCGCATGTATGAAAGGCGGATGGGTATGTAACGAAATCGTGCATTTTGTTAGCCAGAAACAGTGTGACAAAACTAGCACTGTAGATTTATATCTTTTACAGTAAATAACGGCTGAAAAATCTTAATTTTTGAGAATGACAAATCATTCTCAAAAATTGAGATCTTTTCAGCCGTTATTTAAGAATCTAAAGATATTTATATTAGGATTTGATGGTTTCACGTCAGTGACTTAAATGAGTAGTGTTGGTGACGGCAAATGTTTTCACTCATAGTTTCGAGGGCTTACGCCATTTTAACTGACGTCATCGAGTTTTTCAATGGATTTCCCGTACTTTTTAAAAATAGTCCGTCTATGTACATCCGAGGTTGATCGTGAGATTGGCCGAGTGGTGTTCCGAATGACCCCTGGTAGTGGATATGGAAGCTCAAACACTTCAGAAATTAATATCAAATTCAGAAATTAATTACAAATTTTGAATTCTAAATATTCGCACGGGTTCGATCCCCGGCCGCGGCACTTATCCTTACCGACTATATGTCTTCCACCAATGGGTAGATAAACGTAAACTTATGTGGAATAGCAACTGGAGGCTAGGAAAGGGATGTGGTGGTAGTACTGGTGTGAGAAATACCAGGAATCCATCGTTAGGTGCTCCAGTCGTCGTGATATAACTGAGAGATTGTTGATAGCGACGTAAAACCCCAATTCAAATCAAGTCAAATTGAATTCTAAAAGTGGCAGAAAAAGTGTTTGTAGTTGTTGCTGTTTAGAATTTCTTTATAGAACAGTAACTGTTTCCTCTATAGATAATTTATTGTTCCTGAGTCTAGCTAATAAAGACTTTTTGATAGCAAAACATACCTTAAGAAATCAAAGTTGAAATTTATGTTCAAATGCTGTGAACTTTCTCTGCAGGGATTGTGCTGGCTTTATATTATGTTAGAGTGAATATGCTGTAGTGGCGGTGTTTGGGTCGATCACATGACTTACTCCTTTTGATAGCCATGGGTGGAGGTCATTTCTCAATGGTAGTGGCTAGCCGTATGGGTCCGTACGACTAGTCTTGTAGGCTAAACGTACGGACCCGTACGGCTAGCCAGTCCTCACTGGATGGGCTAGCCGTACGGGAGTTTTTCAACCAATCAAAATTCTGTATTTGATTTCCGATTATATACCATCTGCGGGTTCATCTATCGATTGTTCAATGATTATTTATCTTTTATTACGGCGTTAGGAAAAAGAAGGATAATCATAAAACACTTGTAAGTGCCTGTAACAACAATTATGACGGTAAAATGGTCTGTTACCTTAGTCTTTTGCAAATAGCGACCTAATTAAATACTGTATTTTATGTCACGTTTCCCGAGTTTGTTTTTCACACCGTTTTGGAATCAAACAAACATTATGTCATGACTTTGAAAGCCCAATCGGCAATTAATTGTTATTAATTAGGGGCCAGTAGCAGACTTTTTACCCCAAGACGTACCGGTTTGTCTTTTTTGTTGAAAATCTTGTCTAATGTGCAAATGTGTCGGGAACTTGTAATAGGATTTACTTATTTCACCAAATGTTATAGACGGACCTGTTAACAAACGTGCCCAGAATAATTTCAACGTGTCACGGAAGTTTTACGATACAAAAAGAATATTCGCGGAGGCAAAAATTCACTAGAGACGGGCACTGAAAAAATTAAGGTAAAAAACTTATGCATTCTTCATATTTCCTTCTTTGAAGATTGTCGTATCAATTTCAATTGAAGAAATTCACACTTACATATGCTTAGACCTTTAGTTTGCCCATTTACACAGTCACACAGGCACTTAATTGCTTTTGGTTAATTGAATTTTTCGTATTTCGATTTTAAACTACAAACAAAAAATCATTTAAAATGTGTAATTTCTCTAATATTCCAACGACAACAAAAATTTAAATCTCCTTCTTTCTAGCCTTTTCCCACAAAAATAATAACATTGTAAATCTTCGGTAATAAGAGTTATGTAGAAGATCGTATTTTAAGGATTATTCAATGCAGGGACTTAGGGTCCGTGTTCAATGCGACATTGCGACAATTTGATTGTCCAGCGAATAATTTCCTTATCAAGGAAATAATATTTTTACGCTTTTGTCGTCCGGTAATATACTTAAGCTTTTGCACTGAACACATTTTATATACTTTTAAGCCACATACAGACAGGACGGAAAAATATCGAAGTAACATAATATTTATTATTCATTCCCGTTCTGTATTCTGATTGGTTGAAAAACTCCCGTACGGCTAGCCTGTCCAGTGAGGACTGGCTAGCCGTACGGGTCCGTACGTTTAGCCTACGAGACTAGCCGTACAGACCTGTACGGCTAGCCACTTCCTTTCTCAATATGTTATAAAGTGGAAACTTTGTAAATCATTTTCTCAGAATGTAACAGATGGATATCGATCAAACTTCATTGGTATGATCCTTGGGTGACCCATTATCATATAGCCAGAAATTATTGTGACTGGATGAAAAATATGTCTTTAATGGGTGGAGGTCATTTCTCTATATTTTATATAGTGGAAACTTTGGAAATCATTTTCAACCTTGGTAGAACCCAAAATATCTAAAAATCTTTGATTTGCTATTACAAGAATTTCAAGCCTGTGGAGCGACTCAAGCCATTCATGGCTTTCTAGTTTTTGTCCTATATTGGTATTTAAAAACACTTTAAAGGAATTTTGTAGATCCCTCATGCATTGGGTCTTTGTGGCAGGTTCAATGCTTGTAAGTTATTCCAGGTCATTGTAGTATTTTGATGACGTCAACATTATCTTGACGTCGTGCATAACAATTCAATTCATAGGATTCACCTGATGAAGGAAGCTGTGCTGCTGAAAGCTAGTGTATGAAAAAAATAATATTATTAACTGAAACAACATAAACAATTAAATGTAGACACACTTTATTGTCCCCAGCCGTTCTCAGTGATGGAATATCGTAATGGTCTCCGTCCGTCATTCCGAGGTTCAGTCATTCCGTCATTCCAAGGTTCAGAGGTTTCCTCACTAAACTTGTCCGGAGCATATCTCCTAAAGTATGAAAGCTATCAACTTGAAATTTCAAGGGTAGATTCATCTCATGGAGGAGAAGTGCAGTGCACCAGAACAACAAGTCTTTCTTGCATAATTTTGGAGTTATTGCCCTTTACTATTTTTAATACTTAGATTTTGTCAGGAGCTTATCTCCTAAAGTATAAAAGGTATCAGCTTGAAACTTTATGATTGGATAGATCTCATGAAGGAGAAGTGCAGTGCACAAATTCTACAACTCTTGCTTGCATAATTTAGAGGTGATTGCCCTTTGTTATTTTTAATACTAAAATTTTGTCAAGAGCATATATTCTAAAGTATAATAGCTATCAACTTGAAACTTTATAGGTGGATAGATCTTGTGGAGGAGAAGTACAGTGCACAAGAACTACAACTTTGCATGCATAATTTTGGAGTTATTGCCCTTTGTTATTTTCAATACTAAGATTTTGTCAGGAGCATATATCCTAAAGTATAATAGCTATCAACTTGTAACTTTATAGGTCGATAGATCTCACGCAGGAGAAGTTAGTGCACAAGAACTTCAACTCTTGCTAGCATAATTTTGAGTTATAGCCTTTTGTCATTTTTAATACTAAAATTTTGTCAGGAATATTTCTCCTAAAGTATGAAAGCTATCAACTTGAAACTTTATCATGGGTGGATAGATCTCATGGAGGAGAAGTGCACAAGTACTTCAACTCTTCCTTGCATAATTTTGGAGTTATAAATTGCCTTTTGTTATTTGCAATACTTAGATATTGTCAGGAGCATATCTCATAAAGTATAAAAGCAATTATTTTGACACTTTAACTATAACTCTTGCTTGATTTAAAGTTTTTGCCCTTTGTTATTTTAAAGATTTAGATTTTGTAGGGGGGTCAATCTCTTAAGGTACAAAAGAATCCTTCATCTATTAGGCTTCAGTTTACTATCAAGCTTTCACGGTAAGGGATGGCCATGTCTGACATGGCTCTTGTTGTTAATGTTGTGTAACGGTTTAAAGGGAGGTAACTTGCATAGGATATGCAAATTAGAGAGACCTGACCTTAGTTAAATGGCTATTTGAAGCCTATATAGACAGAGTCGACCCATTTAGGGTTGAGGATCCTTTTCTCTGAATGGATCACCTCTGTCTATGCGCTCGGTTTGTTACAATTTGTGGCAGCGTTGGGATAATGACAACTGCCAGACCGGAGTTGCCTTACCCACAGATCTCCCAGGCCAAGACTCGGGACGAGTCTTCTCGGAGGGGAGAGTAATGTAACGGTTTAAAGAGAGGTAACTTGCATAGGATATGCAAATGAGAGAGACCTGCCCTTAGTTAGATGGCTATTTGAAGCCTATATAGACAGAGTCGACCTATTTAGGGTTGAGGATCCTTTTCTCTGAATTGATCACGTCTGTCTATGCGCTCGGTTCGTTACAGTTGTTTCATTTATATAGATCCTTTGTTTTGCATATATATTGCATAGGTTGCACCACTGTATATTCATTGGGTCAAAATGACCCCCTGCAGAAAAATTTAGAGGGATAAAATGGGATGTTTGGGAGTCAAAAGCCAGGTTTAAAGGTGAAACACGAGCCCTGCTCTGTAAGATATCTTGTTTAAGCCAATGCCTGTAGTGCTACAGATAGAGGCTTTTTTTTTTTATATTTTGAATGTAATTATCTCATTTAAACCTGTCCAATTCCTATAATATGGGTACTCATAGGAATAGCCTTGTCAAGAGAGTCTATAACAAAGTTTCATTGAGAAAGAAAGAAATAAGGGGGACTGGCTTTATCCCCCTCTCATTGTTACCTATACCTCAGATGATGATTTATATATTTTACAGTCGCCCTAAATCAGTGGATGATGTAGCTTATCAAGATGAAGTGGTAGCTGTACTCAAAAAATCTCTACAAGGATGTGATGTAAGTATTGTTACAAGGCAAACATACCAAAAAATCTCTACAAGGATGTGATGTAAGTATTGTTACAAGGCAAACATACCAAAAAATCTCTACAAGGATGTGATGTAAGTATTGTTACAAGGCATATATAACACAAAATCTCTACAAGGATGTGATGTAAGTATTTTTACAAGGCAAACAAGTCATAACAAAAAATCTCTACAAGGATGTGATGTAAGTATTTTTACAAGGCAAACAAGTCATAACAAAAAATCTCTACAAGGATGTGATGTAAGAAATGTTACAAGGCAAGCGTAACAAACAGTCTCTCAAAGAATGTGACGTATGTAATGTTACGAGGCAAGAGTACCAAACATTCTCTAAAAGGATGTCATGTCAGTAATGTTATGAGTAAAGTAACAAGAAAAAAGTCTCTACCAGGATGTGATGTAAGTAATGTTATGAGTAAAGTAACAAGAAAAAAGGTCTCTACAATGATGTGATGTAAGTAATGTTATGAGTAAAGTAACAAGAAAAAAGGTCTCTACATTGATGTGATGTAAGTAATGTTATGAGTAAAGTAACAAGAAAAAAGGTCTCTACAATGATGTGATGTAAGTAATGTTATGAGTAAAGTAACAAGAAAAAAGCCTCTACAATGATGTGATGTAAGTAATGTTATGAGTAAAGTAACAAGAAACGAGTCTCTACAATGATGTGATGTAAGTAATGTTATGAGTAAACAGGGCTTGAAAATTTTTTGAAATTTCTACTCGTCCTGCTGTACAAGAAAATATAGTGAAACATTAATTTCAATAGTGAAATTTTGAAAAATCCTCTCGTCCTGCTTTTATAGACAAAGAAGGAAAAAATCATGCAGGACGAGCGGACGAGTAGAATTTTCAAGCACTTAGTAAAGTAACAAGAAAAAAGCCTCTACAATGATGTGATGTAAGTAATATTATGAGTAAAGTAACAAGAAACGAGTCTCTACAATGATGTGATGTAAGTAATGTTATGAGGCAAAAGTAATAAGAAACGAGTCTCTACCAGGATGTGATGTAAGTGAAATGAAGAGGCAAGTTTAACAAGAAAAATGTTTCTTCAATGATGTTATGTAAATAGTGTAACAAGTCAAATGTAACAACATAAAGGTGTCTAAAAGGATGTGATTTAAGTAATGATACAAGTCGGGTTTAACAAGAATAAAGTTTCTACAAGGATGTTATGTAAGTAGTGTTACAAGACAAGCCTAGCAAGAAGAAAGAAGTCAGTAACAAACTTTACAATTTATATATATAAACAATATTTGTTACAATGCTTGCAGTGCAGAGCTACAGAATAGAGGGGGTATTTTGGATTTCAAATTGAAATTTTTCAACAAATTTTTCACAAGTCTTTTATTGTGGTTGATTGATCGAATGGAGTTTTATGCCGCTTTTAACATTTTTTCAGTTATATCACAGTGGCTAGAGCACCTAACAATGGATTCCTGGTATTTCTCTCACCAGTACAACTACTACATCCTTTTCTAGCCTCCAGTTGCTATCTCATGTAGGCCTATGATAATCAACCCATTGGTGAGAGACATATAGTTGGAAAGAATGGATGCCGCCATCGGGGATTGAACCCAGGACCTCTAGATTGACAGTCTGATGCACTTCCAACTGTGCTATGACAGCGGCCATCCTATATTGTGGGTTCTCATTTTAACCGTCTTGTCAAGATAATTCAAATGAATACCCACAACGTAGAGTTTTGTTGAAAAACAAAGATTTTAGACTTGCTTTATTCTGCATTTTTATTCAACTAGCAGGGGGTGGCTTAGGAGTAACATACTTTGGCTAGTCTACTTATAAATGTTTTAGGTTCTTTTAAAAGTAAGTCTGCAATAATCGCTAACATGTGCAAATACTGTTACCTAAATCCTTTTGGATTTATGTGCTCAGAGAAAGTGAACACATTTTGTTGTTTAATACCAAGACCTCATAACTTCAAATTGGACAAGCTGAAGTTACAAAGATTTTGTAACTTGCCTATGATTTAAGGACGCAAGTTATTTATGTCGACTTTTTATACAAGAAAGTAGTTGTAAATAAAAACTGATTTACCTTAACCTTACTGCAACAATCACTTATTACTCTTGCCAGGGCTGTAAACATAGATTATACCCCCTCTTATCTGTACCTCTGCTGGCAGTGTCATCTTGGGATTTTGCAGTGTAATTATATCTTTTCTCAGTTTCATTGCAGAACTATTTGTTTCAAGGAGCTTCATTCCAGCTCAGGTCGCTAGGATAGTACATTGAAGCCCAATTACAGATTGAGAATCTGAATTTCTGCATATAGGGCAGTGTCTATTCTAGGAGGGAGATCATGCATTTAAGCACATACTTTTTCATAGTCCCCCCCCCCCCCCCCCCCCCCCCCTACTTTTGAAGATGATGGGGGATATTTTCACATAGAGCAAGAGCAAAAATTCCCATCTTCTTGGCAATTCTGTCGATTTTCATCAAAATTTCCCTGACTTATTGAATACTAGAATAGACACAGCACACTGTAGGGGGTTCAAAATTACAAAATCGGGAATTGTTTGTCCTCTTCTTATGCAATTTGATTGATTTTCCTGATGAAAAGTGTTAGGCTACAGATTGGGGTATGTTTGCATGAATCTTTTTTAGATTCACCATTGAGATTAACCTGTTTAATGAATGTATATGTAAATCAACTGAACTTAAACTAAGAAAACAGAAACTAAAGTAAACAAAACAATCTTGAACAATATCATGAATGAGGCAACATCCTGAAATGATTTTCAAACGATTATAACCAGTGCAAATGTTTCTGTCAACTGTCTTTATTCTGTGACCTTGGGGACATCTTATCCTTTCTTTTTTGCAAGGCTGGCGATCTGATGACATTTAAGTTGAAGCCGCCACCATAGCCCAGTTGGTTAGGCATAAGACTTCCAATCTGGAAGTCGTGGGTTTGATCCCCGGTGGGGGCAAATATCCTTTCCGACGTTTGTCTCTCACCAATGAGTATATAATCATAAACCTATGTGAGATAGCAGTCGGAGGCTAGGAAAGAGTGTAATGGTAGTACAGGTGAGAGAAATACCAGTAATCCATTGTTAGGTACTCCGGCCACCGTGATATAACTTCTAAATTGTTGAAAGTGGCGTCAAACCCATTGAAACAAACAAAACAAACAAAGACATTTCAGTAATGGTGACAACTCTCAATCCAGCCCAAAGCAAAATCTAAGCTGATTGAAAAGCTCATCTCAGGGGATAGAGCAGTGATTCTTTGATTATACCCATCATGATGTCTAGTTGATTTACGAAGCATCCTAGTGATTCAATGTTAACATAGATGAAGTGTTGTTTTGCTATCCCTAGATACAGTTAGATTCACCCTGAATATATTCATTTCTTCTAAATTTTGACATATAGATGTAAAAGCATTCATTTAAGTAAACAGAACTAAAATTCTAGTCAGTAACCAAGTAAATCTTTAATTTTAATTCTTAAACCTTGTAACTATAGCTTGATTGAAGCTGTAGTTATGTTGTTTAAGAATTAGAACAAAGAAATTATCTTTATAAAAGAATAAATGACCAATTCTGTGCAAGAAAAAGAACATTTTCGTAGACATGACATTGTTTCAGTTGGGAAAATTGATTTATTAGGAGAGAAAAAAAAGGGAAAGGTTCTGAGAGGGATTATTAAATGTTTCTAGGTAAAAAAACCTGTGATTTCATAATTTCAGTTACCCAGTTTGTTGTTCACACACAATTTTGTATTTTCAGTTACCCAATCTGTTATTCTATGGGCCCCCTGGTACTGGTAAAACATCAACCATCCTGGCAGCATCAAGGGAATTGTTTGGGTAAGTTTGAGAATATCTGGGACAGAGGTTATAAAACATTTTTTGGTTCTCAACTGAGAATTCTCTCAAATTAAAAAATTCAAATTTATGACTATATGAAAAGAAAAGATAATTTCAATAAGTTGTTATTTGTAACAACTTATTCATATTATCTTTAATGTTCAAAATTCATTTGAGAATTAAAACTGAATTACAGATTAAATCTCAATTTGAAAATTGAGAAAAAATTGGATTGAGAATGAGAAACGTTTTATAACCTTGAGCCTAGAGTTTAAAGTTTAACCCTTTGCTGTTTAATCCCTGCTTTTTACGTGCCTGTGATTTTATGATTGAGAAAACATTGTGAAAAAAGAAGAAATTGCTTCTGACAAGCAATTTCTTCTTTTTCCACACTATTTTCTACCCTACTGAATGGTTATTTTTCAAATTAAATCCACTTTGAATTTTCGTCTGCAAAACCTTTGAATTTGGACAGGTCCAAAATTTTGTAAAACAGGAAAGGGTTAAATAGTGGAGTAAGATTGATGCATCTCACAGTAACTGTCATCAGGTATTTTCAGAGTCTTCCTTTTTTGTAATAAATAATATGGCCTTTTCTGCTGAATATAATAATAATATGAATAAAATATCTTTGTTTTTAGTTTGGCTGCAAAGTAATTCCTTCCAGTGAGATTGACATCTACTTGCCCTGTAAGATTATGAAATGTTGAGGTTGTACTTTTGTGAAAATCAAATGGAAGTAACAAGTAGATGAATCAAAATGCTGTATAATCAAAACAAAGAGACTCAGTGTTTCTTAAATAAACTGCTTGATTTGTCCAAGTCAAACCTGCATAAACAAGCAGATTTCCATGGCTAGGTTGTCAGTAGAAAAATCTCTTGTCTATTTTTACCTCGGCTGTTTTTAGAGAAACCAAAGGTATTATGATCATCTTGGCAGTATTGGTGTTGGTGATGGTGTGACAATCTTTAACCTTGGTCATATCTCTGTTGTTATTATGCTCCCCGAAGGGAGAGCATATAGCCGCCGCTTTGTCTGTCCATCCATCCGTAATTCCGTCCGTCCATCCATCCCCACCTATTTCTCCATAACCCCTGGGCCAAATTGAATGAAACTTACCATGTGAACTCCCTATGATATAGTGATGATGCATCTGTGACGGTCTTTACGTTAGCGCGTAAAATACAGTTATTCTTTCATTTCTCCTAGTCTTATGCTCAGAATTTGATGAAATTTCACATTTGGTAGCAAATCAGATGCCCTTTACCCTAAACTATTTGAAATTTGTGTCTTAGAATATGTCATGCAAAAAGGGGGTTTAATGATTGTTACCTTTACATAAGCGCGTAAAATACAGCTTATATGAGTCTTTGAAATCTGACCACAGAGCATATCTCCCAAAGTATTATAGCTATCAACTTGAAACTTTATGGGTGGATAGATCTTATGGAGGAGAAGTGCAGTGCACAAGAACTACAACTCTTTCTTGCATAATTTTGGAGTTATTGCCCTTTGTTATTTTTGATACTTAGATTTTACCTCCTAAAGTATAATAGCTATAAACTTGAAACTTTATAGTTGGATAGATCTCATGGAGGAGAAGTGCTATGCACAAGGACTACAACTCTTGCTTGCATAATTTTGGAGTTACTGCCCTTTGTTAGTTTTGATACTTAGATTATATCTGGAGCATATCTCCTAAAGTATAATAGCTATCAACTTGAACATTTATGGGTGGATATACCTCATGGAGGAGAAGTGCAGTGCATAAGAACTACAACTCTTACTTGCATAATTTTGGAGTTATTGCCCTTTGTTATTTTTGATACTTAGATTTTGTCTGGATCATATCTCCTAAAGTATAATAGCTATTAATTTGAAACTTTATGGTTGGATAGATCTCATGGAGGAGAAGTGCAATACACCAGAACTATAACTCTTGCTTGCATAATTTTGGAGTTATTGCCCTTTGTTATTTTAAATACTTAGATTTAATAGGAGGTAAATCTCGGACAGTACAAAAGAATCTTTAATCTATTAGGCTTCAGTTTACTATCAAGCTTTTGTGGCGGGGGATGTCCATGTCCAACATGGATCTTGTTTTTGTGACAATGCCTTATTCGGGGAGCATAATCTGTCTCTGACGGCACTTGTTGAAGATATCTTCATAAACTTGGCATGTGTGTTCACCATCACAAAAGCTACCCAGACTATTAATTTGTAAAAACCAGACTGCAGGACTTATTAGTCATAAATCTTTCAGGTTCACAAAGTCATGGGTCCTCTATGAAATCTATATATATATTGAGGAACATAAATCAAAAGTCTTTTAGAAGGGAAAATGGTGTGGGAAAGGAAGAATTTGCTTGTGACAAGTAAATTCTTCCTTCACCACATTGTTTTCTTTTGGGTGTGAGAAATGAGTAACTATTTTTCAAAAGTGAATCACATAGAAATGATATTAACAAATGACTACAGGCCTAGGGGACCTGCAACATTACAGCATACACCAGTACTCCCTGAATTATACAGGTCTTGGGGCCCAAGGATTGGTGTCAGTGTGGACCCCTGCATACAATAGAAAATACTACAGAGATAAGGATGGGTTGATTGTATTTGACAACAAAATTTTGACACTAAAAATAATCTGATACAAACTTTTCAGGGATATATACAAGACGAGAGTGCTAGAACTAAATGCATCTGATGAGCGAGGTATTGATGTAATTCGAGATAAAGTAAAGACTTTCTCACAGCAGTCAGCGTCGGGTGTAACACCAGAGTAAGTCACATGACTCTGTTACTGGTCAACATGAATTTATACTTGTCTTTTCTCAAACGTTTAAATGTAATTTTGAATCTATCAGTGTTTTGAGTGACAGAAAACTGAGAGATATTTAACCTTGTCATGCTCAACCCAGAATATTATTGTAATTTGTACAGCCTGATCTTATTCTTTACCATCTGATTTGCCTTCTGAACCAGAATAGTTTGAAAATCGTATTTTTAAAAAAAGAAACTGACTCACAATTTCTTCTACTGGCATTTTCAGTTCTTTAGTTTTAGAGAGTTGGCTCTTTTCAAAGAAAACCTGAGGTATTGCTATAGCCTAGGTGTTGTCATCGACAATGTCATGCAAAAACTTAAATATTTTGTAATATCTGTCATTACAAACTTTTTTCTCTTTGAACTATGCAAACATGTTCAATTTCACAAGAATAACCAGTTCCATCAAATAGGTACCTTTAGATGCATTTTTAGCTCACACATAGTGCTCAAGGTGAGCTATTGTGATCATGCAATGTCCATTGTCTGTTGACAGCCCTGCGTCGTTCATCGTCCACAATTTCTCAAAAACATCTTCTCCTCCTAAACCATTGGGCCAATATTATGTTGATAAAACTTGGCAGGGATGTTCCTTGGGTCAAGCTCTACCAAAGTTGTTCAAATAAATATAATCCACCCTTAACTCTCCCTTAACTCTTAAAAAAAGAGTGAAAATAGAAAAATTTTCAAAAATTTTCTTCTCTGAAACCAGAAGGCAGACAGCTTTCATAATTGGGATGTAGCATCATCTAGTGGACCTCTTCCAATTTTATTCATATCAAGACCACTTGACTCATATTTCAGCTCCACCGGGACGTAACCCTTTTAACATAAAATCAAAGAGCGAAAATCTTCTCAGAAACCAGAGGGTAGACAGCTTTCATATTTTGTATGTTGAAGGCTTCTACCAAGTTTGTTCATATCAAGATCAAGATCAGGCTCCACCCGGATGCATCCCTTTTTACAAAGAGCAAAAAACTTTAAAATCTTTCTTGAAACCAAAATGCAGACATCAGCCATAATATGTTTTTAATATTATATAGTGGACTTCTACCAACGTTTTAATGTCATGTATTGTATTGTAATGTAATGTATTTGGGGTCATACTTGGGCTCTGAATGAACACACCATATTTAACATAGACACAAATGAGGGAATTTTAAAAAGTTGGTCTCTGAAACCAGAAGGCAGGGACTTTTAATTATATTTCATAAAGTTTGTTCATTGCATGTCCATATGTTCATGTAGGGTGTGTACCGAGGCATATTCTTTTTACTCTGTGCTGAAAACATTCCATGGTATTGATCTTATTTAGAAATTATCTTCTTGTTGACATCTGCGTATTTAATTGATTTGATGTCCCAGAGGTAAAAGAGACTAAGGTTGGGGATCTAGAACCATTATGGTCCTCTTGTTTGTGAATAATGGCCCTTTGACAGGGTTTGACACTTAGGGGAGTCCGAGACTCCTTGTTTACCAGTTGGACTTCTTCCATTTGCAAGTAAAGAGTCCAATAAAATCCAAGAGTCATATAACAATTTTTTGAAAGACAAAGCACAGAGCAGTGACCTTTCTAAATTTTGCCAAAACTGTATATTCTATATATATATACTATATTTTCACTACAAAAGTTGTTGAAGAAAACATTTGCTTGCATCCTGTAGTGTTTTGAGAAACAAAAACTCTTCTTTGGTAGAACATTGTGGAAAAGAAGAAATTGCTTACAATAAGCAATTTCTTCTTTCCGCAATGTTCTCCCATTATGAAAATTTGGACTCCTTACTTTGAGCTTGGACTCCTTGATTTCATGTCCTAGGAGTCCAACAGACTCCTTAATCTCAGAAGTCAGTGTCGACCCCTGTTTGAAACCAGGCTGTTTTTTAAGGAACCACTAGGTATTGTCATCACCTTGGCGGGGCTGGCGTTTGCATTGGCATGACAAACTTTAACCTTGGTCATATTTCTCTTGGAACTTGGCAAGAGTTTTCACCATTACAAGAACTATTCAGTCTATCTAGGGGGATAACTCTGACAGCTTTTTAGCTCACCTGAGCACGAAGTGCTCATGTGAGCTATTGTGATCACCTTTCATCTGGCAACCGGTCGTCCGGTCGTCGTCCGTCGTCCGGCGTCCGTCAACAATTTCTTTAAACGACATCTCCTCCTAAACTACTTGGCCAATTTACACCAAATTTTACAGAAATGTTGCTTAGGTGGTCCCCTTCAAAAATAGCTAAAAGAATTGAAATCCATGAAAAACTCTGGTTGCTATGGCAACAAACAGTGAAATTTTAAGAAAATCTTTAAAATTCTTCTTCTTCTCAACCAGTAGTCCTACAGACTTAAAACTTGGCATGGATGATCAGTTCATAGACCTGAATTAAAATAGCTAAAATCATATCTTTTGGGCCACCAAGTGCGGAGCACCAGGGGGGAGGGGGTAGTACTTTGGGTAAATTTTGTAATCTTTAATCTTCTTCTTCTTTGGAACCAGGAGCCCTACAGACTTGAAAATTGGCATGGATGATCAGCTCATAGACCTGAATAAAAATAGCTAAAACCATTTCTGTTGGGCTGCCAGGTGCGGAGCACGAGAGGGGGAGGGGGTAGTAATTTTGTGGAATTTTTGTAATCTTTAACCTTCTTCTTCTTCTGAACCAGGAGCCTGACAGATTTGAATATTGGCATGGATGATCAGCATATGGACCTTTATAAAAATAGCTAGAACCATGACTGTAGATTCACCAGGTGCGGAGCACCAGGGGGGAGAGGGTAGTACTTTTGTGAAAATTTTGTAATCTTTAACCTTCTTCTTCTTCTGAACCACAAGCCCTACAGACTTGAAAATTGGCATGGAGGATGAGCTCATAGACGTTAATAAAAATAGCTAAAATCATGACTGTAATGCCACCAGGGGCGGAGCACCAGGGGGGAGAGGGTAGTACTTTTGTGAAAATTTTTTAACATTAACCTTCATTTTCTAATGAACCAGGAGCCCTACAGACTTCAATATTGGCATGGATGATAAGCATATGGATCTTAAATGAAATAGCTAAAAGCATGAATGTAGGGCCACCAGATGCGGAGCATTAGGGGGGAGGGGGTAGTACTTTGGATCAATTTTGATATCTTTAACCTTTTTCTTCTCCTGGATCAGGAACCCTAAAGACTTGAAAATTGTAATGGGTGATCAATATATTGACATTAATAAAAATAGCTAAAATCATGACTGTAGGGTCACCAGGTGCTGAGTGTCTTGGGGAGGGGGTAGTACTTTGGATCATTTTTAGCTCACCTGAGCACGAAGTGCTCAAGGTGAGCTATTGGGATCATAGAATGTCCGTCGTCAGTCGTGCGTCGTCCGTCGTGCGTCGTCCGTCGTGCGTCGTCCACAATTTCTTTAAACATCTTCTCCTCCTAAACCAGTGGGCCAATCTTGATGAAACTTGGCAGGGATGTTCCTTGGGTAAAGCTCTACCAAAGTTGTTCAAATGAATGAAATCCACCCTTAACTTTCCCTTTACCCTTAACAAAAAGGGTGAAAATATGAAAATCTTTAAAAATCTTCTTCTCTGAAACCAGAAGGCAGACAGCTTTCATATTTGGTATGTAGCATCATCTAGTGGACCTCTACCAAGTTTGTTCATATCAAGACCCTGGGGTCATATTTGGGCTTTGCCCGGGCCCAACCCTTTTTACATAGAATCAAAGAGCGAAAATCTTTAAAAATCTTCTTCTCTGTAACCAGATGGAAGACAGCTTAAATATTTGGTGTGTAGCATCACCTAGTGGGCCTCTACCAAGTTTGTTTGTAAAAAGACCCTTGGGTCATATTTGGGCTTTGCACGGGTGCATCCCTTTATCTCTTATGAGCACGAAGGGTAAAAAAATGAAAATCTTCAAAAATCTTCTTCTCTGAAACCAGAAGGCAGACAGCTTTCATATTTGGTATGTAGCATCATCTAGTGGACCTCTACCAAGTTTGTTCATATCAAGACCCTGGGGTCATATTTGGGCTTTACCCGGGCCCAACCCTTTTTACATAGAATCAAAGAGCGAAAATCTTTAAAAATCTTCTTCTTTGTAACCAGATGGAAGACAGCTTAAATATTTGGTGTGTAGCATCACCTAGTGGGCCTCTACCAAGTTTGTTTGTAAAAAGACCCTTGGGTCATATTTGGGCTTTGCACGGGTGCATCCCTTTATCTCTTATGAGCACGAAGGGTAAAAAAATGAAAATCAGAAGGCAGATAGCTTTCATATTTGGTATGTAGCATCATCTAGTGGACCTCTTCCAAGTTTGTTCATATCAAGACCCTGGGGTCACTTTTGGGGTCCACCCGGGTGCATCCCTTTTTACATAGAATCAAAGAGCAAAAAGGCATATCTGTCTTGCTCTTCGCTGAAAACGTTCCATGGTATTGATCTTAGGCAATTATCTTCTTTTTGACATCTGCCTATCTATTTAATGTGATGTCCTTGGGGTCATAGAGACTCAGGTGAGCGATCTAGGACCATCTTGGTCCTCTTGTTGAAATCTTTAAACTTCTTCTAATGAACCAGGAGTCCTACAGACTTGAATATTGGTATGAATGATCAGCATATGGACATTAATTGAATTAGCTAAAATCATGACTGTAGTTCACCAGGTGCAGAGCATCTTTGGGGAGGGGGAGTGCTTTGTTGAGAATTTTGAATCCCTACAGCCTTTATATTTGACATGGATTGATCAACTCATTAAAGAAAACTTTGAAAGTCTCAGACTCAGCCTGTATATCTGGCATAGATTAGCTGATCACAGACCTTTTATGAAAAAAGCTTAAATAAATAATGACCAGGGGAGGAGCAGAGGGGGGGGGGGAGGATTATTTCAAATGTTATCTGATTGAATAAGTGAAAATCTCTTTTTCTGTGGTTGCATGGACATACCTAGGTAATGAAGCTTTTTTCTCAGGTGAGCGACCCAGGGCCAACGGCCCTCTTGTTTGTAAGAGTTGTGTTCCTTTTCCCACTTGTATTTTTTTGCATTATCAAACACCTAGAGCCAAGCATTTACACCTGAGAACAAAGCTCATTTTGAACTCACCTTGTTCATGTCTGCATTTATAGGATCAGGGTCATAATTATTTTTCCTGTGTGTCTGTCTGTCAGTCTGTCTTCAAAATTCTAACCAACTACCTTTTAAAGCCTATCAAGCTGCAGTGCTCTCATTTGGCATGATGATAGATGTCTTCAATCAACATCCGTTAAGGTCAAGGTCATCTGACAAGGGTAAGGCTATTTATCAAGGATAAACTTCTGAAAAAAAATCTTTTTTGTGGCATAAGGGTTCACAAACGCATCTTGTTTTTCTCACCAGTGGTAAGCCATGTCCACCATTTAAGATTGTTATTCTAGACGAGGCTGATTCTATGACAGGTGCAGCACAGGTAAGTATACTTTATCGTACAGTTAACAGCATCGTAAAATTAAGAAGGTGAATGCTTTTGGAATGATTTTGCAATGAGTGTGCTGAGTGAGTTTTGTGTGAAATTAAATGAAGGTAAACCAATACTGCTGATTTTGTTCAAGATGAACAAAAAAAGCATTATTTATTACCCCCCTGTAATAAAATACAGTAAATTCTCAGTCGTTCGCACGCCTGTGGTTCGTAAGTATGTGTTGGTTCGTATACATTCTTTGGTCCCGATTTTCTTCCTTCTTTATCTTTGTAAGAAGGCTCCGAGTAATTCGCACGTCGGTGGTTCGTAGTTCGTAGCCCGTGTCAAGTCCCGAGGGTTTCCAAATAACACAAATTAATATGTTTAATCCACAGGTGTGAATTGTGCGATAAATAGCCGTCCTAGGTGTAATAATAGACATATACCTTGACTTTCACACCTTTTGATTGGTATTCATTGAAGTTATTGTTTTGCATCAATATTTACAGGCATTGTTTGATTTGTAATTTTCGGCGGGTTTAATCGAAAAAAGGATCAATCAGTGACCTTAATTATTGTATTTCATCCGGCTTTCTGATACCGAAAATGAATAAATGAATGTGCAAATCTTCGTGGACTTGAATGTCAACATGACGTAATGCCGAGATTTCATCGTCTACTGAATAAGTACTCAAAGTGATTTGATCCAAAGGGAAGACACTCTGATGTTGTTAATATTCGGCATGTAAATAATTGCCGAAAATACTTTGTTCAGGAATTAAATATGGACGAAACGAAAGATGATCATTGTTCAAGTGAGATTTGTTGCGTCCTTACTCTCTACAAAATTGTCTCCTTAGACCTTGATTTAAAACATATTCCATAGAACCTTAGAATAAAGCCACAAATATAGGGTACCTTAAGACCATGTCCGATCTGAGCCATCTAAAAACTACCAACCGCTTGACATTGGTTGGTTCCTACTACGTTTAGTTCGTATAAATTGTCCCGGTCCCTTGAGATACGAACCACCGAGACTTTACTGTATGCATAAAAGCTTCACCTTTCTTCAAGAAGCAATCAGAAGCTTATAATATCAATTAGTCAGTGAAATCGTGATTTAAAGCTATATGTATTTTGAATAAAGTTGTTACTCTTATCATTTTAGTGGTTTTTGATTGTTTTTGAATTGTTTGTTTGAGTGTTTGGAATGAATGAATGAAGCACTGAGTAAACAATTTAGAATGGTTTTGATTTAGATAAATGTCAATTTCATGATGTTACTAACTTTAGCCCTTGTTATGCTATATCTCCAATATTCTTGTTTTGGCAAAGAGCAACCTGCATACATTTGATATAAGTTTTGTCACATGATGGACCCAACTCTATAAGGTTCTCAATAAAGGTCAGATTTGGTTAAAAAGAGAAAGTTTTGAAATATGTTTAAATCACTGTTTTTGAATATTGGCAGTTGCTTGGACATCTGACCTTAACAAACACATCTGCTGAAATTGAAATCCCTTCCTAAATTAACCCTTGTCATGCTGAACCCGGAATATTCCTGCCTTAGCAGGAGCTATAGACAAACATCAGCCTGCACATATATGCAATATGATCTTTGTCTATACCACCTGATTTTCCTTTTTAAACCAGAAAAGTTTCAGAAATCATATTTTCAAAATCAAATGCTGAATCAAAAGTAGGAAATACAGAGCTTTCAGCACTTTGATTTATATATAATTTTGCCAAGCTTTTTTATTCAGCATTACAAGAGTTAAGGTATCTGTTCAATGAAGGATTTCCTGTTAACTTTATTTTGCAGGCTGCATTGAGAAGAACAATGGAAAAAGAGTCAAAATCAACCAGATTCTGTTTAATATGTAACTACGTCAGTAGAATTATAGAACCAATAGCATCAAGATGTGCTAAATTTAGATTCCGACCTCTAGCTGAAGATATTTTGAAGAAGAGATTAAGATATATTTGTGATCAAGAGAAAATCAGTTGTGAGGATGAGGTAACTTGATTATATAAGTTAAACCCTTGTCATACTGAACCCAGAATATTCCTGCTTTTACGGGAGGTATAAACAAAGATCAGCCTGCACATATGTGCAGTCTGATCTTAGTTCATACCACCTGAATTTCATTGTTGAACCAGAAAGGTGTAAAACAATGCATTTCGAAATCAAATACTTGCTCACATTTGGTAACTTCCAGTGTTTTTAGCACTTTGATTTTACATTTATTTTGCAAATATTTTTATTCGGCATGACAAGGGTTCATTATGATATGACCCACATCCAAATAAAGAAATATTCCACTGAATATTTTTTATATTGTCTGTTGAGGGAGAAAACCTGAGGCATTGCTCTAGGCTTGGCGTCATTGTTGATGTCATCGTCTTTCAAAAACTTGGGCATTTTTTAATATTTCTGGTTCTACTAAAGGCATTCTTTTGAAACCTGGCATATATGTTCACCACTAAAAGAGCAACTTATACAATCAAGGGGGATAACTAGCTGTGAAATTTATGCCCCTTTTTCGACTTGGATTTTCATCCACCATCAATCATGAGCCGAGCATAGGCTCCTGTAGGCGATGTTGATATTATATTAGTGTTATTTCACTAGTGAAATAACAATGTTTATATAAAATATAATGATGTAAAATTACGAAATTTATTAAACTGGTCATCTAAAATAGATAAATCCTTGGCACAGCCTTGTATTTATTAGCTCACCTGAGCACAAAGTCTGTCGTCTGTTCTCCACAATTTATTTAAACATCTTCTCCTCCTTAACCAGTTCGTCAATCTTGATGAAACTTGGCAGGGATGTTCCTTGGGTCAAGCTCTACCAAGTTCAAATTAATGAAATCCATCCTTAACTTTCCTTTTACCCTTAAAAAAAAGGACAAAAATCTTCTTCTCTGAAACCAGAAGGCAGACAGCTTTCATATTTTGTATGTAGCATCATCTAGTGGGCCTCTACCAAGTTTGTTCATATCAAAACCCTGGGGTCATATTTGGGTTCCACACGGGCGCAACCTATTTTACATAGAATCAAAGAGCGAAAATCTTAAAAAATCTTCTTCTCTGAAACCAGATGGCAGATAGCGACCATATTTGGTAGGTAGCATCACCTTGTGGGCCTAACAAATTTGTTCATATTAAGACTCTGTGGTCATATTTGGGCTTTGCCCGGGCGCATCCCTTTTAGCTCTTATGAGCATGTAGGGTAAAAAAGTGAAAATCTTCAAAAATCTTCTTCTCTGAAACCAGAAGGCAGACAGCTTTCATATATGGTATGTAGCATCATCTAGTGGACCTTTACCAAGTTTGTTCCTATCAAGACCCTAGGATCATATTTGGGCTCAATCTGGTCGCAACCCTTTTTACATAGAATCAAAGAGCGAAAATCTTATATAATCTTCTTTTGCAAAACCAGAGTGCACATAACTTTCATATTTGGTATGTAGCATCATCTATTGGGCCCCTACATAGTTTTGTTCAAATCAAGACCCTGGGGTCATATTTGGGCTCCACCCTGGCCCATCCCTTTCAGCTCGTCTGAACACGATGGGTGAAAATAGGAAAACCTACAAAAATCTTCTTCTTTACATAGAATCAAAGAGCGAAAAGGCATATCTGTCTTGCTCTTGTTTAGAGTGAGGGGGGGGAATCAAATGCTGTTTTAACCCTTTCGGTGTATAATGGCAAATCTATACAGAGCTTGAGACTCTGAAACAATGAGGTGGCAGTATTTGTGAGTAAAATACTTGGAGTTCAAACACAAGTGATATGACTGAATCACACAATCCACCTCCAAAATCACTCATGCCAACTAAGCATGATCAGTTATGAATCAGCAGTGGGAAACTAGCACTATGAAAACTCTGTTTAATTCTAGGCAGGGGATTTAGTGAATGTCACATTTTTTAGCTCAACCTGAGCACAAAGTCCAGAATTTTGTTAAGCATCTTCTCCTCCTTAACCTGTGGGCCAATCTTGATGAAACTTGGCAGGGATCTTCCTTGGGTCAAGCTCTACCAAAGTTGTAAAAAATAAGTGAAATCCACCCATAACTTTCTATTTACCCGCAACAAAAAGGGTGAAAATAGGAAAATCATCAAAAATCTTCTTCTTTGAAACAAGAAGGCAGACAACTCCATATTTGGTATGTAGCATTGTCTTGTGGATCTCTACCAAGTTTGTTCATATTAAGACCCTGGGATCATATTTGGGCTCCACCGAGGCGTAATCTTTCTACATAGAAACAAAGAGCGAAAATCTTAAAAAATCTTCTTCTCTGAAACAAGATGGCTTTCATATTTGCGTCATTGTTCATATTGTTCATATCAAGACCCTGGGTTCACATTTGGGCTCCACCCGGGTGCATCCTTTTTTACATAGAATCAAAGAGCAAAAAGGCATATCCTTCTTGCTCTTGGCTGAAATGTTACATGGTATTGATCTTATTTAGAAATTATGTCCTTATTGACATCTGCCTATTTAATTAACCCTTTCCTGTTTTACAAAATTTTGGACCTGTCCAAATTCAAAGGTTTTGCAGACGAAAATTTAAAATGGATTTAATTTGAAAAATAACCATTCAGTAAGGTAGAAAATAGTGTGGAAAAAAATGAAATTGCTTGTCAGAAGCAATTTCTTCTTTTTTCACAATGTTTTCTCAATCATAAAATCACAGACACGTAAAAAGCAGGGATTAAACAGCAAAGGGTTAATGTGATGTCCCAGGGGTCAAAGAGACTCAGGAGAGCAATCTAGGACCATCATGCTCCTCTTGTAAATGTCAACACCATGAAATGGCAGCAGGCAGATAAAGTTACTTCTGTCCATGTCCTTGTGCATGTCCAATTCTTGGCCCAAGCATAACTAATATATTTATGGATGCATTTCAAATAACTTAGTACACATGTTCCTCACGGTGAGTACTTCTGTCATGAGAAGAGTTCTGATAGGACAAATGTCATTATTATACTGCAAAGAAAATTCTAGCATTTTCATTGGTTAAAGCTGACCTGACAAACATTGATAGCTACGGCCGCTCCGGTATTACCTCTTATGTTTCCTTAAGGCGCCTCGACGTGAACATAGACAAAAAATCGAAACGGTAATGGCAGCCATGTTTCTCTCGCTGCGCTGATAACACGACCCGAATATACACACTAGGATACAGTTGAAAAGGATGTTAATTAATAATGTGCAAATAAAAAATGATATAGATGTCAATAAATACCTTAAATTTGTACATATCTGTCCATTTAAAGTGCCAAGTTTCTCGCAGTGTCAGCCAACAAACGCTTCCATATCACAATAGCGCAGAGTGTAGTAGTGTGACGTCACAACTATATATGACGTCACTTTGTACATGTTTACTTTTCATAGGGGCGCATTAAGAGATATTGGTGGTTTAAAAGAAATCGGTTTATACGAACGCCGGCAAAAGACAGATATTTAGCCCTAAAACTTTGAAGTATAATAAATTCGTAATACGGTTTCTTGCCTGGGTATATGACGATTTATTCCCGGCAGTAAAAATGATGTCAACCCTCGCCTACGGCTCGGGTGACATCATTTTTCCAGCCGGGAATAAATCGTCATATACCCCGGCAAGAAACCGTATAACTAATAAAGTGATGGCTGAAGTTCAATTGGGCCAAGGGTTAAGGTCCAGTGATACAATTGTGTCAGGAGCATATGTTCTACATTTATCAACTAATTCATTGAAAAAGAAAAGAAACACACAAAAAAACATGGCACAAATGTTGCTGTTAATGAGGATAATTGTCATGTGAAAAGTTTCTATTACAGGCTTTGTCTGGTCTATTATATACCTCAGAGGGAGATTTAAGAAAAGCCATAACATATCTACAGAGTGCATCTAGACTTAAAGGGGAAGAAACAATAACGAAAGATGATATTTATGAAATAGCAGGGGTATGTATACACAAAATACTCTATGATAGAGTGTTGCTATCTCTCAGTAGATTAAGACATAACTTCACCACAAATCCAGCGAAATTACCAAAAGATTACACTGTAGGTTTGTTCATTTCAACATATTTGATGTCATATCAAAACTTAAAGGTCTTAAAGTGGAGCCAGTTATTACCATGATACCACAACATTGAGAGGCAATCATGTGCAAATAATGGGCTTTTAAGGTAGTGGACCCTTAAATGCAACATTTTGGAAGTCATAAACTTGAATAGTATAAACTATGGTTTCCTAATGATTTCTTAAACATTTGGAAAGATCATGAGTTCTGAAATGTTGTGGTACTTTTATGGTGTGCTACCTGTATTTTTTTCTGTTTTTGAACAAGAAAAGCTATATTTTAACTTGTGGCTGAGCCACTCATGAAAACATAGCTTTTGTTGTGTACTCAGTGAAAGATGAAACAAAAATAAACAATTATCTTCTACATATTTCAGGTAATTGGTGATGATGTCATAGACGGGTTAATTAAAGTTTGTCATTCCAATTCTTATGAAAAATTACAGGCATGTGTACAGGTATGATTTATGCTTGTCATTCTTAAGTATGCAGTTCACAAACAGTAGATTTTGGTTCTGTAAATTGACGTTTTCTGATTTCAAATTATCTCAATGATATTAGGTTTTCATGGTTACCCTTACCCCCCTCAATCAAATTGTACAAGGAATATTTTCTATAACTTTGCCATTTTTGAAAAAAAAAACAAAAAACTTTAAAGTAGCCGTGAAACTGTAAAATTGTCCATTTTTCAAGAAAATTTAAAATTAATGCAGCTAAAAAAAATGAAGCCCAAATTATGACGCCATCATATTTTACAAAATCCTTCTAGAAGTCATAACTATTACTTGATAAAAATCTGGAGGTGTTGCAAGAGGGGCTTCATATTTTTTTGCAACTTTATAAACATATTTTTCGGGGGAAAATTTGACATTTCTGTAGGCCATTTATTGGCATATTTTTAGGAAACTGTGGTTTTGAAAAATATTTTAGACATTGTGTGAGAGATTGTGTATAGGTCAATAGAAAATGGTAGATTTGATTGTGTACATTAGAAATTAGATAAATATTGTTTTTACAGGACCAATTTCTTGTGTTTGTGAACCTTGTCAATTAAACATTGTTGCAAACAAATTTCCAATATTAAAGAAATCTCAATTACAGTCAATCCTGTCTTAAGCATGCACCCAAGGGACATTCAAAAAGTGCTTGCTTAAGACAGGTGATTGCTTAATACAGGTCAATTTCAGTCCAATTGGTTCATTTGGGAACATGGTGACCACTTGCTTAATACAGGTTGCTTGCTGAATACAGGTGGCCGCTAACACAGGTTTGACTGTACCTTGAACCAAATTTTTTCCTGCAATCTCTAAGTAGGAAGTAGACTGTATTTACACTAAGATCAGGCTGATCTTAGTCTATACTGCTTGTCAAAGATTTGTGTATAGTATGAAAATGGGTTGAACAGCAGAGAAGGGTTGTCCCATATCATTATGTACCAGGAATATTCCTGCTCTAGCAGGAGGTGTAGACAAAGATCAGCCTGAACAAATGAATACCAAAATGGATGAACACTAAAACATATTAAGAGCATCTATCGTTATTAGCATTTGAATTTAAATGTAACTTTTTCCCAAGGTTACTTAGCATGAAAAGGGTTAAGAATTTAGACTTTTGACTTTAAAAAACAAAGATCTGATAAATCAGGGCATTATAGCTGCATTTTTTTACAGCTTTATGATAAAGTTGTATATCAGTCTGTAATCAATGTAATATTGTACATTCATTGCCAGGATTTGATAAATGAGGGTAATGCAGCCAGTCAGTTTATTCATGATAAAATTTGTGTATCATTGATAATTCTATTATAGGGACGAGTGTCTTTTTTTCACTGCGTTTATTGGGGTATAAAGTGCAATTGCCTTAGCACATGGCAAATAACGCCCGTAGGGCGTTATGTTTAAGCCATGTGCTAAGGCAATTGCACTTTATACCCCAATAAACGCAGTGAAAAAGACACTCGTCCCTTATAATTGCAATCCTATAGGTCGAAGAAACTATTAAAATACTCGGCCAAACATTTAAGCTTCAAGTCTACTTTCTGCGCGTATAAATATTACACAATCTATTTTTAGATCGTGTATTGTTTATCTCGCTATCGAAGTGAAATGTCATAAAGTAAAACAAATGATACACAAATAAACGACAACATTAAAATTTGTAGAGGAACTGATGACAAAAAAAGCTTGTTTCTGCCAAGTAAGTCTATGTTTTTAAACGAAAACGCGTGGTCGGTCTTAGTTGAGAGGGTTGCTTGACGGTCTTCGTCGACTTGGTGTTTTCTAAGTTTACGTCGGCACAGAATCAGAACTGCATGCTTGTTATTGTAATTTCTTTCGAAAATATATTAATGTATAATAGATTGAATAGAAATGTTGCGTTGATGATCGGGAACTAGGTTAATTCGAGTTTCTACAACACAGGACTTGCAGATCGAAGTTCGGGGGTTTCCCGAAAGACCTATTGCATTTTATACAGAAATAAAGTGCAATGGATTTCCCCACCTGATGCGATTTAAACCAATCAGAATTTTTTATTTTATTGGATAGCAATTATAACAATGTAATTTTGTACATTTATTGACAGAATCTAATAAATGTGGGTCATAAAGCTAGCCAGTGTATTCTACAACTTTATGATAAAGTTGTGTATTATTGATAATTCTAATTATTGATGTAATGTAATATATTTTTATTGACAGGATTTGATAAATGAGGGTCATGCAGCTAGCCAGTTTATCCTACAGCTGCATGATAAAGTTGTGTGTTTAGATGATCTGGATGACAAACAGAAGTCTCTCATTCTGGAGAAATTAGCTGTAAGTCACACCTACATGGGGCTTTTATCATGTCTGATGATTGGCCGATGATTTTTATACGCACCTAAAGGTGGATGCATACTGGTATCATCTTCAACATATGTCTGTACTTTTTCTTGTTGTGAATGCATTTTCTCCTTCATTTATCCTTATATTTTCATGAAACTTTCACAGGATCTTCCTCATTATCTTAACTTTCACATATTGTTAGGGTTTAAGCCTAGTTTACATTTGCCACGGTCGCCGTACGATATCGCAGCCTGCGATTTTTCTTACGATTTTTTAGACATCGCAGACAGCTACGGTCTGCGGCGTATGTGTTTACAATGCCGCACGGTGACCGTGCGATTTTAAAAATATTTGAGGGGGAACATACCTTAATGAGACCGAACGGGTCCCGTGCGATATCGCAAGGTAATCTTGAGATTCCCGTGCGGAGATCGTACGGGTTCCTTACGGACATCGAGAGGATACCGCACGGTCATCGCACCATTCTACGGGTTTTATTTTCGATGTTTGATAGGCAAGATACCGTGCGATATCCGCGCGATCATCGCAAGGGTTCCGTGCGATGTCCGTGCGGCGACCGTGCGGTGTCCGCACAATGCTACGGGCTTGCGATTTTTAAAGATGTGTATAACATTATTTTAGACGAGATCGCAGGTGTCTGCGGTGCCCGTAAGACCGTGCGATGATCGTACGGGCACCGTAGGTTACCGCACGGGCACCGCACGATTTTATGGCTACGGCAAGATACGGGCGCCGTACGGGCTCCGTAGGCCAAATGTAAACGAGGCTTTAGTGATATTTTGTGAAATTTTACCCTTGCTG
The DNA here is from genome assembly GCA_948146395.1 of Fragum whitleyi. NCBI lineage: Eukaryota > Metazoa > Mollusca > Bivalvia > Cardiida > Cardiidae > Fragum > Fragum whitleyi. The sequence goes on along the minus strand of OX411557.1, from coordinate 51,704,181 downwards.
TATATCTTGTGATGACAGCACTACTTAATTTTGCATTGTCATCTGCCTGTCAGAATTAACTTGTATGAAGGATGACCCCTTCTTTTATGGATTGATTTTAAAAAAAGTATTATTTTCCCCTTCATGAGACTGAGCAAATCTTAAAGATTTTAAAGTGTTTATTAAAAATTTTATTAAATTTTGACCATTAGATGGAGAGAAAGTTTATAAAAAATATTCTTTTGATGCCCCTACATCAAAAAAATATTGGCATATTATTTTACCATTGTCCTTCCATCTTACATCTCCATGATATGAATCCAATCATGTATATTTGGAGGATACTGAATAAGTGGTCATGGAATTCCGAATTTATTAAACAAGTATTTATAAACAGATAAAAACAAGGCTTCGCCAAGTTTTTACCTGTTTTGGATGACAAGTTTAATAAATTCAGTATTCTATAAGCACAAATTTGATATTGTATTTATAATGTGACCCTAATTTTTAGCTCCACTGGCTGAAGGCCAGCAAGCTATTGTCATGGCGAAGTGTCTGTCGTGTGTTCATGCATCTGTATGTGCGTAAACTTTTTCTTTAAACATCTTCTCCAAACCAATGGGCGGATTTTAATGAAACTTGGTAGAAATGATCCTTGGGTGACCTTCTTAAATTGTTAAAGAAATTTTTATTGATCCCCAAATAAGGGCATGGCAGGGCAGGGAATTTTTTCATGTTTAAATCTTTTAAAATCTTCTCCTCCCAAACTGTTGGGTCGATTTCAATGAAACTTGGCATGGATGTTCCTTGGGTGACCCTTTACTTATATTGTTTAAGAAATTTTGATTGACCCCCAAATACGGGCGTGGCATTGCAGGGCATTTTTTTCACGTTGAAATCTTTAAAAATCTTCTCCTCCCAAACCATTGGGCTAATTTTAATGAAACTTGGCATTGATGTTCCTTGGTTGACCCTTTACTAAATTTGTTCAAGAAATTTTGATTGATCCTTAAATATGGGCATGGTAGGGCGAAAGTCTGGGGTTATTAAAGCCAGTGGAGCAAAACAGGCCCTCTTAGGCCTCTTGTTGCTATAAAGCAAGGAAATTCCAAAATATTATACATGCTTGTTTTTTCCGGGAAACATATAATGCTGTTTGCCAAATGACATCAGCAAATGCAATATTGAGTCATTTTCACAACGAAAATACAGTGTTGCTATACCTTCTTAGCTCATTTGCATAGTTATTCCACTTGTGTTATAACACCCGTGTAATATTAAAAATATTCAACGGGGTTATGTCTCTATTGGGACCTAGGTCATATTATAATTCTTGATAATCAACAGATTATCTGGGTTACAGATAAAGGGGGGAAAGCCAGTCTAAAATATTTATTTCTCATTAAAAACCGACATTTTGGGTACTCATTTGAATTGTTCCGACAATACAATTTCATTGAGTACCAACAACCTTGCTTTGATGTAAAATCCAAAATGCTCCCTTTGTCCGTAGATCTGATTATTCAAGATGAAAGAGTCAATGCGTGACATTTCCAACAATTTCACTCGTGTGCAAGGTACAAACAATAAGCAGCATAGACAACGACGCAATGCAATAATGATATATACTGACAGGCAGAAGAGGGATTAAGACCTTATCTCTTATTTAGTATAAAGCAAAGACTCTGGTCAGACATTGCGGCTGCACAGACCGGGCCAGAGCCAGAAGCTTTGCTTTAGGCACATGTGAAATTGTTGGAAATTACACGCACTTGCTCAAAGTGAATTTGTGTGTCTTGTAGGTTGTTGATAAATGTTTGATGGACGGATCAGATGAATTTTTACAATTAATGGCCTTGTGTTCAACTATGATGCAACAGATATGTCAACCCAAGAAGTGATGAGGCTTATCAGCAAAATACTTTGTGTTCATTAAATTTTAAAGTTCCTCAAGGAGTACAGGGAGAAGATTCACATGATGCAACTATTTCAGAAAATTGGAAATAATTCTATCAATATGTGATCAATTTGAATTCAGTTTATAGCAGAGAAGGTTAACAATATAATGGCTTTACTAACTGTGGCAGATCTTTTAAAAATCTGTGTATAAAAATGTCATTGACGACCATGTGAATTACTTGGTCATCAATAACTTTTTTATCCGCAGATATTCAAAAGATCTACCGTATCCAGTTGGGGTTTTTTTGCCTTCCCTGATTCAAACTACAGTTAAAGATATTGTGAAATTGACACTCATTCCGATCAAAATCTTTCTAAATCATTCTCATAGCGCTCCATTCATTCATTCCAAACACTCACTCAAATCACTCTAAATGTTCCAGAATCATTAGAAAACATTTCAAAATCGTTCAAGACGATCAACATTTAACTCAAATTGATCAAGTATTTCTATGATTTTATTTTCTGATGTGGATTTTTATTTGTCTGATTGGTTCACAAAGACACACAAATAGCAAAGTATGTATATTTTATTAAAGGGAGGTAATTAATATCGCTAATTTTATTCAAAATGAACAAAATTAGCAAAACTTGATTACCTCCCTTTAATTGCACTCAAAACTTGCTCCAAACACTCATTCAATTTTATTCCAAAATCATTCCAAAATCAGTCATCTTGTCAATTTCACGATGTTGTTAACTGTATTTCAATTTAATCAAGTATTTGAAGAATTATTGAAAAATATCTTGTGTTACATGACTCCCCACTATTGAATAATGCCAAGAAGTTGTATGCTCTGCTACAAAAAATATGTACAGGCAGTATTTATGGAGGCGACTTATGAACTAATTTTGCTTATTAGCAAAAATCTTCTGTTTGACATTTTTCTTTTTTTCAGTTTGACATCCTCAAAAAAACCCAAAACAGTCAGTTTGTGGATATTAATGGAGTTTAACTATGAATTTATGAGATTTGTCAGCAAAAAATCTTGCGAACGACCAGTTTGAGAGTTTTTATGTAGTTAAGCAAAGAAATGATTGGGCTTATAAGTGAAAATTAAATATTTTTGTATTGTACTCTTGACATTCCTTTTGTTGCCGCCATTTCGGTAGTAGTTCATTAGACTATCGATCTTCAATCATGAAATGTTGTGGGTTTGTTCCCTAGTGGTTACACATGATTATCATCTCAGCCTTTGTATGACATTTCCAACAATTCTTATTGAGTGCAAAGCAAAGCCTTTGGCCAGTCTATGCACACACACAGTCTGACCAGAGTCTTCACTATGAGATTAGTAGATAAATGAGGTCTCTAAATATCTGTATTTTCCAAGCCAATCTTCTAATTACTCTTGGCAACCATCTGGATTGCACATCACTTAAATGTCAAATTGTTGGAAACATTCACGCTCAGGCTCATTTCGAACATTTGTCCCCCAACAATGAACTGAGGTGGAGGCTAGGAGAGGATGTAATGGAAGTATTGGTGTGATAAATACCAGGCAGCCATTTTTACATGGTCCAGCCGTCATGATGTGACTGAAAATTATTTCCCCCACCCCTCTTCCAGGGACAGGGTATATTGCTTTGCACTTGTCAAACGGTCGGTCCATCCATCTGTAAACTTTTTTAGCTCACCTGAGCACATCGTGCTCAAGGTGAGCTTTTGTGATCATTGAATGACCATCGTGTGTTGTCTGTCATCTGGCGTCAACAATTAAGTGTTTACACTCCAGACAGAGTTTTCATTAAGATTTGAAGTAGGATGCTGAAATCGATTTGAAGGAGGCAGGGGGGTCTGGGGGTCCTCCCCCAGTGGGCCCCTTTGTTGGGGGGGGGGGGGGTGATATATGCCTTAGATTAGCTTTCTAAGACTAAGACCCACTTCTGAGTCTTTTCAAATGTATTTTTTGAATTGGAATGACCTGAAATAATAAAAAGAAAGTAACAAAGGTTAACCCTTGACATGCTGCACTCAGAAAATCGTGTTTTGCAGGTAGCCTAGAGGCCACAAATATTATCCAATCTTCATGAAACTTGGTCAGAATGTTTGTCAGTTCACAAGGATGAACCCTATTGAAAATACGAAGGATCCATGCAACATCATGGGAAAAGGGGCCTTATTGAAATTTTTCTTGTTTACCCTCTAGAGACCACAAATATGGCCATATGTTCATGAAACTTGCTTGGAATGTTGGCCAGGTCACAAGGATGATTTCTAATGAAAATGGGATGGATCCATTCCATATCACGGGAAAAGGGGCCTTATTGACAATTTTCTTGTTACACTCTAGAAGCCACAAATATGGCCCAATATTCAAGAAACTTGGTCAGAATGTTGGTCAAGTCACAAGGATGAATCCTTTTGAAACTCGGAAGGATCTATGCTATATGATGGGAACAGGGGCCGAAATGACAATTTTCTTTTTTTCACTCTAGAGGCCACAAATATGGCCAAATCTTCATGAAACCTGGTCAGAATATTGGCCAGGTCACAAGGATGAATTCTAATGAAAATGGGCAGGATCCATGCCATATCACAGGAAAAGGGGCCTATATATCAATTTCCTTGTTTACACTCTAACAAATCATAAAATTGCAATTATGACTTTTGCTGGAAAATTTGATAATTATCAATTATGACAAAGAAACGAAGTTGAGCGATAAATGAGCATCATGGTCCTCTGGTTTTGAAGAGTATACAATAAGTAACATAGGGAAATTGGCTAGTTGAATGATTTTGGAATGAAATTGAATACAGTTAAGAACATCGGGAAATTGACACTCATTCCAATCAAAATCATCCTGGATCATTCACTCAGTACTCCATTCATTTATTCTTAACACTCACTCAAATCAAAAACAATCCGTAATCATCAGAAAACATTTCGAAATCCTTAAAGGCGATCAATATATAATTCAAATGGATAAACTTTTCTACGATTTTATTTGCTGGTGTCTGTATGGGCCGCGAAGACACACAAATAGAAAAGTGTGTATATTTTATTAAAGGGAGGTAATAAATATCGCTAATTTTGTTTATCCAGAACAAAATTAGTGGTATTGGATACCTCCCTCTAAATTCACTCAACATTTGCTAAATACACTGTACTGTAGTGTTCGTGGATAAGAAGAATAACAAAGACAAAACGTAGCCGTAATCGTATATTTCAGAACCGAACCAAAGACTTCGTGGGACGAGTAACGTATGCCAAAAATACAAGTCCCTGATCAAGCAAATCGTAGGGTTTATATACCCAAATAGAACAATAAAAATACATCAACAAAGCATACAGGTCTAATAAAACTCTCATTTGTACAGTACATAGTAATTATTTATCCCTAAAATTTACGTATGTGGCCTGTGTAAGCCTATCACTAGATAAACATGGGGCTTAAGGTAGTGGACCCGTAATAGTTCCGCAGCGTAACGGAAGTAATGAACGCGAACAGTAATAGCCGATGTTTCCCAGTCATTTCACTAGGAAATCTCAATCAACAAATTCAAATTTCATTACTTCCTGTACGTTGAGGAACTAAATTACGGGTCCACTCTCTTAATGTCTGTAAACTAATCTGTCAAAATATACTGAGTTCCATAAAAAAGTGTGCACTTTCACTTTTTACGTTTTTCGTGATTTTTACAATGTTGGAAGAAAATAAGGGAAAAAGTTTGATAGCATTCTTAAGTCAAGGCCTTTTGAATTGAAAAGTCAAATCAGTTTTGGATAAAGTGTTGCATGCTTCATACGCGCAGGCAGAACTGAAATTGTTGAGATTTGATCTCCTTACAACTTTTTCTTTGGTAAGAGCTATGCGTTGATATTGCATTATAGAGTTTAAGAAGCCATTCCAAGCCATTTCCTCAGAAAAGTTTTAATTTTCATTCAGACGTTACGTGTACGTCAACGTTAGACATTGCTACTTTGCTAGGCCAGTAACTTATCGTTGAATTGTGCTTTGGCGTTCTATGACCGCTCGATTTGCTTAATAAAGGCCTTATGAAATGACGACCTCGATTTCTATTGGAACATGAATGCTCACTCAATTTTAATGACGTTCTAAATCTGACAAGGTTCGATTGTTGTACTACGTTAATTGGTAGTTTAACCACGCCGTAGTATCATGCATTATTGTATTGAAGATGTGATTATATGCTTAGGAAAGCCGCAAAGATTCAACTGAATGCCTTTTCATTTTCAAATATCGTTTGCACATACTCTCGAGGATAGTCATACGATGTTTCATGACAATAGATTGTGTAATTTCAGAGATATTCAAAATTCAAAAGTGCACACTTTCTTTTGGAACTAAGTATATATTCCTCCACTAAGGCTTCTCCGAACTGGGTGAAACTTCTGACATGATGTTCATGCAATTTTTCTAGGATTCATTTTATTGTTTCTCAATTCTACATCATGGTAAATGGATTTTTTTCATTTTGTTTTCAAATTAGGGTTGTTTCAGAGTTACAATAATTCATTCCTAATACTCAGTCCAATCCCCCCAAAACGTTAAAAATAGTTAAACAAGAGGAACATGATGGTCCTAGATCACTTACCCCAGTCTATTTGACCCCTGGAAAATCACAGGTTGCACAAGAAATATGATACCAGGGTCTTGATATGAACACTCTTGGTAGAGGTCCTTTAGATGATGCTTCATACCAAATATGAAAGCTTTCTGCCTTCTTGTTCCAGAGAGGAAACTTTTTGATTCTATGTAAAAAGGGTTGCGCGCAGGTGGAACTAAAATATAATCCCAGGGTCTTGATATGAACAAACTTCATAGAGGTCCACTAGATGATGCTACATACAAAATAGGAAAGTTATCTGCCTTCTGGTTTCAGAGAAGATTTTTGAAGAATTTCACTTTTGATTCTATGTAAAAGGGTTGCGCACGTTTTTTGAGCCCAAGTATGACCCAGGGTCTTGATTTGAGCAAACTTGGTAGAGGTTTACTTGATGATGCTACATACCAAATATGAAAGCTGTCTGCCTTCTGGTTTCAGAGAAGAAGATTTTTGAATATTTTACGCTCTATGATTCTATGTAAAAAGGTTTGTGCCCGGGTGAAGTCCAAATATGACCCAAGGGTCTTGATATGGACAAACTTAACTGAAGTCCACTAGATGATGCTTCATACCAAATGTGAAAGCTGTCAGCCTTTTGGTTTCAGAGAAGATGATTTTTTAATATTTTCGCTCTGATTCTAGGTAAAAAGGGTTACGCCCGATTTGAGCCCAAATATGACCCCAGGGGCTCGACATGAGCAAATTTGGTAGAGGCCAACCAGATGATGCTACATACCAAATATGAAAGCTTCCCTTTTCAGAAAAATAAATTTTGAAGGTTGTCCTATTTTCACCCTTTGTGTTAAGGGTAAAGGGAGAGTTGAGGGTGGATTTCATTTATTTGAACAACTTTTGTAGTGCTTGACACATGGAACATAGCCCAGATGCATAGCTAGTGAACGCGGGGGTTGGTGACAATGTGGGTATGGATAGATGGGCGCACCAGTCGATCGAAAAATGGGTACCCAAAATATCATAAACGGACAGACGGGTGCACCAGACGGCAACGAACCCGATGTTAACTTGAAGCCCAGATGCATAGCTAGTGAACGCAGGGGTTGGGGACGATGTTGGTATGGATAGATGGGCGCATCAGTCAATCGAAAAATGGGTACCCAAAATATTTAACATTAAATCAGGATTAAATACCTATTAATAAATCGAATAACAAGAGGTCAGGGACGCTGCATAAACGGACAGACGGATGCATCAGACGGCAACGAAACCGATGTTAACTTGAAGCCCAGATGCATAACTAGTGAACGCGAGGATGAGGACGATGTGGGTATGGATAGATGGGCTCATCAGTCGATCGAATAATGGGTACCCAAAATATTTAACATTAAATCAGGATTAAATAATTATTAATAAATCGAATAACGAGAGGTCAGGGATGCTGCAAAAACGGACAGACGGATGCATCAGACGGCAATGAAACCGATGTTAATTTGAACTCGAGATGCATCGCTAGTGAACGCAGGGGTTGGGGACGATGTGGGTATGGATAGATGGGCGCATCAGTCGATCGAAAAATGGGTACCCAAAATATTTAACATTAAATCAGGATATTCCGATTAAATTATTATTAATAAATCGAATAACAAGAGGTCAGAGATGCTGCATAAACGGACAGACGGATGCCTCAGACGGCAACGAAACCGATGTTAACTTGAAGCCCAGATGTATAGCTAGTGAATGCGGGGGTTGGGGACGATGTGGGTATGGATAGATGGGTGCATCAGTCGATCGAAAAATGGGTACCCAAAATATTTAACATTAAATCAGGATTAAATAATTATTAATAAATCGAATAACAAGAGGTCAGGGATGCTACATAAACGGACAGACGGATGCATCAGACGGCAACGAAAACCGTTGTTAACTTTAAGCCCAGATGCATAGCTAGTGAACGCAGGGGTTTGGGACGATGTGGGTATGGATAGATGGGCGCATCAGTCGATCGAAAAATGGGTACCCAAAATATTTAACATTAAATCAGGATTAAATAATTATTAATAAATCGAATAACAAGAGGTCAGGGATGCTGCATAAACGGACAGACGGATGCATCAGACGGCAACGAAACCGATGTTAACTTGAAGCCCAGATGTATAGCTAGTGAATGCGGGGGTTGGTGACGATGTGGGTATGGATAGATGGGCGCATCCGTCGATCGAAAAATGGGTACCCAATATTTAACATTAAATCAGGATTAAATGATTATTAATAAATCGAATAACAAGAGGTCAGGGATGCTGCATAAACGGACAGACGGATGCATCAGACGGCAACGAAACCGATGTTAACTTGAAGCCCAACTACATAGCTAGTGAACGCGGGGGTTGGGGACGATGTGGGTATGGATGGATGGGCGCATCAGTCGATCGAAAAATGGGTACCCAAAATATTTAACATTAAATCAGGATTAAATAATTAATAATAAATCGAATAACAAGAGGTCAGGGACGCTGCATAAACGGACAGATGGATGCATCAGACGGCAACGAAACCGATGTTAACTTGAAGCCCAGATGCATCGCTAGTGAACGCAGGGGTTGGGGACGATGTGGGTATGGATAGATGGGCGCATCAGTCGATCGAAAAATGGGTACCCAAAATATTTAACATTAAATCAGGATTAAATAATTATTAATAAATGGAATAACAAGAGGTCAGGAATGCTGCATAAACGGACAGACGGATGAATCAGACGGCAACGAAACCGACGTTAACTTGAAGCCCAGATGCATAGCTAGTGAACGCGGGGGTTGGGGACGATGTGGATATGGATAGATGGGCGCATCAGTCGATCGAAAAATGGGTACCCAAAATATTTAACATTAAATCAGGATTAAATAATTAATAATAAATCGAATAACAAGAGGTCAGGGACGCTGCATAAACGGACAGACGGATGCATCAGACGGCAACGAAACCGATGTTAACTTGAAGCCCAGATGCATCGCTAGTGAACGCAGGGGTTGGGGACGATGTGGGTATGGATAGATGGGCGCATCAGTCGATCGAAAAGTGGGTACCCAAAATATTTAACATTAAATCAGGATTGAATAATTATTAATAAATCGAATAACAAGAGGTCAGGAATGCTGCATAAACGGACAGACGGATGAATCAGACGGCAACGAAACCGATGTTAACTTGAAGCCCAGATGCATAGCTAGTGAACGCGGGGGTTGGTGACGATGTGGGTATGGATAGATGGGCGCATCAGTCGATCGAAAAATGGGTACCCAAAATATTTAACATTAAATCAGGATTAAATAATTATTAATAAATCGAATAACAAGAGGCGTTCGGTGTCCAGCGTTATTATTTTTTTTATTATCATCATTAATACAGGATTATAGCGGTTACTTAATCAATTTTTTTATTAGCTCCACTGGCTGAAAGCCACTGGGGCTATTGTCATGGCGTTGTGTCCGTCGTGCGTCCTTCCGTCCGTGCGTCCGGTCGTAAACTTTTTCTTTAAAAATCTTCTCCTCAGACACTACTGGATGGATTTCAACCAAACCTCACAGGAATGATCCTTGGGTGACCCTCTTTCAAAGTTGTTCAAGAAATTTTGATCCAATGAAAAACATGGATTTAATGGGCGTGGCTAATTTCCAAATATGGTAAAAAGTGACTTTTCTCAGGTTCTAATTGATGGATACCAATAAAATTTTACATGACTGATCCTTGGGTGACCCTTTATCATTCTACCAAAAATTATTGTGATCAGATGAAAAATATGCATTTTATGGGCGGAGGTCATTTCTCTATATGTTATATAGTGGAAACTTTGAAATTCATTTTCTCAGAAACTAACTGATAGATATCAACCAAATTTTACATGATTGATCCTTGGATGACCCTTTATCAGTCTACCAAAAATTAAAGTGATCAAATGAAAAATATGTATTTTGTGGGCGGAGGTCATTTCTCCATATATTATATAGTGGAAACTTTGAAAATCATTTTCTCAAAAACTAACTGATAGATATCAACCACATTTTACATGAATGATCCTTGGGTGACCCTTTATCAGTCTACCAAAAATCATTGTGATCGAATGAAAAATGTGTATTTTATGAGCGGAGGTCATTTCTCTATTTGTTATATAGTGGAAACTTTGAAAATCATTTTCTCAGAATGTAAGTGATGGATATCAACCAAATTTCACAGGAATGATCTTTGAGTGATTATTTATCAGTCTATTTAAAATTTTTGTGCTCAAAGGAAAAAAATGTATTTTATGGGCGGAGGTCATTTCTTTCTATGTTATATAGTGAAAACACTTTGAAAATCATTTTCTCAGAATGTAATCGATGGATATCAATCAAACTTCATTAGTATGATCCTTGGGTGATCCATTATCATGCAGCCAAAAATTATCGTGATCGGATGAAAATTATGTCTTTTATTGGTGGAGGTCAATTCTCTATTTGTCATAATAGTGGAAACTTTGAAATTCATTTAAACATAAATAGAACCCAAAATATCTAAAAAATCTAGTCAAAACTTTGATTTCAAGAATTTCAAGCCTGTGGAGCGACTCAAGCCATTCATGGCTTTCTAGTTTGATCCCTTTCCCTGATCAGGTCAATTTTCGACAGGAAGAATCGTTATAAATGTACACTAATTCTGAGTAAGTTGGAGATAATCGGAAGAAACCTGTGGACTTAATGGGGATTTTCTCAATATTTTTTTCAATTAATTTTATTTTGATTGGCCCCTATTTACCACGAGGTTTGATGGATCCATCCCATTTTCGAAAGGAACCATCCTTGTGATATTCTTATCATTCTGAGTACGTTTGAAACCAATCCGATGAAAACTGTGGACTGTGTAGCGTTAACGAAGATTATCTAATTAAATTTATTAAGACTCCTATTTCCATGGCACTTTACGGTTCTGACCCATTTTCGAAAGGAACCATCCTTGAAACAAAACGATTATGAGCAAGTTTGAAGTCGATCGGATGAAAAATGCGGACTTCAGAGCTTAAACAGGTATTTTTTTAATTAAGTTCTAATAGGGCTCTTTTTCCCATGACGCTTGACGGATCTAGCTTATTTTCGAAAGGAACGATCGTTGTGATGGTCCAATCATTCTGACTAATTTTGATGACGATCGGCTTAAAAACCTGCGGACTGTAGAGTGTTAACAAGCAAAAGTTAACGGACAGACGGCAAGGCGGACAGACAGACGGGTGGCAGACGGGAAAACCGGTATAGCAATAGCTCTACCAATACGCATACTATCTACATTTGATTGCATAATGAATAAAAACTATTTTCATTCATTTGCAAGGGGCGTTTGTTGAAAGAACAGTGAAGTCGTTTTCCGAATAAAAAGTAACGTTATTCACCCTCTTCAACTCAATACAGTAAAGAATCGACAAGGTGAATGCTTTTGGAATTATTTCGGAATTAAATTGAATGAGTGTGTGGAGCGAGTTTTGAGTGAAATTAAAGGGAGGTAATCCAATATTGCTAATTTTGTTCAGGATTAACAAAATTAGCGATTAATTACCTCCCTTTAATAAAATAAACGTTTTTTTTTCGTTTGAATGAATTATCATTCAAAATAGTAATCCGGGTTGTATAGAATCTTACAGTTGACAGTCTGTTAAATATCCGTTCCCGATGTTTCATGATTGGCCAGACAGTCTTCAATTAACACAGGTTTACAAACTGAAAATTGTGCGAGCAACAATATAATTAATTACGACATGTTTCATACATTTAGATACGTAAGCCGGGATATTCAACCGGAAGTTTTTTTTTAATTCATACTTAGTTTACAAAACAGTTATTTCATTTACAACATATATAACAATTAAAAGTATATAATCTGAAATACACTATAAATAATTTTAATAGAATTTTAACAAATTAATCGAATAAACTTTATTTTGGATTAATGTAAGGGGCTAAATGGAATATTTAAATACAAGAATCGCATTTCTAATTCACACTTTATTGATATAAACGCTGGTTATGATCATTCTTAAGAATGGGTAACACCACCCTATAGCCACTTGCCCGTTCTTAAGATTTAGTATTCCCGAAAACGGGCACAACATATACATTTTCAAAACGTGGGTTGATAGAAATATTTCCAGGAAAGAAGACAGTGTCTTTTTTTTAAAAAAAGTATAAGTAGTTTTCTAGTTGCCTTACAGAACAAAAGTTCTACTTCACTTTTTTTTGTTTGATTCTAGTGCTTTGAAGTACATTTTACATATTTGTAATCTGCGAACGTTTGAGGCTTTTTCTTCTGAGAGTTAAGAACATCTTGAAATAGACAGGCTGGGTGGTTTTTCGAATGATATTGAATTAGTAAGATTAACATTCATTTCGATTAAAATCATTTAACAACACTTATTCGACGCTCCATTTATTTATTTCAAATACTCAATCCTATCATTCAAATACGCCCCGAAATTATTTCAAAACACTTCGATATTGTTCAAAAACCATTCAATCATTCAAATCGATAGAATCATTCAACGATTTGATTGACTAGAGTGGATTTTAAATCGTCCAATTTGACCATGAATACTCATAAACAGAAATGTAAGAAGATGTTATGAGAGAGAGAGGTAATGAAATATCGCTAATTGTACAGTTTGGCGAAATCAGCTGTATCATATTACCCCCTCCCTCCATTTAAAAATCGACTCCTTCCAATCATTACAAAATATTTTTTATCTGTCAATTTCACGATTAAATCAACTTGATCTTTTTTAAGAAGGGAATACCCAAAAATGAGATAAAGGGCCTTTAAGATTCATTAGTTTACTTTTGGTTTTTAGAATAAAAACATTGATTTTTTTTATTTCTTAAAGTGTGTACATTGTATTTCATTTGTGTTTATTACATAATTGGATTTATTCATTGTGGACGGGGAATTAAAATAATATTGATTAGAATTTATCTAAGAGTTAAAAAAAACAATGTATTACTTAATACTTCATCATCAACAAATATTTTAATATTTTTAAAGAATTCTGCTGGCTTCTATTTTTCTGGTGACACATGGCACGTAGCACGTGTTTATCAAACGAATATATATTACACGATCTGGAATTTGGATTTATTCTTAGCTCAAAAAATACATTTCTATGTTGTAAATATCAGACCAGGACAATATGCAATACATAGAGGATATGGAATAAGTGGTCATTGAATACCGATTTTATTAAAAGGTTCTTCTTGAAACAGATAAAAACGAGGCTTTGCTGAGTTTTATCTGTTTTAGATGACTTAATAAATTCGGTATTTTATGAGCACAAATTTGATATTCTATTTGTGTAATATGACCCGTATTTTTGAGATAAAACCAGGAAATTACGATATAAATCGATTCGTGTTATTACGAGAAATATATAACGACGTTTGCCAAATGACGTCAGCAAATCCGTTATGATGTTATTTTCACAACGTTAATATAATAATGATATCCGTTTTAAGCCCATTATAATAGTTATTCCACTAATGTGATAGGCCTTACACCCGTGTAATATCAAAAGTATGTAAGGGGGTAGTTTCATTCTCGCGACGTCAGTCATATTCTAAATAAAGTGAACAACATCGTGAAATTGACAAGGTGAATGCCTTGATATGATTTTGGAATGAAATTGAATGAGAGTGTGGAGCAAGTTTTGAGTGAGTTCAATGGGAGATAATCCAATATCGCAAATTAACGATATTGATTACCTTCATTTAATAAAATATGTATACAAGTTCTATAGATAGCTTCCCTTTTCTCCAAGAACTTATTAGACGGTTACAATTTGAAATATATCAGTAAAATCGTAATTGTTCTCTATCCAAATTATTTTTGAATGACGTTATTGATTCTTTATTTTTCGGTGGGCTTGAGCGTTTTTGAATGAGTGTTTGGAGTGAATGAATGGAGCGCTGAGCGAGTGACCTTGATTGCCTTTGATCGAGATGAATGTTAATTTCACGATGTTGTTAACTGTGAGAGTTAACTCGTATAACTTGACAGTCATAAATCTATTGGATATTTCGGCATTCTTGCGCCGTAACCGTATGAATCGTTTTGAGTTGAACCGATGAAGTACCAATTACCGTCAAGTGATGTCAATGTATGTTGACTGATATTTCCTCTCTCAGCGTTCATAAGTTGATAAACCAATCTACAGACCTGTTGGAATAGACAAACAGAGTTAGGAAAATCGTGAAATTGACATCTCAAATGATTTTGAAATGAAATAAAAGGGTGGGGAGCGCGTTTGGAATGATTTATAAGAGAGGTAAATCATGATCCATCATTTCGCCCAATTTGACAAAATTATCGATAACTTTTTACCCCCATTTAATAAAATTTAAGTACTTTTCTGACATCAGATGCTTAAAAATCAACACCAGCCAATAAAATCATACAATGATTGGAACGATTTGGTTAAATATTGATCAATATTGAAAATCCTGAATTGGAAACCTGTTGGATAGACATTTTTCTTCCCAAATCAAAACCTATTCTTTGTGGAGTTATTTATAGACCACCCTCTCAAACAATCTTTTACGACAAATTAGAAACTATGTGCCAATCTTTTGATGATTTCTCTTTAAAGGAAATATATATATTTGAAGATTTTAATACCAATGTCTTAGGTGAAAATTGTTCTCTCTTATCAAATTTTACGTCTTTTTGCGATTTGTTTAATTTTTCACAGCTGATAAAAAGTCCTACTAGAATAACTGATATTTCATCTACAACAATTGATCTCATTCTTGTTTCAGATAGTGATAAAGTGTCTAACAGATGGGTTGTTGATATTTCTGTAAGTGATCATTCTTTGACTTTTTGTACTCGCAAAATTTGTCGGCAACCTATTAGTAAACACAAAACTGTTAAACTTAGATCTTTAAAAAATTACTCTAAAGAGGAGTTTCAAAACTGTTTACTAAATGCAGATTGGAGTGCAGTCATTTTAAGTGACAATGTCAATGATGCATGGCTTAATTTTAAACATACATTTCTCTCGGTATTGGATAAATGTGCACCTTTTAAACATTTAAGAATCAAGCAGAGAACAGAACCCTGGATAAACGATGAAATTTTACACAGTATCCATGAAAGAGATATAGCTTTTAAGAAGTATAAGGAAACAAAACTTTCTTCTTTCTATGAAATGTTCGAAGAACTTCGTAATTCTACTAAATCCCTTATATACAAGGCAAAGAAGGAATACTTTCAAAGTGTTTTGGACCATAGCAAACATGACTCCAAAGCTCTTTGGAAGTGTTTGAAACAACTTGGATTACCTTCAAAGAAGAATGTGTGTTCATCTGCAAATATTGGCTTAAAGATAGATGGTGAAATCTGTTTTGACTTTTTTACTGTTTCACAAAGATTTAATGCTTTTTTCACAACTGTTGCAAATAAACTAGTTGAAAATCTACCAGCCAGTGATTCATATTATTGTAAACAGTTTGTCAGTAAATTTTATATGTCCAAAGGTGATTTCCTCACAGTTTTTCCTTTTCCATCGTTACTCAAGATAAAATTCTGAAATATCTTCTCAATCTTAGCCAAAATAAGGCAACTGGGCTAGATGGTATCCCATGTAGATTTATTAGAGATGGTGCACCAATTACTGCTTGTCATTTAGCGCATGTGATAAACCTTTCCATTATTCAAGGCTCTGTTCCTGATGATATAAAGAATGCTAGAGTTATACCCCTGTATAAGAAAAATGATAAAACTGAGGTGGGTAATTATAGACCTGTGTCGGTTTTGAGTATAATTTCAAAGGTGTTTGAAAGAGTCATTTATGATCAACTGGATGATTATTTGTCTTCAAATAAAATTCTTTACAGTTTTCAATCTGGTTTTAGACGTGGTTTCTCTACCGCTACAACTTTGATTCATTTGTCAGATTTCATCAGATTTAATATGGACCAAGGTAATATGGTTGGGATGGTTTTACTTGATTTACAAAAGGCGTTTGATACAGTCAATCATGATATTTTATTGATGAAACTTGAATGTATTGGACTCACATCAGATGCCATTAGATAGTTTAAATCCTATTTCTCTGACAGGACTCAAGTCGTAGAAGTTCCAGTCAGGGTTTTATATCATGTGGTGTTCCACAGGGATCAATACTAGGACCCCTTTTATTTCTGATATATGTAAATGGCATGTCTGCTGTGGTAGAAAATAAATTACTTTTATATGCTGATGACTCCGGCATCCTTGTCTCTGGTAAAAATGTCACTGATATAGAGTCGTTAATATCTTCGGAAATGGAAAGGGTTAGTCAATGGCTTGTTGATAATAATCTTTCATTACATCTAGGCAAAATGGAGTCAATACTTTTTGGTTCTAAGCCCCGATTGAAAGGTCAGAGTAATTTAAATGTTTCATGTAATGGTATAAATATACATGCCACCAATTCAGTAAAATATCTTGGTGCAATTTTAGATCAACATTTAACTTGTGATGAAATTGCCAGGTCCCTTGTTTCAAAGGCTAATGCACGTTTAAAATTCTTGTTTCGAAATAAACAATTCTTTAATCTCCAAACTCGTAAGCTTTTGGTTATGTCCCTCATCCAGTGTCATTTTGATTACATATGTTCTTTCTGGTATCCTAGCTTAAGTCAGTATTGGAAAACCAGACTCCAGACTACACAAAATAAATTAGTTCGTTTTGTCTTGGACTTGGGCAGCAGGTTTTATGTAGGAGCCGAGCAATTTAGATTACTTAATTGGTTACCAGTCCACAGGCGAGTTGAGCAGTTAACCCTATGTCATGTCCATAACATTCACAGAGGAGTGGCCCCAGAATATCTAAGCGAACATTTTAAACCCATCAGTCAAGTTCATGGCCGTTTGACAAGGTCTAGGGTAACTGCTGTTTCTTCCTCATTTTTAAGTTGGAATGCGGAGCAATTCCAACTTAGATTTAACAAAACCGCAAAATGAACCCAAGATAAATTCATTTCGGGTTTTTTGAGAACACACATCACGTGAACAGGATGTGAATACACTTCGGCCTATTTTGTATATCTCAACTTGACATAGACATACAGTTTATTTCATCAAAAGGAAATCACCCTGTACAATTACACAACTAGCACTTCGTGTATATTATTAATTCGCTTATTCATGATTTAACGATTTTATTGAAATTTGCGTACGAATTTACTAGTATCAGATGTTTACATTACTATACTTAGAAATCATGTGATAAGGTCAGCTATTGAAAATAGCACTAGCAAATCACGTGATCTGCTTATTTGGTAATGTCGCGATCAGGTTTCTCAGTATTGTGGACATAGCACAGGCCAATCACGTGATCTGCTTATTTAGTAATGTCGCGACCTATTTTCGTAGAATTATGTTATAGCTTCTTTTAAAGGTATAGTCTCTCTTTCTGAACGACCTTATCACACATTTAACTTATGACAAATTGTTATATTGTTCAATTCTGTCTACAGTTACGAAATAAAAATCTTTAGTTTTTCTTAAAGTGAAGGTACACTTTTAAAGTTAATAAATATTTTTGCATCATATTGTCGTTTGTTTTCCGTCATATTGAAGTTATCAACATGAATGTTTCATTGTCAAAGCCCAAAATTTATCAAATAAAATCCTGGCCAACATATCTTCAATGGAATTATGAATATCTTTGCCCAATTGCATTCCATCACCAAGATAACTTGCCATTTGAAACAGACCTACTATTTCAACTTGTTTTCTTCACATTCTTGCACATCAACACTTTTAAGAGCAGCATCATACAGTTAGTTACATCGTGAAATTGACATTCGCCTCAATCAAAAACATTCTAAATCGCTCACTCAGCGCTCCATTCATTCATTTCAAACACTCACTAAAACCATTCAAATCTCTCAAAATTACTCAATAAATAAGATCAACTTTTATATTCAAAATGAATAAAGCATTTTAGAACCAAATCGCGATTTCACTGACATAATTGAAATTCAAAGCGTCTGATTGGTTCTTGGCGAAATATATATTGGTGGAACTCTCATGTATTTTTCATTAAATGGAGGTTTTACATATCGCTAATTTTGTTCATCCTGAACAAGTAAGCGACATTGGATTCCCTTTCTTAAATTTCACTCAAAACTCGCTCCGCTCACTCATTCAACATCATTCCTTAATCATTCCAAACTCGTTCACTTATCAATGTTATGATGTTATTAACTATATCCCCAACTCAGAAGTAGAGGAGCACATATTGATTTCTTCATATCTGTCTGTCAGTCCATTGACCTTCTGCTTTCGGCTAGCTAAACGAAGAAGCAATTGACCAGCAATAACGAAACTTTACACAAATATTGCCCATGACCCAAAGAAATACCCTATTGTTTCGGGGTCATACATGTCACGGTCATTAGTTAACGTGAACTGTTAACAGTTTCCATTCTAACTGAACAACCAATTGACCAAAATCATAAAACTTGACACAAATGTTGACAACGACCCAAGAAAGTGCCAAGTTTTGGAGTCAGGAAGGTCGAAGTTACAATTGAACTTCGCCCAAGAATTTTCTCGCGATTCCAACTGATGAAGTAAAAGACTTCCCTGTGAAAAAAGCTTTCCATCAAGGACAAAGCGCTTGTTGAGGTCAACTTTGCGAAAATTCAAATTAAAAATGTAATTGATAACTCAAATGGAGCAGAATGAAGTCATTTGAAAATAACATAGAAACTGTTTTGAGTGTGTAAGTGTCCGCCTCTGCGTCCATTAGTCGGATGTATGGTCCATATCATTTTCTTCCTTTTTAGCACACCTGATCACTACGTGCTCAAGGGGAGCTTTTAGGGTCACCCTGACCCAGACGTCCATCGTCCGTCGTGTGTCGTCAACCTTCTTAAAACTTCTTCTTCTACTAAACCGCCGGTCCGATTTCAATGAAACTTTACCAGAATGTTCCCTGGATGACCCTCTTCAAAAATCCTTCGCTAAATTCTGATAATCCACAAATTAAGGCGTGGTAGGGCGGGGTTTATTTTGAGCCAGAAATTTTTGAACGACATCTCCTCCTGAACCACTGGGCCGATTTCAATGAAACCTTACCAGAATATTCCTTGGGTGACCTTTCTTAATAATTGTTCGTGAAATTGAGGATGGCCAATAAATATGGGCGTGGTAGGGCGGGGCTTATTTTGATCTTGAAATCTTTGAACAACATCTCCTCCTGAACCATTGGGCCCATTTCAATGGAACTTTTCCAAAATGTTCCTATGGTTACCCTTTTAAAAATTGTTTGCAAAATTTTGATCGGCCCTTAAATATTGACGTAGGAGGGCGAGCCTAATTCTGAGCCAGAATTCTTTGAATGAAATCTCCTTCTGAACCACTTGGCCAATCTCTGTGAAACTTTACCAGAATTTTCCTTGGGTATCGCTTTTGGCAAATTGTTCACGAAATTTTGGTTGGTCCATAAATATTGGTTTGGCAGGGTGGGACTTATTTAAGCCCAGGACCTTTGAACGGCATCTCCTCCTGAAGCACTTGGCCGATTTCAATGAAACTTTACCAGAACGTCTCTTTTGAGACCATCTTTAAAATTTGTTTGCAAAGTTTTGATTAGCCCATAAATATGGGCGTGGCAGGGGAAGGCTAATTTTGAGTCTCGTCTGTAAATAGTGGGCGGGCAGGGTCTATTATCACTGTTTATTCTTCGAATTATATTTCCTTTCAAGAATTAGGCAAATTTGAATGAAACTTTGCCAGAAAGTTTCTATGATGACATCCACTGGTCAAATCGGATTCAGGACAGCGGTTTAGGACCATTTTGGCCCTCTTGTTATCATTTTTCTTCCATCAGTTGCATGCCTGTATAGCGAATCAGGGGTTTAAGCGTCTCTCGTTGTTGAAATACATTGATTTATATACGCCCGTCAAAAGTCGAGACGTATTATATGATCACCTGTCGTGGGTGGGAGGCATGAGCTTCATTAGTGGCTTGAGGTCACCGTCTCTTGAACGCATTTCAACTTATCAGTACTTTCAGTACTTTGATTTGATACTGAAGTAGCTTTTTCAGATTCTGGCCGGTTTGCTCTCCCAAATGTTAAAAACTTCGGTAAGAAGTCTTTTGCCTACCAGGGTATTGTTTCTTGGAACTGCCTGCCACAGCAGCTAAGGGACATGCAATCCTCTATTTCATTTAAAACTGCTGTGAAAAAATACCTTTTGGACTTATCTTAACTTTTCTCAATCATTTAATATCATATATTTTCTAATATTTTCATATCCCCTTTTCTTAAATACTAAGTGATTGCTTTAAGGACATGTCTTGTTTGTCTTAAATGTCAATTAATAACTGTGATAAATATATTTATCTTTATATTGTTAACATTTAAATGTGATATGATTGTCTGTGATGTAAAAATATGATTTTTCTTTAATGTGATATATTCTGATAATTGAATTGTAAACATGACTTTCTGTGCCATGCCTCCATTATCTAGGACCACAATGGAAATAAGAGGATCTAGTTTTCTTCTTTTTTGTGTTATCCTTGGTAATGGAGCGCATACCATAATGCTTTTTTTCAATTTTTTTCCTCGATGCAATTATTATTTGTTATACTACTTTTACTATGCCATGTTCTGTACTCTTTTACCTAAATAAACTTATTATTATTATTAATTTGAACGATTTCGAAGCGTTTTAGAGTGATTTGAGTGATTTTAATGAACGAATGAAAAGAGCGCGGAGCGAGTGATTTTTAATGGTTTTGATCGGAATGGTTGTCAATGTCATTTTTTTTAACTTTAGTGAAGAGGCCACATGTTAGTTTCTGCATGCATGGTTTACAACAGACTTTAATTCAGGAACAGAAAAAAAAGAAATGATACAACCATTATGACTAATTCATTTTCCCGCACTTTTTAGTTGAAGTGGATATAGTTTGGTCTACGTCCGTCATTCCGTCCTTCAGTCACTAACTTTATCCGGGGTATATCTCAAGTTGATAGCATTTATGCTTGTATACTTGAAACTTCACATGTGGATATATATATATCTCATTCACGAAAAGTGCAATGCTAAAGAACAATAACTGTTGCTTGCTTAATTTTGAGTTATTTCCCATTGTTATTCACAGACATCAAGATTTTTGCCATGATAGTTTTGCAACTTCTAGGAAGTAATGAACTTTAACAATGTTAACCGAGGTTTTCTAATGATTTTCAAACCTCTGTTAACGTTGTGAAAGAATATGTGGACCGAATGTTTCGAAACTATTACGGGTCCACTACATAAAAGAGAAATGTATTTCTTTTTCTGTTGCTATTTATAGATTTTGTCTTTGACATCAAACGGTCATATGAAAATTTAACATTGTGACGAGTTTCTGTCGAAATGAATCGTGAATGGTAGCCATCAGCTCCCTGACTAGTCATTCAAAGTAAATGATCTCGTGAAATTAACATAATCTTGATCAAAACCATTTCAAAAATAATCGCTCAATACACCTAATCATTCATTCCCAACATTCCCTCAAATCACTTAAAAATGCTCCGAAAATGAATGTTCAAAATGCCTCGAAATCGTTCAAAGTTAACGACATTTTAATAAAATTATCAAATATTTTCATGATTTCGGTTGGCTTAAATGATTGACGAATATTTCATTCAAGGGAGGTAAAGAATTAACGCTACATGTAAGTTCGTCAAAATCGACAAAATTGTCGGTAATATTTTACCTTCCTTTGAAAATCATTCAAAACTCACTTACACACAAATTTCATATCATTTCAAAACCATTCGACTTTTCACTTTCACGATGTGTCTTACTGTTTGTGATAATTAAAGCCACCGTCTGTGTTCGTGAACATTTACGAAACGCAAGGCAATGATCTCAGACGACTATGTACACAAAAAAACTAACTTTTTATTTTCAAAGATAAGCTTGAATTTGTCATTCCAATTTTAGGTCATGCAAATGATCGCGATGATCTAAAAATAGGCCTAACTTGATGAATATTTATGACCCTCAACATTTCGGACTCCAATTTGAATACCGCTCCTATACCGCTCCTTCACGTGAGCGTGCTTCACGTGACCCAAACCTCATTTACATATTTTACTTTACACTGCAGATCATGCGTTTCACGAAAAAGTCAAGACTAAATCATAAAAAATATTTAAAGAATATTTACGACAGAGCATTTTTGAATTCCATACACAGACCGGGGCTTTAAAGTATGGATTGCTAAATTATGGTAGTAGGCCAGAAATAGTTCTGCGACATTTTAGAATGGCCACATTCGTTTTTGTTTACATTTTCAGACAATATTTTTGTTCAGGTTCTTTTACAAGCCTCTAAAATTCAAAGTCAAATGAGCATGTACTGAACAAAAATGTTAGTGACAGGGGACTGAATTGAGAGTTTTGTAATGACTATCGCAGTTAACCCCCTTTGAAAAAAATATACTGTAAAGAAGAGTCTGGAGGCCAGGCTATGCAACATTTCAGAACTGATGATCTTTCACAATGCTAACCAAGGTTAATTAATGAAATCATTAGGGAGCAAAGGGGAACACTGTGAAAGTGTATTACTTTCGAAACGTTTGGTTTGCACGTTTCAACTAAATTTTCTTCCAATATAAGCTACTATTATTTTATTAGGTAATGTATTGATGAAAAGGGAAACTGATGAACACAGAAGGATGACTTTAAATATCCAAACATTGTCACAGCTAAAAAGATCAAAAATATTTTGTACTATAAAATAATTTATTGAGCTCCCAACACAGCTTCAATAACACACGATTAAAAATAATCTAGGACATATATATACTCTTCAAAAAAGTTCTTTGACACTGATTTAATTTACGATTTTTCTGAGTTCATGTAAAAATTTCGATGTGAAGAGTAATAAGGATGACAGAATATCATATGTGATTGCGATAAAACACTCGACCACGGTTCTCAATAGAGACGTCAACGTCAAATAACGTAAAATCTGAATTCTCATTAAGCACGTGCAGTTTTCGATTAACTGAAAAGTTTTGATAGCTCTCAATTGTGTTGTGGATGAAATGCCATTGCTTGATTGCCTATGAAATTGAACGTCTAGGTACACATCTGTAATGAAAACATGCCAAGCGAACAGAGGAACAACGTTATAAAGTTTTAGGTCGCCACAACGCAGGCTCTTTAAGACAAGCCGTTGCAAAGGACTTGGTTGTTGCCGGACAGACTATCTTGTACCTATTGCACCGTTATAACATGCCTCCCATTGTTATGTATAGAACCACATCAGTCTGACGCTGGCTAACAACGTTCGTCCAGGACGTCGAATGACGTAACGATATTTGGATGTTTTTCAATCTAACTGCTACGTCAACAAACACTTAGGTCTCCATTCGAAGTTGGATCTCTTGTGAGAAAGTGTGGAACCAGATAAGAGAGGTCAAATTTGCCACTAAAAGACACGTGCGACGTAACGTCCTTCATCAACGTCTCTGTTACAAATCTTTGATCAAAAGAGTAATTTTGTTTTAATACAGTGTGAAGATGAATTGACTTCAACCTCATTGATTGACTTTGCGCATACATATAGATATTTATGTCGCAATTATAACTGCATATAGATCAAATGTCAAAGAACTTTTTTGAAGAGTATATTTTAACAAAATGTAAATACTTCATTGACCGAGGAACGTGTTTCGCCGTGTAATATAAACCGGTTAAAACAAAGTGCAGATTTTCCTAATGGCAAATTCGCGATTGACTCTTAAAAGCACACCATACTTAACGCCAATAAGCGTTTCAAAATGAAGTTATGTGGCGTCTTATAATCCATACATATTTTCCGACCTACATGTAATTGGTAAGTGAAAACTTATTCAGTATTCATTTATTAAATCTGATTTTACTACTAAGAAATATTGCTGCAATCATTAGTTGAACAGCATTGATAAGAACACTTCACGATAAAGGCCGAGTTTACGCAAACTCTCTTGACGTCAGATGTACGCGAGCATACAGATGATTCACACTGGGTCTCTCGAGGCAGATCCGGACACAGGCATTGAGAACATCGCTCGGACTTTTCCGTAAACTGGAAAGTACCTCAGGCGTAGGTGTGTAATTGTTTAAATGATTCTGGTGGTACTTTGGTCAATACGTTTGGAGAAAAAACATTCGTTCTATGTTTTTCGATCATCAATGTATACCTTATGTGCATTTAATAATTTGATGACAAAACGCAGTAAACACTGCGGCTCGGGTGACATCATTTTTTCCAGCTAGGGATAAATCATCATATACCTAGGCAAGAAACCGTATTATTAAATTATCATACTGCAAAGTTTAAGACTAAATATATCTCTGTTGCCTATTTAAGGCCTTAATGTGCACCGATTTCTTTTATTATTTTTTTTTTAAAATACCAATACCCACAAATGCGCCTCAAATGAAAAGTAAATACAAATGTATGAAGTGACGCAACAGGAAGTTATTACGTCACACTATTACTGTATATTCTGCGATGTTATGGTTTATTTGAGCGGTTCTTTGTTTAACCTTCGAGAAAATAAGCACGTTAAATGGGCACACCGGGGAAATTAAAAGGTATTTTTTATAACTTATATGAGTTTTTACTTGTATGTTATCATGCTTTGAACTGTACATAATGTGTCTACCGGGTTGTATTCACAGTGAAGCGAGAGAATAATGGCTGCCATTACCAGCTCTATTTTTTGTCTATATTCCCAGTAAGGCGCCTTAAGGAAATAATAGAAGTTATACCGGAGAAGCCGTAGATATCAATGTTTGTCAGGTCAGCATTAGCCAATGTAAATGTTAGATTTTTTTTGCAGTATTATAATTTTGTTTATAAACCTATTAGACAAAATTGACCTTTGACCACTCACTCAAACTTGTGCATCTATAATTGACTATCATTTCTGTCTAGCTCACATATATTTACATATTGTACTAGCTGTATTTGTAAAATGTGAACAAAATTAAAGAATAGTGTATTGTAATGCATTGTGATTAATATTTATTTCGTTGCAACTTACATTCGATGAAAAGGTGCACACAACATAGTCACATTTAGCTAGAAGGTACACATCTCTAAAGATACCAAACTGATCCATGTCTGTGCCTCTATTTTTCGGTTGATTGCTGACAGAAATGGTTTCGGCATCATACATAACTTTATAATGCGGGTACCTGAAGAAAGAAGTTAAAAAATACAAATACAGTTAGTAACATCATAAAATTGACATTCATATCAATCAAAACCATTCTTAATCGCGCATTCAGCGCTTCAACCTTTCAATCCAATCACTCGCTCAAACCGTTCAAAAAAGCTCCAAATTTACTTAAAATGATAAGATCAACAGCTACATTCAAAATCAAAACCGCTTGAAAAAATCATCTAATTGACTGACAGAATTGAATTTTAATAAGCGTTCGATTGGTTCGAGCGGCCAAAGATTCTTTTTTTTTTTTTTTTTTTTGGGAGATTTTATGCTTATTTCATTAAAGGGAGTTAATATATGTCGCTAATTTTGTTCATCATGAACAAAATAAGATGTATTGGATTACCTCTCTTTGATTTCAATCAGCACTCACTCATCACACTCATTCATTTTCATTCGAAAATCATCCAGCTTGTCGATTTTACAATGTTACTTACTGTTTGTTTTGGGTTTTTTTTTTTTTGTAAAATCGCGAGGGTTGAAATACCTAACAATTGATTCCTGGTATTTCTTTCACCAGTACTACCACCACATCCTTTCCTAGCCTCCAGCTGCTATCTCACATAGGTCTACGATCATCAACCCATTAGTGAGAGACAAATAGTAGGAAGGGATGAGTGCCGCCGTCGGCAATAGAATTTGGGTCCTCTAGATTGACAGTCCGATGCGCTTATAACTGTGCTATGACGGCGGCTTTTTATAACCTGAACGCAGGGATGTTCGGATTTAAAGTTTCGTGTAACCACTGAGCGCTGGTTTAAAAATCGGGAATGGAGAGGAAAATATGAACTTTTTTGAAATTCTACTAATAATCAAAAAGGGTGAACAACATTCTCAATTTGGTGCAATTACAATGAGAGAATATTCATTACATTTACATGATATAACAACACTAGCACACATCCCGATATAAAATGTCACATTTTTCTCTGACGATTTAAAGTAAATTTTTCTAATAGCCCCTCGATATATTTGGTTAGATTCTTATAAAATAACGTTTGAAAATTCGCATTTTATTCTTAAAGACAAACGTTCCATAAACTTGCTAAGGACAAGCCTCCCAATTACGCACAGTACGTAAGTTCGTGATACAAACGATATCGTAAAATAAATTATCGTCTGGTAGATACAAGTCTTTGAGAAAAAAGTAAGTTTAACTTAATAGGGCACTGTTTTTTTCGAAAAACTATTGAACACTGAATGATTTGATCACACGTAGTAACACTGGTTAACGTCCACCAAAAACAGAACGTGTGGATAAGGCATTATTTCCTCAGGTACTATCTTTCAGCTGGTTATTGTAAGATCTTGCAAACTCATTTCAACAAAAACAAGTTTCTAAAACAAGTTTCAAAAACAAGTTTCTAATAAGTCGATCATTGAACATTGAAC
Organism: Fragum whitleyi; assembly: GCA_948146395.1. Taxonomy (NCBI): domain Eukaryota; kingdom Metazoa; phylum Mollusca; class Bivalvia; order Cardiida; family Cardiidae; genus Fragum; species Fragum whitleyi. The sequence goes on along the minus strand of OX411557.1, from coordinate 51,677,036 downwards.
ATTGAACATTTTATTCTCATAAAGTATCAAAGGCCACTGGCCCATAGTACAACATATTAACAAACAATAGTTATGACATATGCAAACATTTCAAAATATATCGTTATTACATACACCGTTGGTCTTTTCTCGAAACATCTCAACTACAGCTGCTTGTAACTATGATCCTTATGAACACCGACGATGTATAGATAGTTTGTTTTTAAGCAACAACATGGGTTATGCCCTATGTTTGTTTTAGTATATAAATAAAAACAACGCGGAAGAATACAATATCTTATCCGATAAGATATGTCATATCCGCTAAGGTATTGAATGGGTTTACAAAAAAATCCAGTCTATGCGTCTGAGAACACTCTGCCTTCCAGTCTATAGTTTTCATTGATAATAATCCAAAAACAAAAATTATTCTTACTAAAGTAAAATTTATTGTAAAGTTTCACTATTTGAAGCAAAATATTTAATAAATAATTAATTTCGCATCAAAAGATTATCAAACTTAAAACTAAATCGCTTTGTTTACATCATTAGTTTACCTCTTTGAGATTTATTTTTGACCTATTTTCGTGGAGTAAAACGTGGAAAAAACACAGTATTTAGATAAGTTACATTTATTTTATATATTTTACTTAGTTTTAATAATATTTGGTGATTGTTTATAATGATTTTTGATTGGTAACTATGTACTGCCGTTAGATTTTAGTTGATTTGTACTGAAGAACGTTTTATCAATGTTTAATTGACTAATCAGATGATGTTTTGATTGGAGCAAGTGTGAGCAAGTTTGATTACTCAGAGTAATAAGTCACAATTCTGCTTCCATATTGTGGTTGTTTATAAAAAACATGGTTCTTTGTGGATTTTTATTTATATTTTCAGGTGGATTTGAGTACTGTTAATGGATGAAAGTTGTATTTGAGTTGGTAATTACTGGATTTTACAGAAGTTAGACTACCGTCTACATCATCTCCATCCTGTTGAGAGTGTTGGTCACTTATATTAGATTGTTTCTGTTGATAAAGATTTCTTTTCCCTTTTCTATTAATTTTTCTACTACCTACACATACTACTCGGTCACTTTCATCATCATACTTATACACGTTATCCTCTATTATAAGTTTATCATAGCGCAGGGTTGCGTATTGGCCACTGTCTCTTGCTTCTAGCATTACCTTTGTCAGCTCCCTTCGTTCTCTTCTCACTTTGTCGGTGAAGTCCTGGTGAACTGCAAACTCACTGTCTTTTGTCAACTTGTCATAGCTCTTCTGTAATATATTCTGAACATCTTTGTATTTAGTAAATTTCACAATAATTGTTCTCTTATCACGTGGACCTGCCTTGTTTAACCTATGAGCTCTTTCTATTTCTATGTCCTGTCCATTATTCATATCAAGTGTATCATCTATAAATTCTCTAACTTTCCTCTCACTTTCATCCCATTTCTCATTTTCATTACCAGGAATGCCTTTAAATAGAAGGTTATTTCTCCTGCTATGTGATTCTAGTGTGTCTAGCCTTCTGGTTATTTCCCTATTTGACCTAACTAGCTTTTCATTGCTTTGTTTAAGATCTTTATTTTCCTTTTCAAGGTCAGCTACAGCTTTCTTAATTGTATCTACTTTTGCATTCATTTCATTAATGTCATTCAGTATCTTTCTATTTTGTCCAGACAGTTCTTCTTTCATAGATTTTAGATAGTCCATCACCTGATCTTGACCGACATTTACATCTTTATTTGAAGTATTACCTGGAGCATTTGGAGCATCACTTGGCTTATTTGAATTTCTATTTGGTGTTTCGTTATTTGTACTGTCATTGAAGTATTGAGATGTATTTCTTGTATACCTGCTCATGTTTTGCTGCTTGTTGGAACCAGGCCCCGGGTTTGTCTCAACATCACCACATAACAACAAAGAGGCCATCAAAATCAATCTCAATGTCAACGATATGGCCATCCTACTGATGATTAGGTGTCTCATCGTGTTTTTCGCTTTGTTCGGCTGCATAAATGTACCAATTCTGGCCCTCCATAGTGAGGTTTCAATACCCATTCTCCGTTTTTTTAAGTTCGAAATGACCACGTTTTTAAAATACGTCCGCCATTAACAAGGGACATAACATAATTAAAGCCAACTGTGCTTTCGTTCTAACGCAATGTTGCCGAGGACTATGATGCCATTTTGCATCACGTCGCATGCGGAAAATCTTCCGACGCGCCCGACCGCTACATGTAATTACATATTTTATACATGCTTTCATATGCCTTCAAGAGGTAACAAAATAATTAACAAAAATGGAATTGAAATAGGGGCCTATGGCAGCTTCTTTTTTGTATCATAACGTTACAAGAAAAAAACAACACATTTTTGCTACTCATTCAATTTCTTTCCTATTATTTCAAAATAGAGTCACTTTTGCATCTAGCTCTTAAGGATAACATTATCCAAGAAATTGTAACAGTAAAACAGTGATTTTGCATAATCATCATTTTACTTAAATGAAAAGAATGTGCCGCGTTTTCAATGCCTTTCGGTATAGTTTAAATTGTTTCATTCACAAAAAAAAAAAAAACTAGAAATTGTCCCAGAATGGGACTTAATACCCCCCGCAAGTGCTTTCAGAGAATGAGATATTTTACAGGAGAGGCAAAAATGATTCAAATATAAGGATAACTCTTGAACCTGAGGGATTTGAGATTTACAATTGTGTCTTGCAAAACTTCAACACGTGATAAATGTTTGTATAGTATAAAATTATTGGCATGACTTGACCTTTATGCAATGAATAAATTAACCGATGAATACATTTATCATCGTGGGTAGTCGTGAGCCTTCGAAATTCTTCGTAAATCTGCGGAGGATATGGGTTTTAGATAATATTTGTATAACGTAATAGTACCAACACAGATTTTTTGCCCGTGTGGTCGAGAGTTCTAGACGGATGACTTCAAATACAGGGATTATGGGTTCGAATCAGCCTCTCATTCACTTTTTTATTATTTTTTTTTCTTTCTTCTGTAAGCCCAATTTGACTTGTTTTCTCGTGTTTGATTTTTTTTTTCATAGCGCGTTTCATTTATCGCATTCAGCGGCGGATGTTGTGTTTCTATTAATGGAGTTCGATGTCGGCCTACAACATTCGATTAATAAGTCCAATAATATCCCTCAAATTCTGTTTACATCAGTTATCTTTTATTTGTATAGTTTCAAGTTCATGTGCTTCGAACATTAAAAAGGGGGGAAAGATTACCTTTTCTTACAAAGTTTTGATTGAACTTGTACACTATAATGTAATAATTTGGATACAGTGAGGGTTCGTTCGAACCCCCAAACCCCCCTCTGGATCCATCACTGTCATTCCATCTCCTGAACACACGTCGCTGTATAGTGTAAAATCATTGACATGACTGACCGTAACCTCTACTAGCATACATTACATGCTAGACTGATTGTCACATGCTATCTCCGTTAGGTCTCGTTTAACTTCGTGAACCAATTTTCATAATATATACCTATTAAATGACTCTGTGATGAGTAGATACTTGTCATTGCACGTGGAAAGATTAAAGAATCAGAAGACGAAAGACAGTGGTTCGAGTCACTACGAAAGCATATTTGTTTTTCCTCTAGGTTTCAATCCATTTTATAGAGTTTTTCTCTTTTCAATAATGTTGAATATCACTCGATTCTCAAAGAGATTTGCGGTTTGTTACAAACTATTTGTTTTTCCCGTTAGTTATTTTTTTTATTAGTTTGAATGGGTTTAACGCCTCTTTTTATATCTTTTCGGTCATATTGCGGGTGGTGAAACGCTTAACTATGGATGCCTGGTACTTTTCTTACGAAATCTACCACGACAACTCTTCCGAGACTCCAGTTACAATTCGATTTTCAACCAAATTTGCTCTTTGTGCCCTTTGACAGCGTCTTGTATTTTCCATATTTGAGTTCAGGAGATAGAATGCGATAAATGAAACGGGCTGTGCAGAACAATTATTGTCATTCAAACACGAGATAACTAGTCCAATGGGGCCTAACAGAATAAAGAAAAAAATAATAAAAAAAAAATAAAAAAAAAAAATAAAAAAGTGGGTTGAAAGCAGATACAAACTCACGATTCCTGCACCTGTAGTCATCAGACTAGACCTCTCGACCACACAGTCAAACAGTGTGTATTGGAACTTTTACATAATACAAACGTTTTTTAAAACCCAAACACTACTCGGATTTACGATGTTTTTCGAAAGCTTGCGGCTACCCTCGATGATAAATGTATTCATTGGTTGATTTATTCATTGCATAAAGGTCAAGTCATGTCAATAATTTCACACTATAAAATGGTCTAAAGGTCACATTTGGTTGATTATCGAAGAACTATGTGAGATGAGCAATTGGAGGCTCGGATTAGTTGTCGTGGAAGTATTGGTAAATACCAGGCCTTCATAGTTAGGCGATTCAGCCGCCGCAATAAAAACTAAAAAATACCAAAAACAGCCGTTAAATCCCGATTCAAACAAAACAAAGAGAGAAACTAACGGGCAAAACAAATACATGTAGTCTATAACGTACCGAAAATCTCTTTGAGATTCGAGGGATCATCAACATTATCCAAAAGAAAAAAATATATATATAAAAAACGGAATGGAACCTAGAGAATGAATAAAAACGCTGTCACTGTGACTCGAACCACTGTCTTTCAACATCAAATGCGTTACTCTTTTCATGTACAATGAAAAGTGTCTACTCCTTGCAGTATCATTTAATAGGTACATATATACTAAGTTCCAAAAGAAAGTGTGCACTTTTAATTTTAGATTATTTCAGTATCCAGATGACGTACATTTAAAAAAGTTGTACATGACAAAATCAATTTCGATACGTCGTTGAGTTGATTATCTGTCAAATTGTTCACATGTTATTTAAAGTACATGGTTAATTCGGATATTTGTGATTTTATACGCTCCGCGCGTGTAGCACTTGTAAAGTTTACATGCGACGTAAAACTTGTATTGGGAGATTCTTTTTAACCTCGCATAACAAAAAATCACATTTGCCTTTAATTTCTTTTAAGATTAAATATGCCTAGATTAAGTGAAAATCGGCGTATCCAAGCGTTGATGATGCTTGCTCGTGGTGATAGCGTAATGGACGTGGGTAGAGCATTAGGCTATTACAGAAACACGATTATCCGTCTGAGGAATGGGTTTCAGCAAGCTGGTGGTGTAGCCGACCGTCGTAGACCAATATTAACAGTGTGTCACAGGGAAGCTCGTTTACAATGGGCTAGACGTCATTTACGTTAGGGTCGACAGCAGTGGGCCAGATGGCTCTTTTCAGATGAGTCGAGATTTTATCTCAGTCAAAATGATGGCCGCTTGCGGATTTTCTGGAGATTGGGAGAACGTTTCGCCAGCAACTGTGTTGTGGAAAGGGACAGAATCGGGGTGGGAGCGTAATGGTTTGGGGAGGGATCATTGGTAAACTGAAGACAAACCTTATTGCCGTTCAGGACAACCTTAATGCCCATGGGTACGTAGATCAAGTTCTGCTGCCCGAAGTAGTCCCCTTTTTACAAGGACATAGGCCTGCTATTCTTTTGAACAACAACGCACGTCCCCATGTAGCAAGAGTCTGTCAGCAGTTTCTTAACAGAAACAATGTTGACGTCCTTCCCTGGCAACTCTGTCACCGGATATGAATCCGATTGAACATGTGGGGGATTATTTTGGGAGAAAGGTCCCTTCCGCATCGCAACATCAATAATCTGCAAGATTTAACTAATGTTTTGATTCATGCATAGAATAACGTTCCCACGGGAATCATTTTGTGTTATGTGAGGTCAATGCGACGCCGCATACTCGCCTGCATCGGGAGTCGAAGTGGTCATACAAGATTTTGAAATAACAACTTCAATAAGCTTGTGCTAATCAAAACTTTAGTGTGACCTAAGTTCGCGAGTACTTTTGCAACTCTGATTTTCATACCATCTCCACTTAAAACAAGACAACACATTCTTAACATTATTTTCTTAAAAATCTGAAAAACAGGATATTTTCTTACAGCTTTGTACTATAATTCGATACCAAATATGACCACTTTCAGTAAAATGTGAAAAGAGAAATGTAACAAAAGCAAGTGCATACTTATTTATGGAACTGGGTAAATTATAAAATTTGGGCCAACTTCTTTCTCTCCCGCTTTCGGGTCGGGTGTAGACTGGTCTCACGGTCGAATATCAGAATAGCCTATTCTAGGCTATTTTGATAGTCGATATGTGGACCAGTCTAGAGCTGGTATCCCGCTTTCTGAGGGATAGAAATAAGTTGGCCCTTTGATTCACGAAGTTAAACGAGACTTAACATAGATGCCACGTGATAATCGGTGATAATCGTGATAAGCATGTAATGTATGCTATTAGAGGTTACGGTCGATAATGTCAATGATTTCACGCTATATAAAGTTTTAAAGCTATTAAAAGATAAGTGGAAGAGGAGTTTGTGACATAAAATAATTAGTTATGTGTACGAAGAGAAAAAAAATCTGAAGTTCAAGGGCTGATAATTTCTTGAACCAGGGGAAGTTTAGACTTAACAAGGTGCCAAATTGTCACAAGATACGCCCGTCACACTGCTTAGTATTAACTGGGGGTTTGAAAAGAAATGAGGTTATTTTTAATGAATATTTTTTGCACCCATGAAGTTTCATGATCCTAGCTATTATACTTTTAGAGATATATGCCGGACAAGATTCTAGTATGAAAAACAACAAAGGGCAATAACTCAAAAAATAGGCCAGGTAGAGTTATGGTTCTTGTGCACTGCACTCCCTCTTGGTGAGATCTATACACCCATGAAGTTTCATGATCCTACCTACTATACTTTTAGAGATATACTCCGGACAAGACCCAAGTCTGAAAAACAACAAAGGGCAATAACTCAAAAGTAGGCCAGGTAGAGTTATGGCTCTTGTGCACTGCACTCCCCCTTAGTGAGATCTATTTACCCATGAAGTTTCATGATCCTAGCTATTATACTTTTAGAGATATACTCCGGACAAGATTCTAGTATGAAAAAACAACAAAGGGCAATAACTCAAAAAATAGGCCAGGTGGAATTATGGCTCTTGTGCACTGCACTCCCACTTGGTGAGATCTATACACCCATGAAGTTTCATAATCCTAGCTATTAAACTTTTAGAGATATACTCCGTACAAGATTCAAGTCTGAAAAACAACAAAGGGCAATAACTCAAAAAATAGGCCAGGTAGAGTTATGGTTCTTGTGCACTGCACCCCCCCTTGGTGAGATCTATACACCCATGAAGTTTCATGATCCTAGCTATTATACTTTAAGAGATAATTATACTCCGAACAAGATTCTAGTATGAAAAACAACAAAGGGCAATAACTCAAAAAATAGGCCAGGTAGAATTATGGTTCTTGTGCACTGCACTCCCCCTTGGTGAGATCTATACACCCATGAAGTTTCATGATCCTAGCTATTATACTTTTAGAGATATACTCCGGACAAGATTCTAGTATAAAAAACAACAAAGGGCAATAACTCAAAAAATAGGCCAGGTAGAGTTGTGGTTCTTGTGCACTGCACTCCCCCTTGGTGAGATCTATACACCCATGAAGTTTCATGATCCTAGCTATTATACTTTTAGAGATATACTCCGGACAAGATTCTAGTATGAAAAACAACAAAGGGCAATAACTCAAAAAATAGGCCAGGTAGAGTTATGGTTCTTGTGCACTGCACTCCGCAATGATGAGAAGAATACAATTGCCAAGTTTGAAGTCAATCGGACTTCAAGTGACAGAGTTATGCTCCGGACAAAGAAGTGGACGCCGCCGGCCGCCCGGCCGCCCGGCCGCCCGGACGCCGGACGCCACTGGAGATCCAATAATACGTCCCGTCTTCGACGGGCGTATAAAAATTGCCTCCTACAAAACTTCAACATGTGATAAATGTTTGTATATAGATTTCCTGCTTTTGAAGGAAAACTGAAGGAGGAGTTTGTGACACAAAAATACTGGTATAATTACTAGTATAAGTTAGAAAAGAAAAAAATGTCTAAAGTTCAAGGGCAGATATTCCCAGGTAGAGTTGGGACCTCAAAATTGCGTCTTGCAAAACTTAAACATGTGATAAATAATTTTTTTAAAAAAATCAAAGCTTTTGAAGGAAAACTGATGGAGAAGTTTGCGACACAAATTTGCTAGTATAAGCGAGAAAAGAAAAAGAAATGTCTTAAGTTCAAGGGCAGATAATTCTTGAACAAGGAGGAGTTTGGACCTTAAAATTGCGTCTTGCAAAACTTCAACATGTGATAGATAATTGTATAAATCAACAAAGCATTTGAAGGAAATGAGGAGTTTGCGACACAAATTTACTGGTATAAATGTCCACAGACGGACGGACGGACAGACGGATGGATTGATGGACGGACAGACGGACGGACAAACAAACAGACAGGCTGATTCCAGTATACCCCGAAAACATTCGTTTTGCGGGGGTATAATTAATAAAAACTTACTTTTGTTTAATTTCTTCTAAGACAGTTGGTTCATCCGTAGCAAGATATATTCTTGGTGTGATGTTTGGTCGACTTCTAAACCATTTGTCTACATTAGTCATGTATTGGTGAAGGGGGAAATAACTCGCCTCTTTTTTCTTGTCTGTACGACGAACATGCACTCTGAATGAATGAAAATACCATAGATGTTCAGTTATTTTAGCTAAACTACATATGTGACCCGTCACGCAAAATGGGACCATCTTGGAACGTCGTAAAGTAAAGATTTGAAAAAGAGATTGGTTCTAGAACAGCCGAACTTATGGAAAAGTGTAAAGTTATGTCATACATACATAAAATTTCCATTTCTCTTTCTGTAAGTAGAACAGCATGCTATTAAAAAAAATCTACGATCTGACTTTTGGAATTTCTTTGTTTTATTAAAAAGATCAGACCATATTATGAGTAGAATATTAAATTTGTGCTCATTTAAGACCGAATTTATTTAACTCGTCATATACAAGAGATAAATACTCGATAAAGCCTCTTCTTTATCTGTGAAAAGATTACACGTTTAATAAATTCGGTATTCAGTGACCACTCATTTAATATCCTTTCATTATTATTTCTTTCGCCCGTTTTCTAGGCTTTGTCTCACTTCATATTGAATTAATAATCGGCGAAGCTCACATGTCGGTAATTTCTTTCTCTCCATCGACCGATTTTATTTTGAAGTTAAAAGTCACCAAAGCGTCGCCGATCGTAGAAAATCACGCTTTTGAATCGACTGACAAATTAGTGAACTCTCGGTGATTCTACAGAAGAGACCTTGGGACTGATAAGGGAGCAGCCATAAACGCGCGCTATTTTGCACATGGTTTTACATGACGTCACAAACATCAACGATCTCACTAAAGATGCCGTTGCATAAGAACAAATTCAACGAAAGAATAAAACTGAGAATATCATAATGTGATAACAAAACGCAGTGTTTACTGGTAAAGTATAATTGCCCCCTCTCCCCTGCCACGCTAATATTTACGGGTCAATCAACATTTCATTAATTCAAAATTTCATTGAAACTGACCCAATGAATTTGAAGGATAAGATTTGTAAAGATTTTAAAGTATGAAAACAAGCCCCGCCCTGCAACGTCATTATTTTGTGATCAGTTAAAACTGTTTCAACAATTTGCGGAAGGATCATCCAAGGAACGTTCCTGCCAATTTTCATTCAAATCGGCGCTATGATTTCACGACAGATGAATTGTAAAGAAGTTAAAGTCATAAGCCCTACAGTGCCAAAGTCAATAAAACCTAATAAACAGTTTAGGAAGAAGGTCATCATAGGAACATGTTGATAAGTTTAGTTAAAATCGGCCACTGATTCATGAAAAGAATATGAATGAAGCAAACGTTTACATACGTTAGCTTGCATCGATGCACGACGTACATGTCACAATTACATTAGCTTACTGGCCCGTGGTCAGTGTAGCTTAAACTATCGATATTTTGCAGTTGATAGGAACTAAATAAATATGATAAATTCAATGACAACTTAACAGTGTTGGCATGAGCAGGTTTGGGATACCTTATATTATAACATATATGAGCAAAGTCTGCTAATGCAAGAATTGCCTGACCCAATCACAAACCATGGTTCATCTTTTGATTCAAAGAATGAATTATATTTCAATACTTACGTTTCCCGAATTAAATTTGAATTGAAAAAGAAAACGGTCGACTTCATGTTAATTTCAAATCAATACTAGCACTTTGATGAAATACTTCTTTTCCTACTGTTGACAATAAAATGTGTTTATCCATGCCTTCTTTATTTTAATGAAAACAATAAAATTACGAGAAAAGACGTTACTGCAAATGAGTTATTCAACTTTATATGCAATAATTACGGGTTCAGTTATGCGATATGACGGGTTTTCATTTCTGCGCCCTCATTATTCCCTGAAGTCTATTCCGTAGAACCGCCGAAGACTAACGATTTGTCCTTTACTTATCCAACCGGGTCCCGTCAGCGGTTCTACGGAATAGGGAATAATAAGGGCGCAGACATAAAAACGCGTCATTTCGCTCGTGGGTTTACATGACGTCACAAAAATTGAGCCTGTGATGAGTAAAACAAAATCAAGGAAATCGAGATCACAACGTAGGCATATTACAATTTTATTACAAACCATTTAATTGCGTTTTGACGTCTAGCTTAAACATGCCTTAAATATCTTCAATAACGATCGGAAAACATTACAAAAATCTTATTTTCTTCAAGTGTACCGACCTGAGTACGACCAGAAGTCGAATCACTTAAAAATATTACAAATTACTACACCTTCGTCCGATGTATTTTCGAGTTCACGAAAAAGCCCGAGCAACGTTTTGAACGGTACTTACCCGACAATCGGTCGTTTAAAACTCGACAAACTAGTTCTCAATATCATATTGTCCTTTCTGGTTTCAATTGGTCTGGTAATATAGCTCGAAAATACGCTCGTCCACCAAAGATAAGGTTCACTGTGGAATCTTTTGATATCCTCGAACAAATCTTCTGGTACCAGTGGATTGTGTAACCATGTGTTACCTATAATTCGATACTCCAGTTCAATTTCTTTGTTATCTGAAACAAACATTTTTAAGAAAATAAAGACAATAAACTATTTACTTTTTAAAAGCTATAAACTATTAAATATATAGTCGATTTATAGAAAAAATATGAACATGGCCAGAACATGTATATATCACAAAGAGTAAAAGGATATCACAATTTTACAATAAATAGTATAAAAATGTAAATTCACTTAATAATGTTTGCTGTGTGCTAAATTAAGAATTAATTCCATTGTGATCCTTAAAGAGGTAGTATAAACATACGGATACGTTTCAGATTTATATTAAATGAACAGTAAAAACGTGTGTCATGCTCACGAAAAGATTGGATGATCATAGTTTAAGATAAAAGAGCGTATTTAAATACTTAAATACGTACATCTTCCTGGTGTGAAGTTTTCATAACGGGGGCATATATTTAAGTAATGTTGGAAACGTGTTTCAAAAACTATATCCATTGAATGCAAAATAAAGTCAAGATCGGTCTAAAGAAAATCACCGTTTGAATGTGATCGAGTGTTATATTAGTGAACTGTGTTAAAAGACTCAAAGCAACTGAGAATCATAAATAGACTTTTTTTTGGTTATACAGCTTTAAAATAAAGGTTGAATTCTTTTGTAGTTCACCATTCAATTTTGAAAACTAATTTCGTGCTTTAACTAAAGATTCATATGATCCTTAGTTAAAAACTTTATTTGAAGCATCAATGTCCGAAGTCATTTCATTAATGTAGATTGAAAACAAGACAGACAATAAAGAGCCCTCTGGGATGCCACATGATACGATGCTTTTTTTGTTAGGTTTTGTTTAGATGAGTAGGTTTTATTATTTATATTTTAACTACACAAATATCCGTGTCATAACATCCCGTATAATTATTTTTTGATATCACATAGTTATTTTTAGAACAATGATATCATGCGGTTATTTTTAGAAACTTGCATTTCAGTTAGGAACATCGACAAACATAAGACAAATAGAGGTTATAAGATGAATATATAGAGAATAGATGGTTGGTGACTTGATATGGAAAAGTTTATCGGGCAAGGCGTAGGAATTTATCTGGTGAGCCGGAGGCGAACCGGATAAATTCCGCAGCCGAGCCCGATAAACTTTTCCATATCAAGTCACCTATCATCTATTCTATTTATCCTGTTACAATCTTTTTCTAACGTGTCTAATCGTTATTTATTTACGAAAATTTAATCCGATTCCGATTTACAACTTCGAAAACGGCGAGTCCTCGTCGTAAGGGTAAATGGGTGGAGGAGTTTGGGTGATCGCTAACGGCTTAAGAACTCGATAATTAAAAGGATTTCTAATGCTGTAGCAAGAAAATATTTAACAAAAGAAAACGGTAATGCTTTCATACCTTAATGATTAAGAAGATGTTAATTGGGTGATTTTCGCAATCTCAAACGTCCTTTTTTCTTCGAAGTTTTGTTGTCATGCAGCTAAAACACAGGGTATAACGTGCCACGCCGACACCAGAAGGTTCGTGGACACCTGATCGATTTTTTCGATACGGAACTAACGGTAGAGCAAGTTTTTGACTGATTTATAAACCGAAATAATCATTTTCATTTCAATTTTAGTATCACTGTCGAGATAAATGGTTCTTCTTTTAGGAAATAAAAGTAGAGGGTAAAAACTAAGCCAAATGAGCGGGTTTTAGCCCTAGGAGTGAGTGACTTTGCTTGTTTTTTAAGGTTTGTCATTAATTTTTTGTCAAACAACCTGACTATTCTTAATTGCTTGTGATTGTTTAAGAGCATTTATGTGTCCTCTACACGCATACCAAATTTCTCGGCGAAATATCCACATAAAGCGAAGATATTCGTACTTTTATTGGCCTGGGTAGCGAAAAATATGATAACTAGACACCCCCTATCACAAACTCTGGTGTCGATTTCCAATCGAAAAAAATTCAGGGGGTGTCTAGTTATCATATTTTTCGCTACCCAGGCCAATAAAAGTTCGAATATCTTCGCTTTATGTGGATCTTTTGCCGAGAAATTTGGAATGTGTGTAGAGGATACATAAATGCTTTTAGACAAAGACAAACAATGAAGAATAGTCAGGTTGTTTGACAAAAAATTAATAACAAACCTAAAAAACGAGCAAAGTCACTCACTCCTAGGGCTAGAACTCGCTCATTTTGCTTAGTTGTCACCCTCCCCTTTTATTTCCTAAAAGAAGAACCATTTATCTCGACAGTGATACTAAAAATTGAAATGAAAATGATTATTTTGGTTTACAAATCAGTCAAAATCTTGCCCCACCGTTAGTTCCGTATCGAAACAATCGATCAGGTGTCCATGAACCTTCTGGTGTCGGCGTGGCACGTTATACCCTGTGTAAAAGCAAATCTCAATTCAATGCCTTCCTTGCTCTAAATCAGAGGATGGACATAGATTGAGATCAGATGCAAAGCTACTATCTCTGAAATCCTCCTCATGCGAATAATATCTGCGTTGAATCCCTTCAGATAAATGTTTTAAAATCCTGACAGTTTTCGAGGTCGAATGTAAACACCGAGATAAGCTTCATAACAATTCTATAGATTACGTCATCAGTCATGTCCTACGTCATCGATATGGTCGCGACTTGATTTTAAAAATATATGAGAATCGAGTGAAATGTTTTTTATCAGATATAGACACTCAAATTCAAAAGAAAAAATGTTAGAGATGACTGTTTTCAGACCTAATAGCCGCAAAAAGAAGATCCGGCAGGTCACGTGACCAAGTGACATGATAAAGCTGTCACGTGATCAAGTGACCTGATATCAACAAGTTTATCATACCCCCTTTTATCAGGCAATATTTATAGCTAGTGACAGGATAAAATACGTAATTAGTGTATTGTATGAAAAACTATCTCGGCAGAGCCTGGCCATTGATCAATTCTCCCAACCTCGTTCGATATATTTGTTCATACATAACAATAAGTACGTATTATATATATATATATATATATATATATATATATATATATATATATATATATATATATATATATATATATATATATATATATATATATATATATATATATATATATATATATATATATATATATATATATATATATATATATATATATATATATATATATATATATATATATATATATATATATATATATATATATATATATATATATATATATATATATATTTGATAGCTTTACCAAAAATATACGAATAATTATAACGAAATTTTATCAGCGACCTTATCAAGTACTATTCCTAATATTTAACTAAAGATGAAAACAGATCAATGAGACATTAAAAGAAATATTAAAGGGAAGTTTTGACTTTAACTTGTGTTTAGAAGCTCAAAGAATTTTTCTGTTTTTTCCAAGATATAAAGAGAGTTTATAGTCATCAGCTTATTTCAATTAAACCTCTTCTGAGTTGAGATTCAATAGATGCCCTAAATTATTTGCTACTAGAAAAACCGAGTCATCTGCATTAACAGGAAGCTTATAACAACTGGCATGTGATTCACGTGGAGAAGAAAAAGACTGGGACCGGGAGTTGAATCGTGTGCAAAACGGTAAGAAACAGACGCAGGTTCAAAAATGGTTCCAGAAATGTAAAACTCTTAAAGGTAAGGAACTGTGTCCATGCAAAATGCATTTTCTGCATTCTTTGGCGTTTCTTAATAGGTATTACCTATGTGATTATCTTCTAATTTCGCCGTCAGTTAAGTTTCTTAAGGTAGCAATGGACACATGGCGTCATTTTTTTCCGCCCAATGAATTTTTTTTCTTGCTCACATATGTTGTAGATTAACATTGTGTAGTCACTATATCAAAATTTGAAGGCACCTTTCCATGCTCGTTTTCATGCTAGAGTTATCTGCCCTTGGGTGGTATGGGTCATTTTTCATTAAAACGGTAATATTCATTTTAGGTCTAGTATAAACTCAGTACCAGCTCATAGCTCTAGAACACATACATTTTTATAGACCATATACATGCACACAATGGATGTTGCCAATAAAATCTCTCTTTAATCAATAGTATTTGCACATTTTGCCTTCAAAAGTTAAAAATGCACTAATTTTTGCTATTTTTATCGGGTAAAAATGCAACAAAAACCTATTTTTTGAAGAAATTACCCAATGAATTTTTTTTTTATTTTCCGATATGTTTAAATCCAATATTTTTCCTTTATTTGTTAAAAAAATTCAGCATACCTTTCCATGCAAATAAGAAAGTTTTCTTCATTTTACAGTGACCCCTCCAGATTAAATGACGCTCTTAACGCATTTTTAATGTCAAATTTAATGATCCAGTCGTTCAATTTATATCAAATGTTGAAAAGAAGCTAAGTTGTGAAATTTTACCATCATTATTCTACCTTATTTTCATAAGCAGAATCTTACGAAAACCGATCTTTTTAAACAACGCGCAAAAAAGAGCCGTAAAATAAACGAAAACCCACTTCCGGTTTATAGAGTCGGGAGGCCGCTGTCCATTGCCACCTTAAATTATGTAGAAAAGTGCCCATTTGGCAGAGGTACATAAGAGATAGATTAATTTAAGTCTAAAACATTTTTTTTCTTATTGAAACCCTAAATGATGTCGCTACTCATTTGAATCACTTATCAAGGCAATTCCAAAAAGTACTTTCGGTATAGAATTTGCACAAGCATAGTTGAACAATCATATTTGAAATCAAAGATACCCCCTCTAAATGTGGCTTTGTTAAAGAAAGTTTTGTTTCTTTCAAGTTTGTTAAGACATTTTCCTGACCAAAAAATGTTCATAACTCCCTCAGAAGTTGAGCCCACTTTTCAAAATGCCCAATGATTGATTATATTCACGTTACTGGCTTTTTTAGAAACAATTCCTTTGGCTAAAGCGTAGTCGGTATGCTTACTAGAAACATCTTGATCAATTAAACATTATATTACATGTTCATCCTTTTTTTTCCATTCAAACTCGCATCCCTCACCTATCCAATTTCAATCTAAAACCAATAAAAAATCTCATTCATTTTGTGAATTAAATAATATTACAAACTGGTTCAATTCTCAGCACCTTTAGCAGAGCGTAGGCATGAGAACTCTCGTAAGAAATAATAAGGTACTTTGCTCAAAGAAAAAAAGAATAGATTCAACGTTTTAAACTGTAAAATGAAAATTCAATTTCTTTTGGAAAATAGTTAATCTTCTTTTTTAAAAATTGAGTACAGTTAGTTACATCGTGAAATTGACATTCATCTCAATCAAAACCATTCTAAATCGCTCATTCAGCGCTCTATTCATTCATTACAAACACTCACTCAAGCCACTCGAAAAGGCTCAAACCCAGTGAAAAATATAGAACCAACTACGTCATTCAAAATAAATTTTGATAGAGAAAAATCGCGATTTCACTGATAAAATTCGAATTGTTAGCGTCTCATAGGTTTTTGAAGAAATAAGAAACTATGTATAGAACTTGTATGCATGTTTATTAAAGGGAGGTTTTCAATATCGCTGATTTTGTTAATCCTGAACAAAATTTGCGATATAGGATTACCTCCCATCAAATTCACTCAAAACTAGCTCAACACACTCTTTGTATTTCATTCTTAATTCATTCCAAAATCATTCGCCTTGTCAATTTCACGATGTTGTTAACTGTAGTATAATTATATATATTATATTACTTAAGGACACTTACCTTGAAGATCGGGTATTCTCTTTCGTTCCCCCGCCTTAATACCCGAACATGTTGGGGATAAATTTTTAATGACATATTTTAAAGGTGGTTCTGAAACACCATCTTTAAGCACGATGACAGTTCTGTTTGTTTCATACCCAATTATCAAGCACATGGTTATAACGTTAACAGTACAACCATAACCGCAATGGTGTAGCTGACATATTAACCTTTTCCTGGTTTCACAAGATTTCGGGTTCTGAAAAAAATCGTTCGTGTACCTTGAAAATATTTCAATTCATTATTGTTGTCTCATATGATTTTTTTTCACGAGTTAGTCACATTAGGCGTTAAAAACTAGTCTGTCTCACGAGTTTTCCTTGATTTACAACATAACAAGTTAGGCGTTTTCGAGAAGGATATTTCTTATATCATACACAGTCATTTAATTATTCTAGTTATTCTATTCCCTACAGCACTTTTTGTGTTCAAAATTTTATGTGTTTTAATCAATCGCGCGTATTACTTTAACTTAAATTCTGTTTAGTGAATTTGATGTCGCCATCTTTGCTTTCATAATATGCGGCATAGAAAAATTCTGAAACTGAAAACAAAACAATATTCTTAAAGGTTAGACAAATCTAAGACTTGGTCGACATTTCATCATTATAATCATTTCCTTCCAATTTCAAGTTAATTGATTCAAGAATATGGCCTCTAAAGTTTCTACAAGGGTTATCTAATATTTGACCTCTTTGTGTTTTACACCACTTGACCAAATTTCGAACTTAAATGAGATTTTATCACGACTTTCATTTTGACCATTTTTTCGGGACTATAACCTGTAGAGTGTCTACAAGGTTTTTCTAACAATTGACCTTTGGTCCTAACCTGACCTAATTTTTATTCCGGTCGAAGTTCCATCAGGACATTCATTCTGGAATTCTGGCAAATTTTCAGGTTAATTGAGCAAACATTGTGGGCTCTATCTAGAGTTTCTACAAGTTCAATGTTCACACACGGCGGACAAAAGAGGACGGATATCACACAACCAATAAAAGCTCACCTAGAGTACTTCTTTATCAGCAAATAAAAAAAATCCGGTATATGGCGGTCCGGAAAGTTATGAATATTCAAAAGTATTTGTTCATTAGACCTAAGAACTCAGAAACGTTAAATTTTCAATTAATAACGGTAAGAATTTGAAATCTTAATTTTATCATGACTATATCTTCACTATAATTTCACCATTCATTGACAACTGCGGACTAGTTTTATAGATAATATACGCTGTTCCTTTTCCGCCATTCCGCCGAGGCGGTAAGCAATGATATTCGACTTTTTCCTTTATATTTGGCTATTAATTTAAAAATACGAAACAAACTTAACTATTCTAAATACGTTTAAATGCCAATATCAATAGAAAATCATATGTACCTAGCACGTTATCTTTTGACTTAAATTCGAAGCGGGACAGGGGTGTATTTATTTTTTTAATCGTGACTTGTGTAGTTAAATGGCAGGGTAGGTATCGCAAGACCTAAATGCAAGCTCGGAAACTCAAATGCCGTAATGAGACAGAATTTTACAACTTACTACACTATCGAACAATTTAAACGTACCTTAATTATCAATAACCTATGCGAGAGGTTTTCTTGTCGACCAACCATCTCCACTTTGTTGTCATGATTTCGTGTCGTGCAGCTAAAACTTAGCAGACCTCGATTCGATCGCATTATTGTTACTCATCACGAGATGAATATAAAAACCTTAGTCGTGTAAATATTCAATTTTCATTCCATCAAAGCATCCGTATAAAGTTAACTTGTGTAAATTACGATCGCTTGTATACACGTCATTATAATATGACCTACGTCGCGGGAGTGAAATAACCCCGTTGAATATTTTTGATATTACACGGGTGTTATTACACTAGTGGAATAACTATGCAAATGAGCTCAGAGAGAATAGCAACGCTCTATTGTAACCACGAAAATGACGTCATAATCTATGTTTGTGACGTCATTTTGAACAGGCGTTATAAGTTTCGCGGAAAATTGAAACGTTGAATTTCAAGAATTTTGACGATTTTTCGCTAAAATTCGGGTCATATTATAAACAGAATATAAAATTTGTGCTCATAAAATACAGAATTTATTAAACTTGTCATCTAAAACAGATAAAAACTCGGCGCAGCCTCGTTTTTATCTGTTTATAGATGACTCGTTTGATAAATTCAGTATTCAATGACCACTCATTCAATATCCTCTATTTATTCTACATTTGTATAATACGTAACGAACCACGTCATCAATGAAATATATTCGTCTAAGATAAGGCAGTTCGCTCGGCTTTTCCCAATATGGTACTTTATTTTTCTTGAAAATTTATTTCTAAAGTAAGTAGATCTAGTTGCATTGCCCCTACTATTTATCTACATGTATTTGGATTGAAATTATGATTTGCACTAGGGTGGAATGGAACAGCCACTAGGAACTTTTCAATGATTCACGCTCATTTAACCACGATGCGACTACATGGACTTTATAGAATTTATTTCATGTGTCATGAGAGATTGTTAATATAAGATTGGGATATAATTGTACCTGAATGTAATCTATCCTTCTATGTATTAAATCACGTAGTTTTCTAAGTTCCTCGTAGTTCTGAAACTGCAGGTCAGTTCGAGGTTGGGTTACTATATCAAAATAATGGCGTCTCAGATACCTAAAAGTATAAGTCAAGTAACGTAATTATATCAATGTGATTGTCGAATACAGTTATGATATTCCAATCTTCTTCGATGGAAGCGACACTTGTTTTTTTCAACCGTCATGAACAATAATATTTCTAGATCTGCGGGAATTTGAACCAACGCGGTTACAGAAGCGTCGCCTAGTTCTCCAAAGTCCAACGTCAAAGGTTAACCACTTCGCTACAAAGCCAACCTCAAAATACTCCCAAAAATATTACTGAAGTGTCAAAAGTTAGACATTTTAAAGGCAATATTAGTGGGGTTGGCTCGGAAACCCAGTGGTTGAGGACGTCGAACTTTGAAGAGCTAGCATATATTACCGTATCAACTTGGGTTCAGATTCCGTCAGTGTAATGTCATAAATAGTTCTTGAGTTAAGGGAGGAGAACAAAAGTCCCTTTACAACCCCTAAGAATGTTTATGAAAATGCAAGTCATTAATATAACTCAAATTATAAAATTAGCTACGTAGCGGGTGTAATACACTCCGTTGAATAATTTCAATATAACATGAGTGTTTTATTACACTAGTGAACTATCTAAAAGTATGTTAATGATTCAAGGGCGAAAAGCAACGCTATTTTGTTACTCTGAAAATGACTCCAGGTGTTAAAAACGAGTCTATAGAACGATTTTTAACAGCCTTATAATGTATTCAAGTGAAATATTTTTTTTTCTAATCACGCATTACGCTTTTGAATTACGCTTTGAAAATTCGAGGAAATATAGAGATGTGTTAAAATCCATTTTTTGGACGTAAGACAATTTTTAGGTCAGGAACGAAAATAATTATGGCGAATCTTACATAGTATAGATCTTATAACGACAATTTTATCAACGAACCCCGCAGTTCTTTGGTACCGAGTTGGCGAAGAAATTCGCGGCCTGTGATAACTCAATCCCCTGATTCGGGTTGGATTCAGTATCTGTCGCTTTGATTGCAATGCTATAGGATTTCAAGCCTTCGTAAAACCCTTAAGGCCATGAAATACAGTCGGATTTGGATGGTTGTCCTTTAAGAGGCATGTCCGGATGTTTTGTCGTTAATATTATTGTTTATGGTTTTTTGTTTTGTTTTTGTTTGTTTGTTTTTTCTTTTTTTTTCATTTTAGTTTTCCTTTCTAGTCAATGATGATTTACAAATTCTTTCGATAATCTGTGATTCAGAAGCTTCAGTTGCAGATCTAGAAGGGGTGGATTTTCCAATCACCACTCCTTTGCACAATATTCTTCTTTTCACATGGATATCTAATCAAAAGTGCATTGTAAAGGGAAACCAAACCCAATATTTATAAGTTTAAAACCTGTAATCAATGTATGAAATGCACGGCTCTACCAGCAACAGAAAATATATGTGGAATTTGTTTCAAATCCCTATATTGTTTAAAAGAACACGAGAAATTACATATAAGATTGATTAGAGACTTTTAGAGTCAGTGGACTGACGGGCTTTTATTCAATTTAAAGTCAATGGACAGTTATCATTACCACATAGGCACATCGTTCGTTGATACTTAGTCATTGTGAAATAATCAAAGTATCAATCAATTGCTGATAATTTTTCATCAGGGGCAGAGACTGAAACTCAGGTTAGTCAGAAAAGATCTCATATTTAGGATTCTTTTTTAATCTAATACATTGCCCTTATCAGCACGAGAATGATATGCCAGCGTTTCATGCTCAAGACTCCCTAATAAATATTGTTGTTAAAGTTAAAGACCCCTACTTAAATGCGATTGATATCTGGGACAAGCGATGTCGTCAAAAAAACATTTTGTAAATTACAGACGTCTTCCGTAGACGTACTGGGATGCACACAAAAGGGAATAGATTTTCAACCACATTTGGCGTTTTCGACCTTCTCAAAAGTGACAATTCATTATAAATAATTGTTCATACTTTCCAGAGAAATTTACTTTGGGTGATAAGGATTTTGCGTTGGGTAGCCTCGGATCAAGGAAGACCCAATGTATCTTTGTGATCAGTTAAGATAAAGACATTAAAGCCATGTTCATGTGCTTTATAACTTTAGCAGCACACTGTATTTACTGTTCATAGGTGTTAGAATTCAACTAATACTTTAAGGTTCAAGTTAATTTCATGACTTTCATAGCGAGATCATTTAACGTGAAGAAATGAGTTTGGGGTGATTTGCGACATTACTCACACACCTTTACATATTTTTTTATCCAATATCCACTGTTTTTAGCTTTCGGTGGACTCTAAAGCGCATTTAATCAAAGGTATGAAAAGCCAAAAATGCATTCAGCTTGTTGAAATATTGACTGGTGAGCTTAGGGATTAGAGTGGATGGGACAGGTTCAGCAGTCCAGTTTACATTTTCAAATTTTGAACTAATACATTTTAGGCAATGTAAAAAAGATCTTCCTTCTGCTCTGACCTCGACTTTCAAGTAGATTCCTAGGTTAAGCTTAAAGCACTTGCTATTAATAACTTGACTGGCTCTCTAGGGACAACGCTTGTCAAACCAACAAACTTTGGAGCTCTTTTTTAAAGAAATTTTGCTAAATATAAAATTATTACCTTGACCTTAAGTGTGACCTTTGAAAACATAGAAAAACAATCTACCATTTTTGAGGAAAACGTGTATGAAGCTATTTTACGTCCTTTAATAATTGTATGATCCGAACACATGTGCTAAAGCATTATCACATATAGACCAACTTGTAAAAGTGACAACTTTATTTCTCTAACCGAAGGTAGGTCTGGCATAGATTAACAAATTGCAGTCAGAAAGGTAATTCAATTTCTACAGGCGGAGCCCATATTTTTCCAGATTAAACAGCAGTCTTTCTGCATTTAGCTTTTAAAAGTCCAGTCAAAATAGCGAAATATGGCCTCAACCCAAAACAAATTGCAACAAAAGCATTCTTGTGTTTTTTTAGCAGCTTGACCCTCCCTAGATGACATACTAAAAGTAGGACAAAATCTGAAGATACGTATTTTAATTTTTTAATACATTTTGATACCCACTAGTAATGCCTGTAGTACAACCAATTTAATGAGAATATTGTGTAATATACCTGGAATAAAACTGATTTGTGCAAGCAAAACTTATCAAATATCCTTTGAATTACATCTAGAAATTTAACCACAACTTTTATTAATGGTTTTAGTAAAATGTATGGCAATTTTAAACATAAACAGACAAATTCATATTAATCTTACCCCACCCACTTGATTTAACATTAGAATGGATAGAAAAATAGCTTCTGGTATTGAAACATTTTCATATACACCATTATCAACTAGTTCAAAACAATATTGTTTTATTGGATTGATCTTTTTGTATATCTGCCTGTCCCACAGGCAATTGTTTCATGACAAAAGACCATGTATCCAACATTTGCTCATGTAAACTCATTCAGTAGTCACTGAATTTAAATTTTGATGATTCCTTAGTCTAATAATTATTTTGACAACATTGTCATCAGCTTATTTTTTCTTGATAATTTCCTATTCATTTTTATCAGATTGTGTACAATATGCCGGAAATGGTGAGAGTTGATGAGGCACAGGACTAGTTTGACACCTTGTCTTTTATGATTACGCATATTTGTGCATTTGAAGAAAATTGAAAAATTAAATTGCCTGTGATCTGTCTGTCTATGAATAATTTTCTGAAACTGCAAATTTCAAACAATTCAACACCTAATTAATATTATTTCATCATATCAAGACAAGTTATTTAAAGTTTTGTTACTTTGAATGGGGGTCTATGCCGTTTTCAACAATCTTTCATTTATATCGCGTTGGCAGAAGCACTTTACAATGGATTCCTGGTATTCTCACTCCAGGACCACCATTACATCCTTTCATTAATGTAACTTTATAAACAAAGCTGGTATACTATAGAGCATTGTTAAGGTTGGGGTCCTTGATTTTGTTAAAAAATTATAAAAAACCTCTTCTTCTTTATCTTGTTGAAATATTCTACACAAATTTGCTAGGGGGTAAAATTCACAAGTCTGTTCACTTATTTCTTGATTCGTGTTTAATTTATTTGCTCATGATCAAGTTAATTAATTTAAAACTAAGATTGAAATTTACTGAGCTTTTTTTTTAAATAAAAGTTTTTTTTACCCATTTCAAATCTTATACCGCGTGATATATGGAGCGTTTGCAATCGGTCTGCATGGTGTACTAGGAAAGATGTGTTAGACAGCTTCATTCCAAATTAATATTAAGCCTCACATAGTCGGTCATTTTAATAATTTCAATATAAATTGTTTGTGAACATTCATTTGGTGAAAAATATTGAGGCATTAGCTTGTTATCATTTCCTCTTCATTCATTTTTAAAGGATAGGTTTGCATAACATTCTCAAAAGGTTTTGAATTCTTTCATATTTTTGCTACTTATGGAGCATACTCTCTTCGTATAAGTGTTTTAATTGATGACGAATACTTATCCACATTAAAATTTGTTCATCGAGTCTTGTTTTAAAAAAAATCAAAACTTCCAATGAATGTGCAATCGGAGCACTTTATTTCCAATTCATTCCTATGCCATTCTTCAATTTAACACGTATTTCTTTTGAGAAATGTTTTCGAAACTCGTCAAATGACAAATAAAACCTGTTTCCTTAGTCATTGATGTGATGCACCTGTTTAAAAATTTTCAATTTAAACTTTAAAGCCTAATATGAAATTAGCAAAATCTAAAACGCAACTTTTTGACATTCACAGTTTACCTAGGTTTGTCAATTAACTTTTGAAAGATGCATTGAATGGGGCCAAGATCACATTGCACTCAAAAGAACTAGTACCAGACAATTCCACTGTTGTCAAGGTTCGGTCTCTGACAGCAGCACACCCTGTCTGACACTTGTCTCCAACCAACGGGTAGATACTCGAAAAAAAATCTGGGATTAGAAAGATGTAGCCCAGAAAGGAATTTCCTAGTAGTAGCGATGAGAAAAATACCATGAACCATAATTAGGTGCTCTGTTTTCAGCGTGATGGAATTGTTATTATAAATGTTAAATCCTTTCAAAACTAAACAGTTGATTTTTTATTGGCTTTGAATTCAAAAAAAGTATCAAATTTGTGTGAATCTTATGCTTTTGAAAATATAAAACAGCTTTAAGGTTAAAATTTGTGAAAAGAACTAAGATTATCTTTTAAAAAAATATCTCCTCCAAAACATTTAGACCTAAAGTTTCAGCATATCAAATTGTAAAATGTTTCAAATATAAGGTCAAACTAGTGTGTTCTTGCAACATTTTTTGACATAATACTAGCATTATCCTACCAGGCTCTTTTTGGTGTGAAAACTGGGATTTTTTATCATAAAGTTACCCCCTCTCCAAACTTAATATATATGAATGTCTCTGGGCTTTGTATAGTACTAGTTGTAGCTCCAATTCCATAATAAGATGAGGCAATAAGACAAATCAATGGCTCTTGGTAAGATACAACTTAGCCATTAGGCTATGTAAAACCTTTTCTGAGAGAGAATCAATTTATTTTCAAAGTGCAATTAAACTCTTATGTACAACAGACGGACAACCAATGAAATACGTCATTATTGTCATTTCTTTATATATTCTAAAGAATATGTCAACCCAAGACCATATCTAAAGGTTTAGATAAAGTTAAATCTAAATTTTGGAAAGATTTCTTTTTTCGATGAGATAAATAAGACTGGTGAATATATGTACAACCATTTTTAGTTACACTTGCTCACCTAAAATTTTGTGCATGGGGGATAGAGGGCGGGGGGGGGAGGCTAAAAAGGTTCAAATATACTTGGACTTGGAAATTGAAAAGACTTAGGAATGTTAATAACGTTTCAGACCTATTTCTTGAAGCAAACACCCTTTTTTTTGCCAAAGTGACCATTTTCTACTTTTTTGCAATGCTAAAGTGAGTGGTGGGGTAAGATGTTTTACAATTATCTCTAAACTGACAAAATAACAAAGAATATCCTATTTTCAATCAGCCAATAATTTATTACAATCCACTACATGGCTTTTGATATAGCAACAACTTCTAATTTAGATTTAAACATGTTTTCTGTAAAAAGTCTTTACAGGTTTAGATGGGAAAAATCTATGATAAAAATCGCGAAAAAAATCAAAATACGTATCATCCGATTTTGTCCTACTTTATATATGTTAAATGGGTATGTATATGGATGTCAAAAAACACAACATTGTTTTTGTTGCAATTTGTTTTGGGTCCTACCATAATTTGACTGGACTATTAAACGTCATCCGCTATGGCTCTAGAACGACCTGTATGGGCCCCAAATTCTCCGAATTGAAAGACCGCTGTTTCGTCTCCAACCAAAACGCAGTAATTACAGGGTTGACGACTCTTTCGTAATATTCAGTGTTGTGAAAGAATGATTATCTGATGCCATTGCGTAAAAAAGACTTAAAGAAAAACAATTCGATTCATGTAGGTAGGTATTTTGTACAGCTAGTGAATTGTCCAAATATAGTCTTTGTTTACATTCTATTGCTCCTACCAAACGGCGGATACTTGTAAACCTAAGAGGTTAGAAGATAGCAGTTATGTACGGATGTATGCTAATTATAGTTCTGGTACGAGAAATACCAGATTCCATGTTTAGGTGCTCCAGTCCACAGGCGATTGATTCACAATCCAAATTTCGTTGGATTTCTTTTTAAATATTTTAAGTACTTCCAGATATCAAACAAATAGATGAATGATTAGATTGAGAAATTCTAGACTCATCCAATGGATAAAAGCGCTACTGCACAGTAGGAATTACTATGCCAAGTACTTTGAAAAAATATTTTGTTATCTGTGTAAAACTAGGTGACAACAAAATGCCGTTTGGGACTTTACATCGCAGTTGCAGATTAAGTATTCTATAGTTACGACGTTTCAGTCTCCATTCGATGTTAGAATTGAAATTAGATCTATTGTGTTGGGATAATTGTTTATTCTCTTATTAATTTATCTATCTTTTTTTAATTCAAAATAATAACGACATTAAAATAATAACCGTAAATCGTACCGAGATGGCTATATCCCCTGTTTTCCGTCCTTGTCGGAAACGAAAAAAAAATTGGAATTGAATTTGGGGAATATGATTGTAAAATACCCGTAACCGAAGATATTTACATCACACAAGAATGCAACAACAAGGATTTAGATATAAGCGGGAATTAGGCAAGAGGTGTAAATTTGGTAGTTGAGAACATAAGTTGTCTGGTAATGGGTTAAATTATACTTCATATCTAGGTTGGTCACGGTCAAGTGATGCGTTTTTATGTTTTAACGAGAATAAGGTCTAAATATAGGAACAATCCATTAGTTTGTAAACTTAACCTTTCGTAACTCATGAGCACAGACTTCATTCAAAGAAGACAGATAAAATCGTAGTAGGTCATCACGTGTGGTATGGTCAATCAGAGGTGTGAAGAAGTTCAAGAGGTCACGACCTAAATAAACACATATTTCCGGCAAATTGCTTCAAGTTGCAACAGCGAAGGCTTAGATCAAAAACATATTATCTGTCTATACAGTGTATAGATACAAACTTTGTTTTTGCTCTCAACTCTCTACAAGCATACACGGATCTAAATACGCTTCCTAAACATTGCAACCTCATTTTGTGTTTTTGAATGGTAATTTTCATTATCTTTACTTGATGGAAATTCTAGTATCACGCCATTAACGATATAAAAAGTGATATTTTGGAGAGAAGTCTTGAGAGATACTAAATTGAACCTAAAGGGGTACTGCTCTATTTTGAATCTATTAAGATCACAAGGTTTTTCCTTACACAGTAACACTGGTTAACGCAAATTTCGTTCACAAAAAAAGACAAAGACAATTGATAAATTAGCTCCTTTAATGTCAAAAACTAACAATAAATCAATCCTTAATATCTGCAAATATCTTAATAGTAGTTTTGAAATACACGAAAAATCTATAACTAATCATTCTTAGCATGAATTTATTAATTTTTTTTATTCTTTTTGTCAATATTCATAAACTTAAACACCCCCGAAAGTGATCTGTTATATATGCATTTTGTTTATTTCATATTTATTTCTTTATTTGTCTTTGCCATATTTTCTTGGTAATATTTGTAAATGGCCAAAACATGTTATGAAGTCGATATGCCAATAAATGAAATGAAAATGAACGATTTCAGAAAGATAAGTTTCCTTTATTTCGCTACCGTATCAAAGAATAGGTCTTGTGCTTTCATGTTAATTTGAGTGTGAAAAAAGATATACCGAAGTATTATTTATTCATGTACCATTATAAAAACTATTTTTCGTTATTTTATAGTGGTCCGTTATTTCGAAAGATCTCAATTTTACTATTATGTACCTTCGTCCTATATTTATTGAAAAAGTCTTAACTGAACTGGTGTTATGAACTTACATGTAAGACGGTATCGGAACAGTTAGCACCATCTTCGACAAAGAATAGATAAGATATACATGTACGAAATGTCTATCGTTATAAATAACTTTCTATTATTTTATTCTCTAAAAGCAGCGAAATAACCCGTTCGTGTATAGGTAAAAGATAACCGTACTTTTAACTTCCCCTTGTTTTCACCAATTCTCCATCAGAATTAGTTTTGTTGGTTTACTCATGCAATATACTTAACTCCAAAAGTAACGTTCGCAAAATATGAATTTATATAATACAAAACCTGAACATGAATTTTAATCTTTCGTTTCTCATTTAGGTAGAACAATCATAAAGCAAAATGTTTGCGATGAGATAATGGTGTTTCCAGAGACCGATATTGAACAGATACGCCTTGCTAAACACCATCAAAAAGTTATGAAGGTTACAAATGGTACTTCCATGATGAATAAGAGTACCAATTGCGCAAATGAGCTCCCTTGCAATGGTAACAAAATAAATTGGCGTCAAAAAGCCTTGCATTATGTCTTATAGATTTTGACAATGTGTAAGCAACTGATATTGTATGGTTTGAGTTGATGGGGTAAGCATTCATCCTGTGGTTAGTGTGAAAGCCTACCTGTAAGAGGGTAAAATTTGGACATTAATGGTAATAGACGCTTTGCAGTAGATTCGGAAAATATCAAGCTGGCTTTCAAACCGTCAATTTTCTTTACTTATAAAACGCTTTTTGAGCGTTTTACAGGAGACGTCATGTCAACCAGATTTGGAAATCGTTAGTGTGCAAATGATTTTCATATCGTCTGTCAAAGTCAAACAACAAAACGACTAAATGTCGGTATCTTGTCCGCGCAGTAACGACGAAAGACTATCACACAGTCTTTGAAATTCAATCTGAAAATTGATGAAATCAGTTCAAGTGTTTTTAAAACCACCTTTCCATCTTAAGGAACAGTTTGAAGTTTGTATTGATAGCTCAATGCCATCTTTCATAAGCTTGCCTCCGTAGACCAGACTTTGGCTGATAACGTTTTATTCAAGAAATGGAAAACCGTATAATGCAGCCTTGATGTCACATGCTATTTTCAAAAAAACCCTTTTTTATGATAATCATTTAGCAATTATACCAGGATTTTCCCCTTTGAATTTGATTTTTCAAATATTGCAAATTTCATTAAACTGACTGATTTCTTCAAACCGGTTTGACCTAGCTTTTACTATCTGCAATTTTTACATAAGCGTGATTCTCGCAAGAGATACATGTTTGGTAACACTCCTGTCTGTTTTGGCTATTTTTACTATCTGTATTTTTTTTTACATTAGAGTGATTCTCACAAGAGACACATGTTTGGTTACACTCCTGTCTGTTTTGGCCTAGATAAAATATATAGTGAAAATTAATGGCACAGTTTGACAGTCTTCAGCAGTTTCATGCGGGGTAAAACTTTCACAATATTTCATTGTACCTAACCACACTTGAAATCCTCTTTGGACGTAAGCATGTGATGACTAATGTCAAAGGCCTAACCCAACTTAGCGTTACATCATTTCAAACCTCTTACTTTTATCTTAACTTTGAAACAATGTGCCAAAAAGAGCAAATCATTCTATCTTAACTCTTTTAGGACGACCGGAGCGGGTCCCATTACTTCAAATAGGTAAACTATTAGTAAGTACTAGTTTGAATGACAGCTATTGAATGAACCTTTAACTTCATGTTGAGTCAAAACAGAGTTGTTTGAGCCGTTGTTTGGAGTCTGTGACTTGGTTCAGGACAGAATCCCTCTTTGCTTCAAGCGGCTTATTAGAGATGAGGGAAAACGTTCCTGCAAGATCTTGCAACTGCATGCAGAACTTATCAACGCATGTCGAGCATACCTAACACATTCTCTGTTTTCTTTATAATATTGTATCATTATGGATATAGCTGTAGTTTTAACTTTTAATGTCTATTAATGCGATACCGTTGGCTAGACTTGTTACCCGAAATGAACCTCTCTTATGAATGAATTGGTCTGCAATTAATACATGTTTTTCATCTATGCACATGTTCGGGTCTCGCAACCATGCGATTATAACAAGCTGCCTATAAATCGAATAGGAAAAAATAATTAATTTCCATTTGTTTACATTTCAGTTGAAATAAAGCGAAAATCATTGAATATGAATGCCATGTTTTAAAAGCCTTTCATTATACATGTATGTGGCCTGGCACATCAAATAATTGTATGTATACATCTGATATCTGTTAAGAGGAATCATCTCCGGATTCTGGCTAACAGAGATCTCGCTAACACTATCTTCTTGAAACACCCAAAAGTTATCTTCGAAAGTCTTGTTTAGAAATAAACAAGTAGGCCCTACATTTCAAATTTTCTGCTCCTTTCTCTTTCCTTGGTTTTATCTCACATTTTTCCACATATAATGAAGCTTTTAGTGAATATATTATTCTAAAAAAAAGACAATCACTGTACTTTTAGTCTGTGTTATCTATTTTGCGAAAAATGAAATAAAACACTCCATTTTTTTTTTAAACTGGGTGTGCTTGTTATAGTAGGGCCGTTAATGCAGTTAAAAATTACAATCTAGATAGACATTGTTTGCAAAACAGGATCATTATTTAAAAAAATATATATATGATATTGGATGAGTGGTCATGGAATACCGAATTTATTAAACGAGTCATCTATAAACAAATAAAAACGAGGCTGCGACAAGTTTTTATCTGTTTTAGATGACAAGTTTAATAAATTCTGTATTTTATGAGCACAAATGTAATATTCTATTTATAATATGACCCGAATAAATCGACAAATTCTTGAAATTCAACATTTCAATTTTCCGCGAAACTCATAACGCCGTTTAAAACTGACGTCAAAATATGTACATCATGACGTCATTTTCGCGGTTACAAAATAGCGTTGCTATTCGCTCTGGGCTCATTTGTATAGTTATTCATCTAGTGTAATAACACCCATGTAATATCAAAAATATTCAACGGGGTTATTTCACTCCCACGACGAAAGTCATATTATAAATATATGCAATTAATTGATAAAAAGCGAAAAATTCGCGGCCCTGCATTGCATCAAAAGTGTGTCTTGTAGATAGATGACATCATAACTGGAATCGTTAAATCGAAGTCGGAATATCACACGCTCGTAATTAACACCAGCAGATAAACCCCTGCGTTATATGATCGATTTAATTGAAACGTGGATCATTTTGAACGATTTCTCCGAAAATGGTAATACATGTAAACAAAGTTTGCTTGCTTTGATACGCACAGAAACAGGGTACAGTCAAGAACATCGTGAAATTGACAAGCTGAATGATTTTGGAATGATTTAGGAATGAAATTGAGTGAGTGTGTGGAGCAAGGTTTTGATGAAATTAATGAGAGGTAAACCAATATCGCAAATTTTGTTCAGGATGAACAAAATTGCGATATTTATTACCTCCCTTTAATAAAATATGCATTCAAGTTCTATACACGGCTTCCTATTTTTTAAGAACCTACGAGAAGCTAATAATTTGAATCATGTCAGTGAAATCGGGAATTTTCTCTATCTAAATTTAGTTTGAATGGCATTGTTGATTCTATTTTTTTAATGGGTTTGAGCGTTTTTGAATGGTTTGAGTGAGTGTTTGGAATGAATGAATGGAACGCTGAGTGAGCGATTTAGAATCGTTTTGAATGACAATTTCACGATGTAACTAACTGTAGAATACTATTCCGCCCTTCTGCATTTGAATCAAACAATGTAACGATGGACACATAGCGGGTCATTGTAGGTCCAAATTTAAAAAAAATGTCTGCAAATCTTACCTCATGCTACAAAACTGAGCTTTAAAATTGTTTTCATATGTTTGACATAAAAAGATGTTTCATTAGGTAAGAGTTGACATCATGACGTCATTAAGGGGCCAAACACTTTTTAAGAACCTAATTCAGTAATTGTCCATTTTTCGGAAATAAATAACCGTTTTTTATTCCGAAAATACCATTTACTTCGTAAATAGACTCCTGGAGTTGGGCGTTGGTTAATATCAAGATGTGTCTATAAGAAATCCAATAAGGTGTAACGTTTTAGATGTTAATGCCCTTTGTGTTGCTGTTTTCGAGTGCAGTTACTATAAAAATAGACATTTATCTCGATAACTTTTCCGGAAACCTTTGCTGAAAATCGGATATGTTGCATCCAAACCATTCCTCTGAAGATTTTAAGAATAAAAATCATATGTCTTCTGGTTTGATTTTTGTAAAATTCGAACGAAAAATCTAACCCGAGGACATATAATTTTCATTTGATAAATGCAAAAAAATATCTATTTCTCTACAATAAAACAGAAAAGGTCAACGGAAGCAAGTTTGAGAGATTTATATTGATTTACAGAAAATGAAATGAAGAAGTAATGCCAAGTCTTAAAAATCTCGAAATAGATTGCGTTTCATAAAGGCAATTTTGTTTTAAT
This sequence comes from Fragum whitleyi, assembly GCA_948146395.1. Classification (NCBI taxonomy): domain Eukaryota; kingdom Metazoa; phylum Mollusca; class Bivalvia; order Cardiida; family Cardiidae; genus Fragum; species Fragum whitleyi. Next base: position 51,644,620 of record OX411557.1, on the reverse strand, counting down.
ATAGACAGAAAAAAACGACTGGCTCGGACGTTCTCGGACTTTCTTAATAAATCTTTATTTCGTAAAAATATTTGCAAATACTGATTTAGGCCGGTCGAAAAGGGGTTGGCCCCTAAATGACGTCAAATGAATGAGCTTCAAACTCCTTTTTATTGGGTGTTAGCTAATGCCCGGACTTCAAAGATAAATGTCTGCAATCATTGCGAGATTTTAAGAAAGTCGAAAATTCGACCACGTTATCTGTCCGCAGTTACCTTATACCTAATACTTACATGTTTATGTCTTTTCTTGAATGCAGCAATCCAAATATGATGGCGGTGGCAAAAAACACCAACATGGCCAATACCTTTTTTCCTTGGATGTTATACATTTTCTGCAAACAACAACAATAACCTTGGATATCCCGTAGTACATTTTTGTAAGCTCCTGTTATATACTTAATTTCACAAAAAGGAGTTTACAAACAGGTGATCCGTCACGCGAAAAGGGACCATCTGGGAAGTGTGTAAAGTGTTGACCCTAGTAAGACTGCGCGGATTGCCTTTTTCTGACTCTAGAATGATCAATCTACCTTCTTGTGAAAGAATTTTTTATGGCGGCCTCTGGTTAACGTATTATGGACCCTATCTCTTTTTTAAATAGTTATTTATAGTTTTCCGAGGTTGTACCTTTTCACATGACGAGTCACATATATTTTTATCCCTTAATGTACAGTGATCAAATTTTGCAGTGGTAATTTCTGTATTTTATGTAAATAGATTAGATATGCTATTTTTAAAATAACTGGATTTTTTTTTTCGATAAATTCGTTGATATAAATTTTCCTGTGTACAACATATAAAGAGGATAATCGTTTGTTTCAGTGTAAGATCGATTTACATTTTATTCAGTGAACAACAAAAACTATATTTTCACGAGTGGCAGAGCCACGAGTGAAAATATAGCTTTTGTTGTTCACGAAATGAAATATTATTCGATCTTACTCGATAAACAAACGATTATTCTATTTCTTTATTGCAGAAATGAAACAAAATGTGAACATATTTTAGTAAAGCGCGTCATTTTGCACGTGATTGCTATGCAACGTCATTGCGACGTCACTTATTCCAGACACTCACTCAAACCATTCAAAAACGCTCAAAATGACCAAAAGATAAGAGATCAACAACTACCTTCAAAATGAATAGCAAGAACGAAATCGCGATTTTACCTACATACTTGAAATTTAAAACGTCTGCTTGGTTTTTTTAAGCAATAGGTAGCTATTTGTAGAACGTTTATATATATTTTGTTAAAGGGAAGTAATACATATCGCAAATTTTGTTCATCATGAACAAAATTAGCGATATTGGATTACCTCCCTTTAATTTCACTCAAAACTCGCTCCATAAACTCATTCATCATCATTCCGGAATCATTCTAAAAACGTTCACCTTGTCAATTTCACGATGTAATTAACTGTACATACCTTTTCAGGCAGATGTTAACATTTCATCCGGTTAATTTTGCATTAGGTCATATCAAGGCTAAAATGACAGACAACGTATCCGAAAACAAATCGAGTGTCTTAATCATTCCAAACACTTTCAACTATAGGCGAAATAAGCATAAACTATTTTTTTCCGTCGTAATGGATGTATGATTTTATTCGTAAAGAAAAGCATAGTATAATTCTCGTTTAGGTTAAATGCGACTCATACTAAGTTTATTTATGTTTTGATGTTTTACGTAAGAAAGATTTGAGCGTTTTGGCTTTTAGGTAGTGGACCCGTGATAGTTCCGCAACGTTTCGGAAATAAAAAATATATTTAGAAGTGTTAAGCGAGTTTTTCCTAAAGATTTCATTAGCAAATCTCGATGGGAAATCTCGGTCAACATTATAAAAAAAAAATCATAATTTCGAAATGTTTCGGAACGTTTTAGGGTCCATTACCTTGAATCAAAGCAGTTTTGTATTGTACATAAACGCTTATGCTAGTAAAATTGAACCATAAACGAGTGTGTTGTTGTAGACTACCAAAATTAACCCAGGATTTCTGCATATGCAATGACCCCACTTCGTGGGTGTTTTCTTAAACCGTTCAATAACTGGAATTACTGACGAAATCTTCAGGGAATTCATGACAGTCCGGGGGGGGGGGGTCATATGGGACACGGTTTTGACCAGAGTTAACCGGGTTTCCATCAGAACGACCTCGGTTCCGACACTAGTGATGTCATTTTAACCTGTCAATCTCGACGCTTCTGATCCTGGGTCAGGCCGGTGTTACTTGGGTTCCTAAATGGCGTCGAAAATAGTGCACAACAATTCGATTACAAAACACAACGTGTCTTTTTGACTTCAAACAACAAATATTTTTTCTTATTGTATTTAGTATTTTGCACGGTTATATCACATTGTCAATAGCACTATGTATAACCGTACAGTTGCCTTAACCGGAAGTTCAGTGAGTTATCCTCGCTTAAAAGATAAAAGGGAATTTTAAAATGAAAATATCTAAATATCGGTACCACATCATGAGATCCGATTTTTGCTCATGTAAAGTGGAACTTATGGTTATTTCTATGCATAATTGCCAAAGGTAAGGCTTGTCTACTTCTATCTTAAATTTGCATTTTAATACGCGGATCATCCGACTAAGCTGATTTTTTCAACAGGACGCGGGCGATTTTCTTCTTTAAAACAAATTTCGACACAATTAAGATAGAATTCAAATTGTTAAAAAGTCTCTTTATCTAATTTTCTTTTAATTATTGCAACCCCTTTGCCAAAAGATGCCATATTCTTTGAATAATCGCGTTCAGAAAACACCTACCCTCTCAAACTAACTGTACGGGATAGTGCCTTATGTTGATTTTTTCAATGTACGAATAGTTCATTATAATGATTCACTTGAAGAATTTTATTTATAAGCTTAACACAGTCAAGTACCTCTTATATCAAATCATTATCTGTTGAAATTTCCAATTGCGACCATAACGGAATTCTTCTTTTTCATTAATATGTTAACTCAACTTTACAAGAAAAAGGAGTCCGCGGTGTAGATGTTTGAGTGGGTGTTGCTGGTGCGGCAAACTTTTATCCTGTCCATAACTTTGTTTCTACTAAAGACATTGAAAATTGGCATGATTGTTCACTGACACAAAAGAAGCAAGATGGATAAATATTTGTGTGTTTTGCATGTGCATTACGTGCAACGAATTTTTTTTTTTTCAAAAATTATATTTAATCTGCTGCGACTTCCCTATACCACAGATCTACATAAAACACATGCGTAGATGACATTACAATTAACTCGGTGAGCAATATGGAACCTTATAAATCAAAAATTTCAGAATTTTTTTTTTAAGCCGATTAACATACCAATAAACCTCGAGCTGAATCACTTGTGCGAACGTTTGTAAGCAATGCAATATATTGGAAAAATCATGGCATCGTTCGATGAGAAGATACTTGTCTAGCAGCAGCACAACGTACTGACGTTTACGTTCAAGTTACGCCCGCTTCGTCTTTCTGCTACAACGGGTACAACTTACTTACATCTTCTATTCAAATATCTAAGAATACATATTTAGATCTCAATTCAATATTAGCAAATAGCTTTTGGAGATGAAGGGAAGAGCTGATTTTCCGTTGAATCTTAGTATACAACGAGGTGCCGAATTATTCAGCGTAAAAGGGTCATTGGAGCATTGATCGGACTTTTTCGTGGACTGGAAAATAAGAAAAATGGCCGTGGGTTTTCGATTGAGAAAAGGTATGCCAGTCATGTTTGTGATTGTTTTACTTGCGTATGTTTAAGAAAGGTTTGCCAGGCCAACGTTTTGTTATAGGTTATTTTCACAGTTATTATAAGACAATTTTTGACGAGAGACTGTGACTCTTTTATTCTGTGTCAAGAGATCCAAACCGGTAAATGCAATGCCCAAAATCCAAGGTTGGGTAAACGGATGCGAACTAGTTATATACAGATGTAAATTTTGTATTGGTTTGAACCTATCTATATATACTGCCTAACTCCCCTTTGGGTATTATTGGCAGGCGCGTGTCTGTGCTGGAATAAAAACTTGAAGTCATTGGTTAGGGTGCCAAATTATAAAAATATTGTGAATGTTAGGTTTAAGATCTTATAAAACAATTTAGGTCATTCTGGACGGCTGACTTTCTGAAAAGAATAAAGAATCTTCTTGAACGCGGCAATGTCAGGTTGCTGCACGAACCCGGTAGTAAAATTCATAACGCTTACTTAACGGTATGTTACGCAAATTTTAGGATTTTGACTAGTGACCGTTTACAATCGCTTTACGGGTTACGTACATATACTTTATTACGCTTTTCATGGAAAACATGAATCACTTTACATAAACCCTATCACACACATCCGTCATTATGGAATGTCGATCTAAAGAATCGTAAAACGATATACATGTAGATGATATAATGTTGTAGACTAACCCTTCGTTCATTACAGTAAAATGATCGCGAGCGCCCTCGATCTAGATGCGCGCATACTTATAAGATAATCTTCTCTGGGTAATGCAGAAAACAATTTCTTTGATGTTAATGGGTGCTTTTCTGCTAAAAGAAAGTACGCTTGTCAAAAAAAAAACCGTTTCAAAATGAGCCATTGCTTTTTATTAATGTTCAAATACAAAGCAAAGTACAACTGCTTTAAGGGTTCGCTTATATACTACTCAAAGTTTGATAAGCACCAAATTTTTTCGCTGTTCTACAGGGGCTGAATTAAAAAAAGATACATTCGTGTTCGTGTTGAAAATTGCACAATAATGTATTGACAAGATCTCTAATGTATACATTACCAAATTCGACACGAAATTTTCTCGCGAGACTCTTGCAAAATGAGGAACCCCGGTTTCTTTACTGGTCCTTTCTCATTTTCTACATGTACCGGTTTCATGTAGATGCTTAGTTTCTGTTTTTACAGTACTTTATTGACTTTTTTAAATTCGATACTTATGGCTAATCCAAACGGCAGACGACATTTATCTGTCGAACAAGTGTAGTTATTGTGGAGCAAGGGGCTTCCCACCGTGATGTTGGCATGGTAGTGGGGGTACACCATACTGTTGCAACCAGATCTTGGGCACGATGCCAACAGTAGGGTACACCTGTAAGGAGACATGGTGGAGATAGGAGAAGAGCTACCTCCGTCGCAGGAGACCGTTTTTTGGTAATTAAACCACAGAGGAACAGGTTTGCTATGGCGACGCAGCTACGTTCCGACCTTCAAACGCCTCGGGAGTGCGAGTTTCGACCCAAACCATACAAATACGGCTGCATGAGCATAACCTAAAAAGACCATGTATTCATATTCCGCTGTCCCGAGTTCATTGTCGGCGTCGGTTAACATGGGCATTGGACCATGTTGACTTGCGCATTAGACGCTGGCGCCCCGTGCTACGCGCCCCGTGCTATTCACGGGTGTGTCCAGGTATTGCCTAGACTACATTGATAGGCGGTTTAGGGTGTGGAGAAGGCCGGGGGAAAGGTTTCATGCAGCAAACATTGCTGAGCACGATCGTTATGGGGGTGGGTCCATCATGGTTTGGGCTGGCATCAGCTGGGATGGGCCGACTGATCTTGTTATTATAGAAAGAAGTACTCTGACAGCTCGTAGGTACATTGATGAAATCCTCAATAACCACGCAAGATATTACGCTGGCGCTATTGGGGACGGGTTCATTTAATGGATGATAATGCCCGTCCACACACGACCCGTATGGTCCAAGAGTATAGCCAAGAAGAGGGCATTCCACGTCTTGACTGGCTGGCTCGCTCACCGGACTTAAATCCGATAGAGCATATGCGGAATGAGCTACAGGTTCGAGTTTCGGCTCGCCAGGTCCAGCCAAGGACATTTCAGGAGCTCAGCCACATCCTTAAAGAAGAATGGTCTGTTATTCCCCAATGAGTAATCCAAAACTTAATCAGGAACATGCAGAGGCGCTGTCAGTCTGTAATTGGCAGCGTCGGCTCTCATACTCGTTATTGAACGAAATACAATTGAAAGAACACCTTTTCGGTCAAATTCGATTTTTTCAATTTTCAAGAAAACAGACCAATTTCTAGGGTCTCCCTGTTTGGTCTACATTTGAAGTCTTCTTATCATTATAAAGCTTCATTTTCTTCTTAAAATTTGATAACTGATAACAATCGACAATTTTCCAACATTTTTATTATCACATTTCTTTTTTCCAGAAATTGTAGTTGAAAAAAGTTTTGGTGCTTAGCAAACTTTGAGTAGTATATTTCTATTTTGAATGCAGGTTGCATTTTTCATGGGCCAATGAATATCAAGAATGTTACGAACAGGAAACATGTACTCGTGTAGGCCTATCAACCTCGGGATGGTCGACCTCGTAACTGAACCAGTATCAACTGAAGAAGTTTGTCCATCTGCCGTCCGGTGAACATCCGAAAATCGTCGTTTCGAGACCAAAACATCATATTTACAGACCAAGCTGTTGTCACAAGGATTTATTTAGCCCGAGCAGTAGATTTTGAAATAACTGCCTCGATATCATAAGGCACTTTGTTAGATGCTAGATTCTCGAGTACTTCAAATAATGATACTCAGAAATTCGCTCGTTTTTTGTTATGCTATTTGGAAATGAAAGAAGCAATACTACAGAGTCGTAAATATTCATACATAAATCATAGAAATTCGAAATATAACATTAACATATCGATATTTACTCCTAAGTATCTAAAATGTAAAAACAATCCGCACTGTAATTGTTAAAGGAAGGTTCCCACCTACGAAAGTTTCTAATCATTTCATACGGATTCGTATTTTTTGTAAAACTCGGCGGATCCTCATATATTTAACGAACGTTTTACAATTTATTTGCGTGCATTCACGCTTAATTGCGCGTTGTTACGATATATTTACGGTAAAATTCCACGATTCTTTCCAAGTTCTTTTGGACAAATCTGGTAAATGCAAACTTTCAAGGGCTATTTATACATCATTCAGGTTTGTACGATTATTATTTTTCGACAGTTTACGTTTAAATTGCAACTTCTTAACGATCATTTGTGAATTCTTACGATAAAGTTGAGACTCTATTCGAGTCTTTTGTTTTATATATATCAGATATAATCATATTATTATCAAAATAATTGTTGTAGAAAAGGACTGCATAGATTTAAGAGTGTTTCTGCGTTTCGTCTCTCCGGGACCGCATACTTGTACCTACAGTTTGAATAACATTGAAATGTGAGCTTTTGTTGACCTCTTGTTCCTTGAACCATGTGCCCGTAAGTTATTACAATATAATATATACTCTACCTTTGCTATAGATTAAATTGAAAGTGCGTGTAGTTTCAAATTTTGGTTTCGGACGACATCAGTTCAATAATGTGCTTATGAAAAGGCACACATGTAATTATGCGAATTCCAATATAGGAAGCGAACTATTCGTACATTAATTATACTTGTGTTGGTAACTATTGATACCGTACAGCCGCGGCAATAGCGCAGTTGGTAGCGCGCCGGACTTCTAATCCAGGGGTCTTTATTCGCACGGGTTCGATCCCCGGCCGCGGCACTTATCCTTTCCGACATTTGTCTTCCACCAATGGGTAGATAATCGTAAACCTATGTGGAATAGCAACTGGAGGCTAGGAAAGGGATGTGGTGGTAGTACTGGTGTGAGAAATACCAGGAATCCATCGTTAGGTGCTCCAGTCGTCGCGATATAACTGAAATATCGTTGAAAGCGACGTAAAACCCCAATTCAAATCAAATCAAATTGATACCGTACGGTTGTAACTATCACGTACAGTCAAAAGAAGAAGGTCTTCACTTCAAAGAACAATTCTAGGATAGTTCGGTGTTAAATTGAAATTATTTGATACAGGTTATCAGGAATACAGCTTTTCTAACCTTCCGAAGGTTATTATGAAAAAATAATGCTTTTCATTAATGCATTACAATGTTCGTAAATTAAAACCTGCGGATAAATCTGTCTCAACTCAATGATTGGCATGAAAATTAAGGGGGAAATATTCACTGTATGACCAAACAAAACGCATATACGAAACAATGGTCGAACAGCCTTTGCGAAACTGTAAAACACTTTTGAATAGAGAACGTGGATTTTACATAATTGCTTTAAATTACCAATTTTCTTCAATAATGGTGGTGTCACCCCTGATAATTTATGAAGATAGCAGATATCACTTCCGGTTTACTCTCCTGTACGGTTATACACTGTGAATAGGATAACATTATTTTATTAGCCCATCAATCATTGAAATGGTATATATATGAAGTTTGTTTACTACCACCAGATGGCAACTCCTTTCATACGAATGTGCTTTCTGCGCATGCATATTACAGATAATTTCAAATTATTTCGTCACCTCACGCGACTCCCGGGCTGCCCAACGAATTTCCCCCGGAAGTCGAGAGAGATGATGTAACTACAGTTAGTTACATCGTGAAATTGACATTCACATCAATCAAAACCATTCTATATCGCTCGCTCAGCGCTCGATTCATTCATTTCAAACACTCACTCAACCCATTCAAAAACGCTCAAACCCATTGAAAAATATATATAAACCAACGTCATTCAAAATAAATTTTGATTGAGAAAAATCGCGATTTCACTAACATAATTCAAATTGTTAGCGTCTCATAGGTTCTTGAAGAAATAGGAAGCCATATATAAAACTTGAAAGTATTTTTTATTAAAGGGATGTAATCAATATCGCAAATTTTGTTCATCCTGAAGAAAATTTACGATATAGGATTACCTCCCATTAAATTCACTCAAAATTCGCTCCACACTTTCATTCAATTTTATTCCCAAATCATTCCCAAATCATTCATCTTGTCAATTTCACGATGTTGTTAACTGTAATTAAAAAGAAAATAACTGTAATATGCATGCGCAGAGAGGACCTGCATGTAAGCGGAGTTATATACCACGAGTTACAACATATTTAAAATTTAAATCGATTTTACTCGAGTTTTTCTATGATTTTAAAGCAAAAATGATGAAAATTATGAAAGAATTAGGACAAATTTTCTTACATCGTGTCATTTTGTATGTGATTGCTACGCAACATAATGACGTCCTCTGCTTATTTTTCACGATAACTTTAAAACGGGGAAAATGAAGGAAACAGAGGATAATCGTTGTTCCGGTGTAAGATCGATCTTTATTCATTTATAATCCAAAATTTGAAAGAAATAAACAAAACACCGATGCTATCAAGATTTGGCAACTAGCCCATGAAGCCAGCTTACAATTGTTTTAAATGTTCTAAAAATATCTACGCTCAGATTATAATTTTGAAAAAGTTTATCCAATAAGAGAGATTGACAAGTTGAATGATCTTCAAATGATTTTGGAGTTAAATTTGAATGAGTGTAATGAGCGAGTTTTGAAACAATTTCAAAGGAGATCAAACGTTATCGACAAGTTCGTCCAATTTGCCGAATGCGTCAAAAATACCCCTTTAATAAAATCTAAGTATTTTTCTGATTATGTGTCAACACCAGCCAATAAGATCATTCAATTATTTGATCGATTTAATTGCAATATGAATCATTTAGCTTTTTCTGAACGTTTTTTAGTGATTTGATTAAGTGTTGAATGAATGATTGGAACACTAAGCGAGTGATTTTGAAAGGTTTTGATCGAGATGATTGTCGTTTTCATGATTTGATTAACTATAGAGGTTACTGGTTATAAATCTGAAGCTGTTTATTCGAATAAATACAGCCCTCTAATTTTTTCTATCGTGAATATCTATTGCCAATGAAATATAAAAACATCACTTTGAGGTCAATTTATTTTTATGACGTTTAAATATCGATCATTATCATTATTTCTGCATTTAAATTAAAGTATCAAAAGTACTTTTATTACACTACAACTTGAACTATTATTGCGGGTATCATTACCTAACCCATCTTTACAAAAGGTTTGAATCGTTTGATATATCATGTTTTATGATGGCTCATTACAACTAATAAAGTTTATCTTTGTCGAAGTATTTCGATTTTGTTTGTTTGAATGGAGTTTTACGCCACTTTTAACAACCTTGTTATATCGCGGCGGCTTAAGCATATAACAAAGGATTCCTGGTATATCTCGCACCTGTACTACCATTTCATCCTTTCCTAGCCTCCAGCTGCTATCGTACTCCCAAAGGTAAACTATCATCAACCCATAGGTGATAGATAGATAGATGGATAGATTTTATTCAATAAAAGATGTTGACAAAACATGATAGAATGTACTAATACATTACGATATGAAATTATTTCACAGTATGTTACATAATTCATGTCTGCCACCACCAAACCTGGGTTAACGCTAATCAGATATTTTCATTGCGGACCCTTGCTTGGACGTTGCTGACACAGAGGGGCATTATACTGAACATGACTAAATAATCGCAATTAAAATGAGCGCTACTTAAAAAATTAAACGAATCACAGAATAAAAGATTGTATAAATTGTTATCACAACGATCGAGAAGATTTTTATGGCCACTTTAAAAAAAAAAACAAAACAAAAAAAAAAAAACATAGCAATACAGTAAACTGTTATCATTCTTTTATTGTCGCTGGTAAGCGGTTCCAAAGGCGGCAACCCATGTAACAAAATGCTTTTCTTCCATGGGCACCCGGCCCCTGGAACAGCGAAACAACCATTCCTGCTAAATCTTGTGCCATATAAATCGGCCGTGGCTGCTCTCATAAATTGTTCCGAATACTATTTTAGCTCTGTTCAAATTATTATCTTAAAAATGCAGTAGAGCAATTTTGTAAACTCTTTAACCAACTGGAAGCAAATTTACAGTTTTAAAATGTATCTAGGATACGTGAACCGTGGTGCGAGTCTAGAACGAATCTGATAAGTTTGTTTTGTAGTACCTGAAGTTTGTCAGTCCATTTTTTGTTTAAACTGAAATACCAAAAGACACGTGTATAGTCAAAATAACACTGAAGAAACTAATAATTTTCTAGTATGTAGTGTAAGAACTTTGTTCGTTCGATAAAGAAACTTCAGCCTAGCAGTGGCCAAGCAATAAGGAAATTGCCATATTTTCACCAGATGAGCTTTTGTCAAGGATTGCAGCAAGGTATTTAACAAAAGTGGTAGAATTGATAGTACTCCCATCACATAAAACATGTATTTAACTATTTGAAGTCAACTTTAGTTTTGAGCCAAAAGGAATGGAATCAGTTGTCCCTCGATTATCAATTTATTATTGCATAAAATGTATGTTTTCGGGTGGTTAAAGGCATACGTTAACGGACAAAACCAGGGCGTAAACGGGAGAAAACGTGGATTAATAAGTAAGTTCACGTGCCGTTACGCTCGGCGTATTGTTCTTAAATATCCATGGTCAGGGCCTATACACTATACCAAAGTTATGTCTAACATTAATAGAGAGCAGAAATAAAGCCGTTGGTCCTATTTCCGCGTTAAAATTTTGTGTCGTCATGAAATACAAAGCAATGTCGAGACTCAACAAATGTGGCGTTGAAATAACGCACAACGCAATTTCTACGGTACATGCGTAGGTTTATAACTTGTTTTAAAACGTTCCATTGAACCAATTTGTAATCTTTGTTACCAAAAATACTATAGTCTTTCTTTTTATGCAATAATAACATCAGTTCACTTTTCTCGGGTGTTAAAATTTACAGAGACCCTCAAAATGCTTTAACGCCCGAGTGCGTTAAACCATTTTTCGGTTCTCTACAAATGTTATCGCCCTCAAAAACGTGAATTAACCCTATATGATCGCTGATCTAGGTTCTCACTGTATTAAGGTCATCAGTCAACGCCTTTTCAACAAATTTTGTGTTTATCTGAATCTAAGATTGCTGAAGCATCTGTTTAAAGAGGAAGTTTATGTTTTTACAACTGCATACATATCCTACACATATAGTCCGGCAGAAATATGGCATATTTTAGCTGAACCTGGAAGTAGGGTTCAAAGTTTTTTTCTTGACTGATTCTTGTAGCCAATGCCTTCCCCAACCAGAATCCGGTTGATGACATCTTGTCATCATTGAGCATTTCGAAAAAATCGAGATGGCAGCCAGGACTATAAAAAATCAAGCCAACGGCTCCGTAGATCACTCTCTTTGAAAAATAAAAACTGGCTTGAGTGGCCATTTATTGTTAAGATATTGACCTGAAGCTATGTAACAAATAAAAGCATAACATGAAATTACTTATGAGTATGGTAATCAAGATGGCAGCCAAATTGAATTATTAAATGTCTTTTTAAGTAAATCTCGATTTATGCGAGATTTAAGAATCTTAGAAATGTGTTTTAGAGCTTTCTAAATAACATTTTGTAAGCTTGTTTATGACCTCAAAATATCTGAATTGTTACACCTCTCATCTAGTGTTGTGAAAACCCTCAATTTGAAGATGGCAACCAGGAAACACAAGATTTATATTTCATTCTTAAAGTTTGCAATGTTTTTAACAGAAAACTTTTTTCGAGTAGCTAAGGTCTAGCCTATCAAGAATCTGGATGATTGTGCATTTTAATTATGGTAAAGTTTTAAAAAAGTCGAGATGGCAGCCAAGACCACTTAAACTATATATGCACTTGCTAATAAACAATTCATCTAAATTTTGTATCAAATTTTACTGATAAGATGCTAATTTGGAGTTTCCTGGTGTAATGAATACCTTGAATGGCGATTAGAATAAGTATAGAGTTGTCAAGGTGGCTGCCAAATGGAATAAACTGCTTGATTACTAGTTTAAATAAAGGTGCATGTATTGTGTAAACATTTAAGATACAACTAAAAGAAATTTTCAGATAAGTTAATCGGTTTATGATGGTATTGATCTGCTGCCTGAGCAAGTTAGAGAAATAATGGCCTTACAGTGAAATTCAGTTTGGCAGTTGAGATGGCTTTCTGTTAAGAGAGTTTATGAATGATAACTGTGTGTACCTTAATGATAAGCATGAGAATATGATGATCTCTTTTTCCTATAGTAAAGATTTATCTGCTAAAAATCCGATTTTGCTGAATATGTTCAGATGTAAAGCATTAAAGCATCTTACTTTGAAGATGGCAGCCTCGTTGTATTTCCTTTCAGTTATTATCAAATTTATTTGAACTTTTCCGACAACGTAAGGAACTTGTTGACAAAAAAATGTTGGTATAATTATTGTTAATATATGGATTCGAATGATCACTAAGTTTTAATAGGACACATTAGCTTGCTCATTAAATTCGTCGTTTAAAAAAAAATGTAAATGAGAATGAAAATGTAACATTGTAGATAGCATTTTTTAAGCATAAAGCATTAAAGTGATCTCAACATGAGTACGGTAGGGGATTAACTGGACTCGTATTAAATTTTATGTTCATGACATGCAACGTAATGTAAGTAACCAATAATTTCTAGTCTTCCATGTGATTTGAACCTAAAGCGACATGTTTAGGTCCATCAGAGGCGTTAATGGTAAGATGTAGATATAAAAGATGAGTGCTAGCATATGCTCGAATCAACTGTACGGACTACGGCAACTGTTCCAAAAGTCGTTACCAATGTATTGTAATGAGTAAGTGGTAATGTTACCCTAAATTGAATGGTGGCAAAGCTTTCCGAACCTTTATTGCAAATAAAAGACTTATGATTTCTAAATTGTTCTTTAAAATTAGGTGCAGAAATCCACAGCCTTGTCTGAGGTTACAGCCATACATGTATTATAGTGTAGTAAATGGTCTATTATAGATCCTTACAAATTGATATTCAAGTCTGAGGTTACTGTTCATTAAAATAAATATGACTCGTCACGCGAAAAGGGACCATCTAGGGAGTGCGTAAAGTGTCGATCCTTGTCAGACTGAGCGAATTGCTCAGGCTGACTAGGATCAAAACTGTTCGCTCCTTGCTCATTTCCTGAACCTAGAATGATCAATCTACCTTTCTGTGAAAGAAATTTTGAATTGCTACCTCTGGTTGATCTATGCTGGACCTAATCTCTTTTAACTGAGTTCCCAGATGGTCCCTTTTCGCGTGACGGGTCACAAATATAAAGTTTAATATATATCGCGTGGTGCATTTTGATTGTGTGTGAGTATATAATTGAGTATAAATTTGCTATGACAATATAGATAAAAATGGTCACTCTCTAAAAATATGTTAGTTCTATGTCTACCGACGTAGTTTTGTTATAGGTGTAATTTTGTTTACAGCTTGATTCAATACTTTTTAATTAGAAATTTAAAATATAATTTGAATTATTATTGTTACTTTTTCCATTTGCTTAATTTGCTTACGATTGTGTAAGCTAGTTCCTTTGATAATTAATCCTAGATGACATGGACAAAACGATGAAAACAATTATAAGCGTACAGCAAAGCTGCAATACTGCTACAAAATTGCCAAATATCAAATGCTAACAAATTGAAGATAAGGTCTGGCAAAAGGGTGCTTTTGAACAAACACCTTGACAACATTTCGATGCACTGAATCGCCAATTTTTGGTGATGATTTGAATAAATCAAATTTCGATTTTGAGGATGTTAGGTTCGTCCATAAATTAACATTTTAGTCACTTTGTGTGCCAATATGAAACAATTATAGACGCACAGCAAAACCACAATACTGTTGCCAATTCGTCATATTTCAAATGCCATCAAAATGACGATAAGAACAGACAAGACGGTATTTTTAACACTATTGAAAAGCATTTGCTGCTAATATCTGCACTGAATCACCAACGGTTGGTGATAATTTGAATAACCGCCTTAATATTGGTTAGGAGACATTACTGTTTCGTGCTAATCCATCGATATGAGATGAAAATATTTTTTGTGCAATAATTTTCTCGCGGAGAAAATGGAGTTTTATTTTCAATTACTATGCAACGTATTTGCAATGCATTGTTCACTTAAACATGTATATGTAATGATGCTATAAGTGAAGTTAGCCTTCTATTTAGTTATTCGTGTTTATAGGATTTATTGTTGGGAGAGATAATTCAAGTCAAAGTGATTGATTAGAAATTAGTATGGTAGTCAAGATGGCAGCCAAATCGAATCATTAAATGGCATTTGAAGTATTTCTTGACCCATGTGATATTAGAATCTTACGAAAGGGTTTTAGGGCTCCTTCAGTAAACAATTGTTAATGATTTATGCCTTCTAAATATCAGGCAAAAGACAACTCTCGTCTATTGTAACATTAATTATTGATTTGAAGATGGCAGCCAGGAAAGAGAAATTTCTAAGTTAATTGTGTTTTATTTTTTCATCGAGATTTCAGAAAAAAATGCGCCAACATTAATAGTATCAAGGCCAGTTTCAAAGTTGTTTTAAAAATTGATGCCTTAAATGATAGATAGCATTCGAGATGGCAGCCAGGACTATTGAATGTTACACCAACAGCTTGGTAGATCACAATGACGACCTTTTATTTTTTTTGTGTGTGTGTGTGTTTTGCTGTTAAAGTTCGAGATTTAAAGTATATGACATAATTAATACATGTTATGACATTAGAAATTAGTATGATAGTCAAGATGGCAGCCAAATCGAATTATTAAATGGCATTTGAAGTATTTCTTGACCCATGTGATATTAGAATCTTACGAAAGGGTTTTAGGGCTCCTTCAGTAAACAATTGTTAATGATTTATGCCTTCTAAATATCAGGCAAAAGACAACTCTCGTCTATTGGTACATTAATTATTGATTTGAAGATGGCAGCCAGGAAAGAGAAATTTCTAAGTTAATTGTGTTTTAATTTTTCATCGAGATTTCAGAAAAAAATGCGCCAACATTAATAGTTCTAAGGCCAGTTTCAAAGTTGTTTTAAAAATTGATGCCTTAAATGATAGATAGCATTCGAGATGGCAGCTAAGGAATATAACCGAAAGAAAGTTTGAGGTTACATGATTACATTAGAAAAGGATATTAACTTATGAAAATACAGGTCATCATTTTGAAATAAGAAAAGTAACATATGCAATATAAAAAGTATTTTTGTGGACTAAGATGGCAGCCAATACTGCCTAAATATCGCATTTCCATTTCTTTTTAATTTTTAGACAATTTAGAATATATTTTTGCAGGATTCTTACGTAAGAATCCTGCAAAAATATATTCTAAATTGTCTAAAAATTAAAAAGAAATGGAAATGCGATATTTAGGCAGTATTGGCTGCCATCTTAGTCCACAAAAATACTTTTTATATTGCATATGTTACTTTTCTTATTTCAAAATGATGACCTGTATTTTCATAAGTTAATATCCTTTTCTAATGTAATCATGTAACCTCAAACTTTCTTTCGGTTATATTCCTTAGCTGCCATCTCGAATGCTATCTATCATTTAAGGCATCAATTTTTAAAACAACTTTGAAACTGGCCTTGGAACTATTAATGTTGGCGCATTTTTTTCTGAAATCTCGATGAAAAATTAAAACACAATTAACTTAGAAATTTCTCTTTCCTGGCTGCCATCTTCAAATCAATAATTAATGTACCAATAGACGAGAGTTGTCTTTTGCCTGATATTTAGAAGGCATAAATCATTAACAATTGTTTACTGAAGGAGCCCTAAAACCCTTTCGTAAGATTCTAATATCACATGGGTCAAGAAATACTTCAAATGCCATTTAATAATTCGATTTGGCTGCCATCTTGACTATCATACTAATTTCTAATGTCATAACATGTATTAATTATGTCATATACTTTAAATCTCGAACTTTAACAGCAAAACACACACACACAAAAAAAAAATAAAAGCTCGTCATTGTGATCTACCAAGCTGTTGGTGTAACATTCAATAGTCCTGGCTGCCATCTCGAATGCTATCTATCATTTAAGGCATCAATTTTTAAAACAACTTTGAAACTGGCCTTGATACTATTAATGTTGGCGCATTTTTTTCTGAAATCTCGATGAAAAATTAAAACACAATTAACTTAGAAATTTCTCTTTCCTGGCTGCCATCTTCAAATCAATAATTAATGTTACAATAGACGAGAGTTGTCTTTTGCCTGATATTTAGAAGGCATAAATCATTAACAATTGTTTACTGAAGGAGCCCTAAAACCCTTTCGTAAGATTCTAATATCACATGGGTCAAGAAATACTTCAAATGCCATTTAATGATTCGATTTGGCTGCCATCTTGACTACCATACTAATTTCTAATGTCATAACATGTATTAATTATGTCATATACTTTAAATCTCGAACTTTAACAGCAAAACACACACACACACACACACAAAATAAAAGGTCGTCATTGTGATCTACCAAGCTGTTGGTGTAACATTCAATTGTCCTGGCTGCCATCTCGAATGCTATCTATCATTTAAGGCATCAATTTTTAAAACAACTTTGAAACTGGCCTTGATACTATTAATGTTGGCGCATTTTTTTCTGAAATCTCGATGAAAAATTAAAACACAATTAACTTAGAAATTTCTCTTTCCTGGCTGCCATCTTCAAATCAATAATTAATGTTACAATAGACGAGAGTTGTCTTTTGCCTGATATTTAGAAGGCATAAATCATTAACAACTGTTTACTGAAGGAGCCCTAAAACCCTTTCGTAAGATTCTAATATCACATGGGTCAAGAAATACTTCAAATGCCATTTAATAATTCGATTTGGCTGCCATCTTGACTACCATACTAATTTCTAATGTCATAACATGTATTAACTATGTCATATACTTTAAATCTCGAACTTTAACAGCAAAACACACACACACACACAAAAAAAAGGTCGTCATTTTGATCTACCAAGCTGTTGGTGTAACATTCAATAGTCCTGGCTGCCATCTCGATTTTCTCAAAATGCTCAATGATGACAAGATGTCATCAGCCAGATTCTTGTTCGGGAAGGCCTTAGCTACAAGAATCAGTAGAGAAAAAAACTTTGAACCCTACTTCCGGGCCAAGCTCGATATCTGCCGGACTAATATATGAAAAATAGGATAGGACCAAGGATAGACCCTTATTGAACACCGCAAGATATATTTCTAAATGAAGACTGAGTTTTGTTAATATCCACACGCTGCTTCCTATCGGTAAGATAAGACATAAACCAAATTACAATAGCATTACCATAACCATTTCTTCCAGTTTTATTATGAGAATGGAGGGTGTCATCTGTATCATAAGCCTTTTTTAGGTCTAGTCGAATCATTCCTTCAAAATGCTCTTTGTATATACGAGGTGTGTTCGTTAGAGCAAGTTGAAAAATCCATCTCAATGAGATTTTTGAGACGTCCTAATGAACGGTTTTCGATATTTTGAGTGAAGATATTCGACGTCGTCATGACTACTCGTTTTCAGCTTATGCATGACCTCCCTGCGTTTCCTCATTGAGATATCTTAAGATTCTTATTGAGCGGCTTAAAAATCTTGCTCTACCGAATGCTTTATCTTAAAAATCTTAATAAGAATATAAAGAATCTCGCTCTAACGAACGCACCTCTGCTGTCTAGTGAAATCTGAAAGATGATTAAGGATACTAATGTGCATGACAAGCTCATTTTTTCTACTCTATGATTTTTTTTCTTTTCAAACATGATGTAGATTTATATGTCCTTGCTGAAATATCAAATTTTCAGAGTGGCTTTCCAGGTCTGTTTTCGTACTAGTGTTACCTGCCCTTGGATGGTATTTGCACATATTGTCTGTATTCTACAACCCTTTACAATTTGGACCTTTCTAAACATGTGTGTTCTTGTAAATGATTAATCTAGATTAGAAAAATTAAAAGCCTTGTCCCATCCTTAAACCCGTAAACAGACGACAAAATTTTAGACTGGGCCTACTTGGAACAGGTTGCAGACAATAAATCAACATGAGCGTAATTTGATATATATCGAGGGTAGAAATTAGAAAATAATGGGGTATAGGTAAAGGATGGACCATATTGTGAGAACGGGAGAAATTGGCCCTACTGTGTTCCCACAGTAAAATACAACTTGTTTATGGAAATTAATTAAATGTAAAAGAAAAGCCGACGAGTTTGTGACCCTAGAAAAACAGCATTACTACGTTTATTAGACAGAATGATCAAATGGATAAATTGATTGACTAGTATCAACCGAATCAACTCAACTCGAATTATATAAAAAAGACGCGAGTTGCGCCTGTCTACTAAGCGGTATCGGGCGTAGTAATCTATAAAGTCCGTTTGACTTCTATATGGACCAACGTTTCCATCAATTTCATAAAATTGCGTTTGAATGAAGGATTCCTATGTGGTAAAATATCAATTTCAGCCTTATACCATTCCAAAAAATATTTTTTGGATACGAAATGATTTTCAAATAATGATTTTGTCCATCTAGTTAATGGTAATATTTTCGCGTTTACTGCTCTTAAACACGTGGGGTGGTGAAGGCTGTTTAGTTATAAGAAATTGAAAACAAATAGTAAAAACACGTGGTTTTATACTAAACATTTGACAGAAGAAATGTCAATTACTTCATATTTGGACAAGCTAATTAGCGTCAGGACGTCTTAAACTTAAAATTCACGTGATTTGTACCGCTATTACTCGCCAGCTTATCTAGGGGTAAGTTCATATCGGACGCGGTTTCGACCCGAGTGAACCGGGTTTCCATCAGAACGACCTCGGTTTCGACACAAGTGATGTCATTTTAACCTTTCAACCTCGACGCTTCTGATCCTGGGTCAGGCCGGTGTTACTTGGGTTCCAAAATGGCGTCGAAAATAGTGCACAACAATTCGATTACAAAAAACAAATGTTCTCTATTACTTTAAACAACAAATACTTTTTTCTTATTTTATATAGTATTTTGCAGAGTTTATCACATTTCTTGGTGGGATAACGATATTTCATGGTTAATCAATTATTGTAGCGGTAAATGTGAAGTTTGTTTACTACCACCAGTGGGTAACTCCGTTCACATGAATGTCCTTTCTGCGCATGCATATTACAGTCAATTTTAGATTATTACATCATCTCACGCGACTCCCGGGTTGCCATTTGAATTTCCCCTAGGTTTCCTCGTGAAAATCCCAACGACTTCGTAAAATAATCCTTTTTGATTGGTCTAAATAAGGGAATATGGGGCTTATCTCAAAAAGGATAAGCACTATTATCAATTATCTGGTCAAACAGTTTTAGAACAAAGATTTGATACACTAAGATTTGATATCCTAAGCAAGTAAAAAAATCGACAAAACTAATTTTACAAGAATACTCGATTTCATACTAAAACGACTTGCTAAAATTTATACACTTTTGACTCGGCCCCTATGCAAATCAGAGCTGTTTATGGATAGAAGTTTGCTGTTCCGTTTATTACAGACACGAGTAGGTATGAAAGGCAAAAAGTTAACATACAGACGGACGGACAAAATCATTATTTCTACTTCAAAAATTCTGAAAAACAGAACTCTTCATGGTATTAGTTGGTAAATATGATATGACAAGAACAAAATACGGTTCATTAATTCAATTCTGAGATTTTCAGCAAAATGTTGGTCCATATAGATGTCAAACGGACTATACCTTGCTGTTTTCAGCGGACTCGGTACTATATACTGAGCATTCCGTTCGTCATTTTTCCTTTGAATTGAGTTCGGATCGTGGCTTACAATCCCTATAGCTAAATGGAACCCTTGGTTTCCATCGCATAAAAAAGCCTTGCTAAAAAGATTTAAAAATTGGAGTGCATGCCTTCAAATGTCACCTTGCCTCTTTTTGAACCAGGCCATCATTTGATTGTCTATATAATTTGTTCTACTGATCCGATCAACTCGACCAAGCCTGATTAAGCGAAATACTGATTGATTGTCATGAGTGCTCGGGGGAGGTCGGGGCGATCGTGTAAGGTCGGCATCATTCGGGCCTCAAACCCGAATATTTTTCGAAATCTCAAAAATACTCGTGCACGGACGAGAAGTTAGCTGTTCGTAAATAAACCGTGTAGAGATCGAGGTGCGATCTGATTGATATTTTTACCCGAATTCGAAATGGTCATCTCGACCTGAACTCAAGTTATTTCCGACCTCATTCCGATCAACTCGATCTGATACAGAAACACACTCGACCATGCTCGATCGCTTTTCGAGGGGAGATCTGAAAGCGGTCGAATAGAGATCGATTGTGTTTGGAAGTGATCGTGAAGAACTCGAGTATAGGTCGGGATGATCGAGCGAAAACCGGAAAGATGGTGGGTTGGACAAGATCGGGTCCTCAGTGTGTAGATATAGGGATAGTCGAGAAGGGATTGAGAAGTGACCGAGTTAAGGTTGCGATAATCGAGTAGACATGGGACTGGAGGTAGGGTAACGATCGAGATAAGATCTTGAATATTTGGCCGCCGTCATAGCGCTGTTGGTAGCGCGTCGTACTGTCAATCTAGAGGTCCCGGGTTCGATCCCCGACGGCGGCACTCATTCTTTCCGACTATTTGTCTCTCACCAATGGGATGATAATCGTAGACCTATGTGAGATAACAGCTGGGGGCTAGGAAAGGATGTGGTGGTTGTACTGGTGAGAATAATACCAGGAAACCATTGTTAGGTTCTCCAGCCGCCGCGATATGACTGAAATAATGTTGATAGCGGCGTTAAACTCCATTCAATCAATCAATCTTGAATATTTGTGAAAGGTGGGGTGCGAATCGAGAAGAAGTCGTGTATATTACATGTAGTCGAGCTTGGTAAGGTTTGATCGGGGAGTTCGAGCGATCGAGTTAATCGAATTGATCGGCTCGGCAGTGGAAAACTAGTACATGTCTAAGAGGAATTTGTCTGTACCCCATCTTGTCGATTCGGCGCCAGAGACGTTGATTTCTATAAAAGCTATCTGATAAATGAATATCGTCGATGTTCTACTAAAAACTCGTAACTACAGCTTTAAACAAGCTGCAGTTACGAGTTTTTAGCAAAAACCGACGATATTTATTTTATTGTTAAAAATAAACGAAACTTTTTACGACAATTTGCTACAAAAAGAGAGAGAAAAAGCAGCTGACAATTCTTTAAGGTGGGCACTATCTGAGTAACATGTAGTAAAAGTTTTTATTGTAATGGTTACATTTATTACCTAGTGTTATGATGATAATTTACCGAAATTTTCCCTATCAAGTTGATCATAAATCTAATATGATTGACAACTATATCACATCTCTAGTCACTCGTGAAAATTCTTTTAAAGGTGGGGTCTGCTTTATAATAGGACTTTATTGTTATGAAGATCTGACATAGTTAAGATCTCGTGCAATTGACACTCACCACGATAAAAACATTTTAAATAGCTCATTCAACGCTCCAATTATTCATTCCGAGCACTCATAACGCTCCAAATCACCAAAAAAGATAAAGATTAAAATTATAAGAAAAAAATATGCGATTTTATGGAATTTTGTAAGCGTCTCATTGGTACCTGAAGACGTAGAAAGCTATTTATAGAACTTGGTTGTATGTTTTACTAAAGAGAGGAAATACAAATCGATAATTTTGTTCATCTTGAACAAAATAAAAGAAATTTGACTCCCTTTTATTTCATTCAAAACTCACTCAACACACTCATTCAGTTTCATCCCGAAATTATTCCAGAATCATTCATCTAGTAAATTTTACGATGTTCCCATCTCCGTGTTAGTGTCTTTAAACATCAATGTTATCAGGGCCCAAGGTTATAAAAGTTTTCTCAGGCTCAGACTCAATTTTCACTAAATTTTGAATTAAAATTTAAATTAAATTTAAAGTATGAAAATAAAAGAAATTTATTAATAAGTTGTTATTTATAACAACTTATTAATATCATCTTTTATGTTAATACTTTAAAATGAGTAATAAAACAGAATTACAGCTTTAATCTCAAATTGAAATTTGAGAAAATTTTGAATTGAGCATGAGAAAAGTTTTATAACCTCGGGCCCTGGTCGAGATTGGGAGAATGACGATGTTTCTCAGTCAGGACCAGACAACATTAGCATTTCAAGACGCGTACATGTTATTCTATTTATCATACAATTCCTGTCAACTGGTTCTAGTAAAGATCATGAATATTCAAATTGTTTCTAAAAAAAGACCACACCTGATTTCATTTCGTGTAATCAGATAGATGATATAAGGTCAATACATGTTGGGGGGGGGGGGGGGTGCATAATGAAATATATTGTGGCTTCTTGTGGCGTTGTGTGTTTCTATTTTTTTGTAAACATATTCTTCAATTTTACAGACTGATTAATTGAATGGTGGTTTAATGACGCTTTGTACAGTCTTTCAGTTAAATCAAAAGGACTGGAGCAACTTACAGTGGGGTCCGGGTATTTCTCACACCAGTACTACAATTACATCCTTTTCTAGCCCCTAGCTGCTACCCCTCATAGGTATACGCTTATCAACCAATTGGTGGAGGAAGAAAAGTTGGTAAGAATGAATGCCTCCGTCGGGAATCGAACCCAATTTATTGCAGGCATATGACAGACATGTTCAAAGGGCGATTTTTCTAACCAAATCACCAAAAAGAACGAAAATCCGCAACTATCTGCGGTTAGACAACCTAATCTGAATTTATGATTAAAATCCTTCTTCTAGCTCTCTCGAGATAAATTTAGCAGAAAAGTTTCAGTTAATAACATCGTGAAATTGACAAGGTGAATGATTTGGAATCAATTCGGAATGAAATAGTGATAATTCATTACCTCCCTTTGCAAAAGCTACGCTTTGAAATATACATCGGGGGCTTGTTTTACTTAACATCTTACGATCATTTTTTGCGTAAGTCAAAATTTAAAGAAGCTGCTACAGTAGTAACGAATTATGCAATTCTGCCATGCGTTAAAAGACGATTCCAGTGAGGTATTGAACGGTAAAATCGAACAATTAATGAACAAACCAGGAACGATTTTAGAATTTGATTGACGATCCATTTTTTTCGGAAGAAGTTTAGTAAAAACGGGCCCCAGGTAATAATATAGTGCCATGATTTGATCGATCTGAAGGAAATGTCGGTCGTGATGAACGATTTCAAAGCGTTTTGAACAATTTCGGATCGTTTTAGAGTGACACGATTGAGAGTTTAGAATAATTGAAGCACTGAGGTGGTGATTCAAATGGTCTTGATTCAGATGAGTGTGAATTTCACGTTGCAATTAACCCTTTGCTGTTTAATGCCTGATTTTTACGTGCCTCTGATTTTATGATTGAGAAAACACTGTGAAAAAAGAAGAAATTGCTTCTGACAAGCAATTTCTTCTTTTTCCACACTATTTTCTACCCTACAGACTGGTTATTTTTCAAATTAAGTCCACTTTAAATTTTCGTCTGCAAAACCTTTGAATTTGGACAGGTCCAAAATTTTGTAAAACAGGAAAGGGTTAAGTGTTATATCATGCCTTGTCATGTCGGTCTCGGCGTCGGCATCGGTGTCATCAATCACCCCTTTTTTGACTGAAAAAGGGGGTATTGTAATTGCTCCGTAGTTCGAAAAAACATTAAATATCTTCTCCCGATAAACCAATTCCCAGTGATGTTGTACCTGAACAAAAATGTCAAGCTGTACCTTGTCGTGTAAATAATTCAAATCTGTTCTTAAATCTAGTTGTCGCGGCAACAACAAGAGACCGAAGATGCCCTTATCGCTCCACGGGCTTTTACATATCTAGACTTCATTAAACAAAGCTTAGAAAAATCAACTCTGATCGACGATTTACGCTAATTTGAATATTTATATTTCAATGTTTAATGAGGGCATAATAATTACTCAGACCTGTGGTATAGAGGTAAGGACATGCGCCTCTTAATCAATAGACAACAAGTTCAAACCGAATGAATGTAAAACATATTCTTACTGTTAATATGGTGTGTTGTGGTTTATCCCCTGTGTTAATTTTTTTCAATTATTGAGGTTAATTTTGATAAATGTGGCTGATACCGTGTGCCTTTGAGATCAATTAAGCAACGGTGTTGATTTTTACCTTTTCGAAACGGGTTTGAAACCCGGCTTAATCAGTACTGTTTTGTGAAAATTGGGAAACATATTTTATTCGTGTTGAAATAAACAGAATTCCGGAATATAATTCAGTTTTTTTGCAACGATTAAGGAATCTTTGCATCTTTGATGTCGCTATATAATCCAGATTCAAGTGGTCGTTTCCCGATTTAAAAAAAAATAGAATATTCCCTACGTGTGAGCTTGTTTCAGGTAATCTAAACTGACTGGGATATCACTCGGAGATTAAATTATGTATCTTTAAATTTTTTACAAGCGGTTTCTGCAATTGGAACTCGGAAATCTTCCGAAGATATACGGAATATACACCGAGTCTCAGGCGAAAGTAGCCAAATGATACAGTCCACCGATATTAACAAGGGGGATATAAGCTTTCGTCGATAATTTCATATGCGGATATCCTTTGTTAAGTTTGCTAAACTACAGTCCATCTTGCTCTAGCCACCACGTCTATTAAGCGACCTCTTTAATCAAGCGACCGTTTTCAAAATCCCATTCTGTAAAAAATAAAATCATCTTAAAAAGAAGATATTATTTGTCTAAAAATTATTGAAAATGAATCATATGTTGTTAAAACTCAATAGAATCGTCAATAAGACGATTCTATTGAGTTTAAACAACATAGGATTACTAAGAAATTCGAAGATACATACATAATCAGTTGAAACTATGTTTCTTGTGTGTACTAAGCGACCATTCTCTTTAACGACCGCTTTTTGATGGTCCTGTCAGTGGTTGCTTAATACAAGATTTACTGTAATGAGCGCTAATGATGTCACATTTTGTATACGATATGTACGACCTTTTAGCAAACCTATCGCTTTTTATGATATATCAAAAGTGAAAGGTTTAGTTAAAATTCGTTAAAATACGATCATCGGTACAAAGGATAATTAAATGTCTAATTTAGCAAGCATTTTTAGATTGCTTTGCTTTTCAATTATAGGGAATACGGTATATTCTGCTACAAGAAGGACAAATAAGTCTTCGCGATTTACAAACACACTAAAAACGTATAAATGCATAGTTCTTTTCCGGCTTATCTAGCATGTCCGTATATTATGTTAATAATGAGGCATCTTTGCGCTGAACCCGTATGTGTCGTTTTCATAAGCACCATGAAAGTACCAACCGCTGTCAAGCGAAGTCACTGCATGTCGACTGACATTTCCCTGCTCGGCATTCATTAGCTGATATACTACTCTACAAACCTGTTAACAAAGAAAAATAACATACAGTTAACACCTTCGTGACATTGACATGGTGTATGATTTTGGAAGGATTAATGAATGAAATTGATTGAGTTTGTGGAGCGAGTTTTGAGTGAGTTTAAAGGGAGGTAATCGAATGTCGCAAATTATGTTCAGGATGAACAAAATTAGCGATATTAATTACCTCCCATGAATAGAATATGCATACAAGTTCTATAGTTAGCTTCCTATTTCTTCAAGAACCTATTAGACGCTTAGAATTTGAATTATGTCAGTGATATCGCGATTTTTCTCTATCCAAATTTATTTTGAATAACGTTGTTGATTCAATATATTTCAATTGGTTTGAGCGTTTTTGATAGGTTTGAGTGAGTGTTTGGAATGAAGGAATGGAGCGCTGAGTGAGCGATTTAGAATGGTTTTGATTGGGGTGAATGTCAATTTTACGATGTAACTAACTGTAGTTTAACTTTATATAATAGGCATTATGCGAACAGTTAAGAACCTCGTGAAATTGAAACTCACCGCGATCAAAATCATCGTAAATCGCTCACTCAAAGCTCCAAACATGCATTCCAAACACTCACTCAAACCAGTCAAAAACGCTCCAAAATCACTAAAAAGAAGATAAGATCAACAACTTCCTTCAAAATTAAAATCATTAGGAAAAAAACTACGATAACATTGAATTAATTTATTTTTTTTCGGGTTGGTTTGTCAAAACTTTTCATAGACTTTTATGGATACTCACTAAATGGAGATGCATCTTCTACATATCGCTGATTTGTTCATCTTAAACAAAATTAGCGATATTTGATTACCTGCCTTTAATTTCAATTCAAAACTCACTCATTCAACTATATTCCGAAATCATTCGAAAATCATCATCCTTGTCAATTTTCCGATGTTCGTAACTGTATTTTCATTAATGTTATTTATAAATAGATAGATAAATATTTTTATTACCTCAACAACGGAGAGAATACAACTTATTACACTTACAAACAAACAATTTACATAAACTGAGATTGAAGGAGTGAAATTAAACATACAATATACACGCACAAACAATAAACATATAAACAGAGAACATAAATGTACAGATACACGGTGAATGGATGGGTGGATGGATGAATGGATGGATGGATGGATGGATGGATGGATGGATGGATGGATGGATGGATGGATGGATGGATGGATGGATGGATGGATGGATGGATGGACGGACGGACGGACGGACGGACGGATGGATAGTTGGATGGATGGATGGATGGATGGATGGATGGATGGATGGATGGATGGATGGATGGATGGATGGATGGATGGATGGATGGATGGATGGATGGATGGATGGATGGATGGATGGATGGATGGATGGATGGATGGATGGATGGATGGATGGATGGATGGATGGATGGATGGATGGATGGACGGATGGACGGATGGACGGACGGACGGACGGATGGACGGACAGACGGATGGATAGATGGAATTGGACGGGTGGATTGATGGGTGGATGGATAATATGCAGATAATATAAAGCATCTTTGCGCTGAACCCGTTTGTGTCCTTTTCATAAGCAATTTCCTTGCGCGGCATTCATTCTCCGATACACTACTGTACAAATATGTCAAACACAGAATAAAAATAAAATGTATCTTAAAATAGTCAATATGTTATTCGCAAAAGATGATATAACATGTACAATAATAGCGAAGATATTTATTGACAGTTTTCGCAGGCTTTTTATTTCAGCTTCCAACAAGGCTGTTAAAGTCATCCCTATCTTCTATAACGAACAGCCACCAAAATATTCTTGACTTATCTACGTGTAAGATCACGTGTAAGATTATTTCAGCCTCCAACAAGGCGGTTATAGTATAATACAACCCTGTATTTTATAACGAGCAGCCACCAAAAAATTCTTGTCTAATATACGTGTAAGTTCAAAATCTAGATGACGTCATCAATCGTCATTATAACGCACGAAATCCGCAAACAGATTGCAGGTCCTATGCTTCTTGAAAACCAATTATGCCTGATAATTGCATAAAATCTGCGTTTTCGGGTCATTATAGGCATACGTTAATGGACTAAATCCGGGCGTTAACGAGAGAAAACCTGGATTAATAAGTAAATTCACCTGCCGTTAACGCCCGGCCTTTTTCACTTATATATTCTCGATATGGGCCTAAATACACTTTATCAGTTTCCTTGTTCAACGTTTTAAAGAGCATACCCAAAGACGTTGCTCTAAATCCCGCGTTAAATTGTGTGACGTCATAAATTAACCAAGCAACGTCGGTATAAACAAGATGGACGGTGTAATGCATGACCGCATATAAGTAGGTTTGTAACTGGTTTTGTATAGTTTCTATAAAATTATTTTGCTTTTATCTATTTTTTTTATGCAATAATAACGTCAATTCACGCTTTTTCGGGCGTTTACATTTGCAGAGACCCTCATAATGTTTTAACGCCCGAGTGCGAAGTATGTAATTACCAAGGGCAACTTCGAATCGAATATTAAACTAATTGTCAGATAAGCATATTTTCGCCAGCCTATTAACAATGGGGTTGTCGTCATTCGGAACATCACTCGGTCATTTCCGTAAACTGCAACAGACCTCGGATGTATGTAAGGCGGATGGGTATGTAACAAAATCGTGCATTTTTTTAGGTGTAATAAAAAAACTAGCACTGTAGATTTATATCTTTTACAGAAAATAACGGCTGAAAAATCTTAATTTTTGAGAATGACGAATCATTCTCGAAAATCTAGATTTTTTCAGTCGTTAATTAAGAATCTAAAGATATTTATAATAGGATTCGATGGTTTCACATCAGTGACTTCAACGAGTAGCGTTGACGACGTCGAATGTTTTCACTCACAGATTCGAGGGCTAACGCTATTTTAACTGACGTCATCTAGTTTTTCCAATGTTTTTTCCCGTAATTTTTAGAAATAGTCCGTCTATGTACATCCGAGGTTGATCGTGAGATTGGCCGATTGGTGTTCCGAATACATCCGAGGTTGATCGTGAGATTCGCCGAGTGGTGTTCCGAATGGGGTTGTCGTTACTTATTTTCATTTTAACTGTCAGCTCATATTGAACCCCTCATGAAGAAACATTAATTTTCGAAAGCGCTAGGGTTATTGGTGCTTTAAATAATAATCCAAAATACTTACGAACTTACTAGGGATGATCCTAAAGTTCATACAATAGGCCTATAACTTAAGCATTTCTAGCTTTTTCATTGTATAATTTATTGCGTGTAGTTCAGTATCTACGAAGAGAATAAATGTTATTATTATTGAAAAATTACATTTAGCAGCTTTTAATTTCGTTACCATAGTAACGTATGTACGATAAGGCGGGGAAGCGTAAAAAGATATAATAATTAATAAAATATGTTTAATAAATCAAATTTTCTGAAAGTGTTTGTAAATTATATAGGAAATTTCTTACCAGAAGTAAAAAAGACACAAATGAAAAATCGATTACCATACTTCAACCATTTCAAGAGAGTTTTTATGAATATAAACTATTTTGAATTTGACTAAATAGGCAAGTGAAAAGTACCCTGAAGTCAACACCAAAATGTGAATTCCATTTATTTTTAGAATTTTTTTCATGACCATGAGTTATTACCGACCGTAACATTTCAGGGCACGAGATTATAAAACTTTTCTCAGGCTCAGGCTCGATTTTCTCAAATTCTAAATTAAAATAAATGTATGAAAATAAAAGATAATATCAATAAGTTGTTATTTATAACATAGAGGATAATCAACTGGTTATGTCTGATATGAAAAATATTTCACGAGAATGCGTTATTAGGCGTTAAAAAAACGAGTCCGAAGGACGAGTTTTTTTAACAGCCTAATAACGTATTCGAGTGTAATATTTTTCATATCAGACATAACCAGTTGATTATTCTATTTATTACATTCTCTAAAACCATTTTTTATTCCTAAAATCATGTATCTCGTTATTTTCTATCGTCCTCGGCCCTTTCAAATTCCGCGTATTGATACAAATAAATTTGTTTTCAAAAATTTCTAGTCGCCATCTTGGATTACGCTTAAAAATTTTGAAGATACATAAAGATGCTTTGAA
Organism: Fragum whitleyi; assembly: GCA_948146395.1. Taxonomy (NCBI): domain Eukaryota; kingdom Metazoa; phylum Mollusca; class Bivalvia; order Cardiida; family Cardiidae; genus Fragum; species Fragum whitleyi. The sequence continues at coordinate 51,614,292 of OX411557.1, read as the reverse complement.
GCGAAAAGAAACATTCTTTGGACTTTAAACCAGTTTAGGACGAGGAGCGAAAATAATTTGGGCGAATCTTACTTTGTATATATATTAAGGAACGACAACATCGTCAGCGATGTAAACATTGAAGCACCGGGATTCTTTTGAAGTCGACTGGATTGGGATGGACAAATTGGAAGTATTGTGCCGTCTGTGATCACTCAATCCCCTGAGATGAGAATTTATTGTCGACTCAGGCTCGGGCTGGATTGAGTGTTTGTCGCTAAAACTGCAATGTCATCTGAATTCGAGTCTTCGGAAAACGCCTCGATGTCACAGAAGACAGAAACAGTCGGATTAGGAGCTATTGTTTTAGAACCTTTTCAGGATGTTTTCTTGTTCATATTACTGTTCTTGTTTGTTTTCTGTAGTTTCTTTTTTTACCTAGTTCATGTTGGTATAATATTTTTTTGATAAAAAGTGATTTAGAAGCCTCAGTGGCGGATTCAGAGTGAAAGGGGGGGGGGGGGGGGGGTCAACCAACAGCCTTCTGTGGCCTAATACTTTCTTTTTCACTTGGATATTTAATCAAAATTATTTAATTATTTAAAAAAAAACTCTCAATTTGTAAATTTGAACCCTCTTTGCAGATATCCTGAATCGCTGACTGGACTTCAATGTATTAACTCATCAGTCTGGTCAGGGGCCAAGCTGCTTGAAAATAAAAGTAGTTCCTCCAGTGAAACTGAAAAGTGTTATCGTCACTAGTAACGATATCAAAATTTATTAAACTCGGAAATTCTAAGATTTCACTGCCAGGAATGTAATAAAACTTATTAATTTCATCTTTTATGTTTATGCAAGTAAATGAGTAATTAAACAAAATTACGAGTTAAATCTTAAATCGAAATTTGAGAAAATTTTGATTTGAGCCTGAGAAAAGTTTTATAGCCTCGGGCCCAGATTTTAAGAAAAAAATATCATTATTCTAAAAAGAGAAGTTTTTTTAGATACCCTGTGTATTCAAAGAGGGTCAGGCATTATTAGAGGATTAAGACTGGTATAATGGAGTTTCGACGAATGAGGTCGCCCAAAGAGGTTCTCAATATTCCCGAAACATTAAGGGTCTTGCATCTTGGTCTCCAAATCCCTAGAAAAACTATTCATAAAGAAATTTGAATTTTCTACTGGAATGTGGATACTTTCTGCAAGTTATTCATTAGACGCAAAATAGCATGCAAGTAAACGGAGACTATGTAGAAAAGAGTAGATAATGACGTCCCATCTGTCGTTCTTGCTTCCCCGCCCACCTGCGGGGTCTATCTCTTAGATCAGTCACTTTACAGCTGCTTGAGAATTTAGACGTTCGAAAATTTCCAAATTCATTACATAGATGTTACATTAAATGAATGTACAATTTTTATTTTGAAAGTTGTCTTTTCTAACATTTCACAACCTCATTTTACGAATTTCTGGATCATCCCTCGTACATTGTACAATATAATATATATATTGAAACATTGCAACCATTTCTCTTGATTAATTTGGTATCATTTTGGAATGAAATTAAATGAGGGCGTTGAGAGTGATTTGAATGTTTTTCTTTGTAGGTAAAACATAATTGATCATTGAAGAAATGAGCGATTGTTTTTACCTCTCTTTAACCAAATCTTCGTACTTTTCTTAATTTGTATTTTCACGATAAAATCAGATCATAAAAAAATCAACACCAGCCACAGTTTAACAATCACTCGATCGATATGATTGAAATATTCGGATCATTTTGAACCATTTCGAAGCGTTTTCGAGCTATTTCGGGGCGTTTTTTATTGATTTGGGTTGTTGTTTGGAAAGAAAGATATAACCGCCCCTTGAGTGTTTTCGAGGGTTTTGGTCGAGATTAATGTCAATTGCATTACATAATTTTCTGCACCAATTTTATTTACTGACTGGCTTATAGTAGTGAACCCGAAAGAGTTCAGCAACGTTTCGGAAGTAATGAAGTTTCCAATGTAAATCGAGGCTTTCTAATGATTTAATTAAAGAAAAACCTAATTTACGTCATAAAAGAATAGATTTCCGAAATGTTACAGAACTATCTCGGCCCGAGATTCTCGGGACCACTACTTTAAAGGGGATAAAAATATCTGATCTGCCTGCGCGGATAGTACACACTATTCAGAGTCTTTGTTGTGCGTCTGTTTGAAGGAAATTCATAACATCAATTGGGCGCGTGTCTGAGATTTCCAACAATTTCAAAAATGTGCAAAGCAAAGACTCTGACTAGCCCGTGAACCCGCACAGTCTACCCCGTTTCTTAGCTATGCGCTTAGTAGATAGATAAGGTCTAAAAATATCTGTAGACCATCAGGTAACTTTATATCTACAGTATGTAGCTATCTACACTACTCAATGTTTGTCCCTCACGAACATTTCAAATTGTTGGAAATGTCACGCAAAGGCTCAATTATTGTGCTAGCAAATCAAAAACGTTTTCAAAACAATAGACTTCCAGCTTACCCGAAGATCCTTACGCAGAATCGGTTTTAATTTTGCGTTGTTGTTTTTAGACCTGAAAGCATGTATTCGCATATGTATGTACATGTATATTCTGGTGACTCACATTCGATGTAAAGGTGCACACAACATAGTCGCATTTAGCCAGCAGATAAACATCTCGAAATATGCCAAACTGACCATTGTTTGTACCTCGTTCACCAAGATTATTTGTTACGTTAATTGTTTTGACGTCGTAAATGACTTCATAATGCGGATACCTGAAAAAAAGCAAACACACGAAATTGACCATACTAATGTCCGGTCTTGTCTGACTTCGCAAATATGCAAGTAAGGCAAATTCTTTTCTTATAAGAAAAAGAACATAAAATGAAGCATTTGTGTAAAGTAGACGGTTTTACCTTCCAATCAATGGTGGTTTTGTAAAGTTTTGATCTACGGTCTAAGAATAAATTGACGTAATAACAAGCACGTTAGATTGTGTAGTTACGAATCGGTCAAATCAAAGCTAGGGCAAAATTTGATGAAAAAAAGTCAAGCATACTTGTACACAGGATCTAGTTTAATGACATTGCGCATAGCTTTTTCTTGAAATATGAAAGGGGTTAATATAACGTTGTTTCAACTTTTCTGACTAACGTCTTTCAAAACGCGACCAGATAAGCCCTCAAACTCAGAATAAAAGACATGCGTCAAAAATAACGCCTATTTGACTACATACGTGTTCATTAATCCAAAAAATGTCAGAAAACGTCAATATTTTTTTATCCAACGACAAACCTAGAAAAATATAAAACGTGTGTTAAAATTAAATTAAAGTTTCTGAAAGGCAACAGATTTTCTACCATTTTTTCAGTTTTTTCTATTGGAATATTCAGAAAACAAAAACGGACAGAACTTATGTCCTTAAGTATATATAAATGCATTACAACAAAATCCAGGTGCATATATATATATATATGCATAGTGTAACTAATTAACGTACTTCAGAAAAGAATAAAATATACAGCATAAACTTACACCGAATCGGATGAAAAATGCAACACGGTGTTGGCAATTATACCTGCGAAAAATGGTCGACTTATGAGTTTGATATTACATTTTATCGGGTCCCGAAAAGTACCAAATCCGTTTTATCTGTGAAGAACTAATACCAAATGTAGTGCAGCGGATTATGGACAAATTACTTCAGTTTGTGATACAAGCACCAAATATTCTTCAGACCTAGTATATCGAAGTCTGGCCACCTTGAATTCTTTCATTTTCAAGATGGCCGCCAAAAACTCAAAATGGCCGCCAATCCACAAGTAGGCATAAAGGCAAATCAGCCAGTTCTTGATTCCAGAACACTACATAATTATCATATCAGTACCAAATGAAAAGTCAAATATAATAAGTTTATAATCTTAGATAAAGTTTGTTTATTTAAAGGGCGACCATTTTCAAAATGGCCGCCTGTATTCACGATTGCCGCCAATTATTAAGATGAAAATATCTCTTTTCAACCGCCACAGAATTGCGAAAAAGTATCAAATAAAGGTTATACCTCTTGAATTTAAGTAAAATCTGGTCATTTCAACATAGGTTCAATTCAAGATGGTGGCCCAAAAATCAAAATAGAAGCCAACAAGCATGTATATTGATATATGAAATGGCGATCATTTCCCTCTTTTTATTCACAGATCGATGAAAGAAGTGCCAATTGAACGTTGAATAATGTACCCCTGTGTTAAAAGCGTGTCCCGCCATTTTGAATCTAGCCATTCTAGAGATGGCGACAAAAAATGGAAATGGCTGCCAAACCGCATTTAGTTTGGTTAAAAATTGAATCGGCAATACTTTTATACTTTTACTTTCTAACAATGATTAATCATATAAAAATAGCACAAACATGAAATCTTTCTCTGACTAAAGATCAAGTATTGTCCAGTATCTTTCAGCTTTCTTTAAGATGGTAGCATAAAATCGAAAATGACACTGATTCCCAACACTGTCTATTGAAAAAGCTAAAACACGTTTTAAGAAGATAATTCCAGTCTGAAAATCCGTCGATTTGTAAGAAGGACTACAAGAATAGAAGATAGACAGCATACATCTGTAAACACGGCTATCCACTATGGATAGTTATGTTTATTGTGGGGAGGCTTATTATCTTTGATATTAATGGGGCAGCCATATAAGGGCAACAAAATTGTATTATTATAAAGCTATCTCCATAGTTTAGACCTACTCCGTAATAATCAGTATGATTTATCTAATTGGTTGTATCTTCATTTCAGTTCATACTAGAATGATGAAAGCAATGCCTTGTGCAAGCTTAGAAATTCACACACTCCAAGTCTGGCCAGTTTAAAGATATACATCAAAAAATCAAGATGGTCGCAGACTTATAGACATATTTTAATAAATAAATAGACCATGTCTCCATTAATGCTCACAGTAGAATGACAAAAATCATAACAAATATTAGTAGCCTATACCTTACTTTATAATCCGTTTTTCACGATGAAATAGAAATTTGATTACCTCACATACTGTGACCAACAACAGAAAAGACCCACGAAAAGAGCCAATCCCAGAATGAAATAAGCTATGCCAACTTACAGTTAGCGAAAAGATGCACCATCGTTCAGCAAAATGGGTTGAAATCCATATTTTCCAATTCGAAAGATGATTCAACTAATAAAAAAATAGGTGACCTTTGTTTTGGTTCAAATTAATTAAATCAAACAAATATTCCTGATTTTTACTGTTAAACAAATTAAAATGTAGATGGTTACCAAATTAAATCCAGGATAATTACCTTTATTTTCTAGTAAAGATCAAAAGCGCAACACTGTAATCTAAGAGATTCTTAAAATAAGATATTTTTCAGGTAATTTTTGAATTGCAAGGTTTTTATTTTGTATTTACTAAATAAGACCGGGTTTAATAAGTAATTTGAAACAAATTCTTGAGTCAATTAATGTATATATACATGTATATAATAAAAAATACAAATTTTGAAGCTAATTCAAAATTTATGTAGACATGTTCATTACTATTCATTTGTCTACTTATACAAAGAGCCTTTACAAACTATGTTAGGTAGCACCGATAAATTATTAAGTATCATTAAAGTATTAGGTATATTAAAAATGTTGAAAAGACTATCATCAGATTTTTTATCCTCATGAAAGTTTGCCCTTATAACAATCCTGGTTCTATTAGTCTCCAAAGGATAATCAAAAGTCTTGAATAGCACTGCTATCTGTTTTAAGTTACATGTAAATTAATATGGGATTTGATAAAAGAAATATTTTTAAAAAAATGATAGAACGCGTGTAGCTATCAAAAGATGACACCAATCCTACTTTTGAAAAGTCACAAAATTCGCAAGGAAAACAGGCACTTTTCACATTTTTAGTAGAAGAAATTCGGTTATGTTGCTAAAGAGAACACTAGTTTTAGCTTAAGACGCCTTACGGATAGTAAACTAGAAAAAGGCTAAGAAAACATCGTTTTACACGTAAATGAATTTGTCGATTTTACCCCACCCACCGATGTTTATTTTGAAATTGGGAGTACCCATATTCTCATGCAACTTACATTACTTTTCCCGATTTTTTTTTTTTTTTTTTTTTTTTTTCATTGATCTTTGGTTTCTCTGTCTACAAATTGATCAGGCTATCAGAAGATGTAGGAAGTTTTTAACTGTTTCTATCGGTAAAAATACAATGGTGAGTCTAAACACACACAAAATAACCAATATCAAAAGTGAATTTGTGATTAAGCTTTGTATTTCAGGGCAGCTATTTTTTATTCTAACCGTTAATCTTATCGAACCAAACAACCTTTCGACCAGTATTCGCAGGTTTTCTTAAAGCCAGACAGTGTTGCATTTTTCGTCTATGCGATATGTTACTTTTCTTTCATTTCTTCCAGGACGACCGGTTCATCCGTAGCAAGGTATATTCTTGGTGCGGCATTTCGTTGACTGCGAAACCATTTATCCACGTGCGTCATGTATTCGTCAATAGAATAGTATTTCGCTTCAACCTTTTTGTCTGTACGTCGAACATGTATTCTCAAAAGTAATGAAATAAAATAATACTTATTGCGTCGTCATGTAATAAATATTTTAACGCAATTAAAACCGGGCTTTTTATAAACACATCTTTAATGCTTTATACATCATGCTTAATCGACCTGAATTTTAGCGGTAAAAAAAGCAATGTATAACCCCGGTTAAACACTGACTTTATAATATGGTTTATGTTGTCATTTGCTCAGTTAAAAGATAGCGATCCTGTTTATGTTCTGAGCTCATTTGCATAAACAGTAAAGGGACACAAAAGGAAAAATTTCTTCAGCGTTTTTTTTCTTAAATCAACCCTTGGGTTTAGGAGAAGATGTTTTTTTTAAAAAAGTTAACACACGGACGAAGCACACATACATGCGGACACATCGTCATTTCAAGAGCTCGCATGCCTTCGGCAAGTGGAGCTTAAAATGCTTTCAGAGTTTTTTTCCCTTGCAAATCTGGAAAACTCTCGTGATTGTGAAAACGCATGGCCAGTCTAATGCCTTTTTAAAACAACAACAAAAATAAGACTAAGGTATGTCATGCAAACGCATACGCCAACAAAAACACCGACATTGGCGTGAAAGTTAAGACAATACTTAGGGTTTTCACCGAAAATATGTGTTAAAACAACACATCCTTTATTTGCTTCAACAGATCGCTGGTATCAACGAAATGACTCATATCAGAAAAGTATCATCTTCCAAAATCATACAAAACCAGCCAAGAATTTTGACTGTTAGGTATTATTTATTTTATCTTATAATTTTACGAATATCCGTGTGTTAACATCCCGTATGATATCTTTTATGATATCATATAGTTATTTTTAGAACAAATATATAATGTGGTTATTTTTAGAAACTTGCATTTCAGTAAGAAACATCGAAGAATACAAGACAGATAGAGGTTATAAGATAAATATAATACGTACTAAGTGTATTGTATGAAAAAATATCAAACTTAGTTGTTAAAATTCAAAATTGTCTGGACAGAGCCTCGACAATTTTCAATTCTCCCTATCTCCTAAGATAATTGTTTTTCATATAATACACTAAGTACGTATCATGTATCATGTATCAGGGTTTGTTTAGCCTACCAGAGCACATTGTGCTCAATGGGTGTTTTTAGCATCATTCTGAATCCGTAGCCCGTTGTTCGTCGTGCGTCGAATATCGTCCGTCATAAGCAATTAAAAAATCATTCTCTTTTCGAAACTACAGAGTCAATTTAAATTCAACTTTCCTAGAATGTTCCTCAGGTGACCTTTTTACAAAATTGTTTGCAAAATCCTAACTGGTCGCTAATTGTTGGATTGGGAGGGGTGACCCTCTCTAAAAAGTTTCGCAAACATTTGAGTAGCCATTAAGAATTGGCTTGTAAAGCCGTGGCATTTTTCACTTTGAATTCTTAAGATGGCGTCTGATTGGCTCGTGAATATGGGTCAGGCATGATTGGGTCCTTTTCCTATCATGTTATCTTTTGATTACATCTTTTTCGAAACCAATTTGACATTTTATGTGAATGTTGCCAAAATATTCATTGGGTGACCCGTTTCATAAATTGTTCACGACATTCTGATTGGGCCATAAATGATTGGCATGGCAATGCCTATTTACACTTTGAATTCTTTGAACTTCTCTATCACTTTGCGAATTTACTTAGGAGACATCCACTGGACCGATAAAATTCAGTTTAGCGGTTCATGGCCTTTTTGGCCCTCTGATCTTCCTAATCATCAATGATGAATTAGCGACGTATGATTATACAAATCAATAAAGCAATTAGAATATAAGAGAATCAAGATATTTAGTAAGAAAAATGCCCTTGAAAGAGTATGTTTCTTGAACATCTACTTACCCGACAATCGGTCGCTTGAAATTCGACAATCTAGTTCTCAATATCATATGGTCCTTTATAGTTTCAATGGGTCTGGTAACATAACTCGTAAATACGCCTGTCCACCACAGAAAAGGTTTATCATGGTATCTTTTAATATCCTCGAACAAATCTTCGGGTAGAATTGGTTTGTGTTTCCATTTAGTACTTAGAACTCGATATACCAATACGTTGGTAGGATCATCTGGAGAAGAATAAAACAATGTAGCAGTGACCACGTTTGAATTTACTTTCGGGGTCATTATAAAAGCTGACCATTAAAAAATCAAAGTACTGAAAGTACTGATAAGTTGGAATGCGTTCTAGAGACGGTGACCTTAAGCTACTAACGAAGCTGACGCCTCCCGCCCACCACAGGTAATCACATAATACTATATGTATTTCAACAACGAGAATCGCTATACAGGCCTGAATCTGGCGAAAGGAAAGAGATTACAATTCAATTGGTCCAGTGGATCTTATGCAAGAATTTTTCTGGCAAAGATTCATTCAAATTTGCCTTATTGTTGAAGAGGAAACATAATTCGAATTATAAGCAGTCATAATAGACCCTGCCAACCCATACATTACATAGGAGACTCAAAATTAGCCCTTCCATGCTACGCCCATATTTATGGGCAAATGAACATTTTGCCAACAATATTTGAAGAGGGTCATCAAAGGAACATTCTTGTAAAGTTTCAGTGAAATCTGCCAAGTGGTTCAGTTGGAGATTTCGTTCAAAAATTTTGGGCTCAAATAAGCCCCGCCCTGCCATACCAATATTTATTGGCCAATTAGAATATAGCGACAATTTTGAAGAGGGTCACCAAGGGAACATTCTGGCAAAGTTTCATTGAAATTGGCCCAGCGGTTTAGGAGAAGAAGACGTTTTAAGAAAGTTGACGACACACGACGGACACACGACGGACGACACAGCCAGGGTGATCCTAAAAGCTCCCCTTGGGCACGTTTTGTTCAGGTGAGCTAAAAAGGAAGAAAATAATACGAACCATACAGCCAACTAATGGACGCACAGGCGAACACTTATACACTCAAAACAGTTTTTTTTTATATATATATTGTAAGGAATATTTAACGCTACTCTGGGCACTCGTCACGATCGACAATACTAGTCGGGATTCCTTATAGTCAGGTAGGCAAAACGGTAACACAGTGAAAAAAGGAAAAGAAACAACACAAGGCGAAGTTTTCATGGCATACTCATTTACTACAGGGTCTGCTACCCTAACTTCGTCATGGATGGTTACGTACAAAATATACAAATAGCCGATGTCGACAAATGTGGAACGTTCAGGTTTGAACACGGCGGGTGGGGGAGGGCACTCTCTCCCTTTCATACAAGGGCTCTCATACAACTTCATGAATACCAGGGACAGGACTAGTGCGACAGGATCTTCCTCAATAATTGAATTGCATTACTACAAAAATGTTGATTAATTAGAATGGCACATCACAAGGCAATCCTTATGACTTTAACCTTACTGTCGGTCTCTGCATTGATTACAGTGGGTTTAAAAGATTGGATTAAGAAACATTAAAGTTTCTGAATTAACTTGGAATAAAGAATTAAATCTTTAGAAATGGAAATTGTATGACTATACAATTGTTTGGCTACACCTGGAACATCTCATTACCTGAGAAGTTTGGCTTTCTTGCAGTTTTGGAATGTTGGTGGTCTGACTCGATCAGGTGATCTGAGGAAGATGCCGACATTCAAAAACTGCCGCCTTATATAACTTTTCTAAGCTGGCCACGTGACCAACATTGGCCAATCGGAATGCAGTAAATACAAAAACAATGTGATTCGCCCGCTCAGTAAATCACGTCATAAGCTTACATAGCTGAATAAATCAAACAGCTCTTAAGCTAAAAATACAGCTTTCATAAAAAGCAGACATAAAAAGATGAAATCAGAATGCAGAATTAAGTTCTGACAAAAAGCAGACGCTCTGAATAAACGGCGTAGGTAGACATGATAAGTTGTAACATTCCGCATCAAGGTCACTCAACAAGAAGTAACACAACCTAGCATATCACCTACAAGAAAGAATTTATTACGGCTCTACGTGTTAATCTTACTTAATTTCGACATAGAATAATATTCAAAACAGTATTCCAGCGTATTATTCCTTGTATTGAATAGCAGGCCATGTAAATACCAAAAGTAGTTCCAGTAGTTTCAGAGCCGCTAGAATGCGAAATGACCAGTCAGATGACAGTGCATAACTGTAAAACAAATAAATGAATAGTAGCCAACAGCTCTAAGCATTTCAATATATCACGAAAATATAGTGAAGGGCCGAGATGACCATTGACCACTGCTACAACAACAACAGTCAGTCAAGAGTTACATTTCTTGATGCGTAATTAAAAGTGAAAGTTCGTGGGATTGTTTACGTTTAAAAAGGCACTTTAGAATACGGAATATCACTACAGTCCGTGTTAAACACACACAAATAGGGCACTAGAGACGTCTACAGTTCATTATTCATCGAGGTGAGTGCTTCAGATCGCAGTGGAAGAGTGGAAGTGAACAGGAATCCAGTCTCAAGGTAGGTCAGTTTGTCGTTAGTTTTCGCTGTTCTTCATGTTGACAGGTGGGGTTTAGCCATGGCTAGCTATCATACAGGTGTTTGTCAGTGGTAACACACTGACTTCAGTAGTAACGTTGGTGGTCGATAGTTTAAGCTAATCATTATGGGGAAAGTCCATTTTGTAATTGGTTATACGAAGTTTAGGGAAAAGGGGGGTATGACTGAAAATTTTGACGTCCGGGGGTCCCCGTCGTTGGTAGGCATCTGTATGAGGATGGAAACATCCTTACAATATATTATTTTTCGAATGACTTCTTCTCCAATTACATTTTAATTAGAAGTGTCGCAAGGTGGACCTCAACAACTGATTTGTCCATGATGAAAATCTATTTTCGCAAGGAAGTCTTTTACTTCATGAGATTGAATCTCAAGACAATTTTTGGACGATGTTCAATTGTGATTTCGACCTTTGTGACTCCAATATTGGGCACTTTGTCTGGTCATTGACAACATTTGTGTCAAGTTTTATGATTTGGGTCAATTGGTTGTTCAGTTAGAGTGGAAACTGTTATCTGTTAAAATTTACTGATGGCCGTGACATGAATGACCTCGAAACATTAGGGCATTTCTTCCGGTCATGGGCAATATTTGTGTAAAGTTTCGTTATTGCAGGTCAATTGCTTCTCCGTTTATCTAGCGGAAAGCAAAAGGTCAATGGACTGAGAGACAGACATGATGAAATCAATATATACTCCTCTACTTCTGAGTTGGAGGTACAGTTAACAACAGTGAATTTGCTAAGGTGAACGATTTTGGAATGATTTAGCGGAGCGAGTTTTGAGTTCTTGCTTAATTCATTTTGAATGTACATGTTGATAATAAAGTCGTTCAGAAAGAGAAACTATACATTTAAAAGAAGCTATAACATAATTCTACGAAAAACAGGTCGCGACCTTACCAAATAAGCAGATCACGTGATTGGCTAGTGTTATTGTCAATTGATGACCTTATTGGACTTGACTTATCACATAATTTCCAAATATAGTAATGCAAACATGTGATACTAATACATTCGAACGCAATTTTCAATAAATATCGTTTAGAACATAGATTAGCGTGTTAATAATATACATGAAGTGATAGTTGTGTAATTGTCAGCATTATTACTTTTTGATGAAATAAACAGTATGTCTTTGTCAAATTGAGATAAACAAAATAGGCCGAAGTGTATTCACATCCTGTTCACGTGATATGTGTTCTCAAAAAACCCGAAATGAAATTATCTTGTGTTCATTTTGCGGTTTTGTTAAATCTAAGTTGGAATTGCTCCGCATTCCAACTTAGCTAGTGTAGAAATAGTCCAGTCACCCTGTGAGAAAATAGGACCTAACCTTCAACTAATTGCAACAGAAGGTATTTTATCATTTTTGGTAACCCAAATATGTTGTTCGTAACTTATCAAAAGTCTAAGAATCTAGCTTCGTGCAAAATATTTCAAAACTTGATATTTATGTTGGCACCCTTTTATTACGCAGCAAATGACAAAAACAACAGTATCTTTTGTTATTATGTATTTGATTTACAGTTTGATCAATATATTAATTAAAATATCATTTTACATATAAATGCGACACAGAATAATCAAATTAATTATTTAAAAAATGCAAAATGATAATTTTGCTGTCAAAAAATTACGTTTTTCGGCGTGAAATTACCCCACCCACTTACTTCATCATTAACAGTTTGATATATTTACATCATAAATAAGAAAAAACGATTTTAAGTAAATTTTTTTTTACCAAAGGAAGTTTTTCAGCATCCCACAGGTATTCCGACTTTTAGGGGATTAAATATCAATTTTTCTTGACTATGTGCATAGAATAGACAAATTTTATAAAATTCCATAGCAAAAGCTGTTCAGCGCCCTATCTTTTATAATTTATAATATAATTGAAATAAAGTTCTAAAATTCAAATTCCATGGTATTGGCTATGCCTTTTTGACAGAAAGTGAATCTTAATTCAAACTATTTAACACCTTTTATTTTATCAAATTCATTTCAGATAAAACAATTCTTCTCATCGTAATGCATTACCCCACCCACTTAACTGTATCGTAAAAATTGTAATAAACAGAAAATTGTAAAATAGTTAAGAAAATATATGAAAAAATCTGGAATATGTCCTACTTATTTCAGAAAGTGCCAATAAGATATGCCTTGTCTTCGGAGTGACGATTTAACTACATTTAGATGACACAGGGTAATGGTAATAAAAGCATGATTTAAAATTCGAATAAAAGTTAAGAAATAATGATTTTTAATGATCAGTAAACCAACAGTTTTTGTTTATTTTTTTTTTAAATCAACGGAATTATTCAACATTTTTCCAATTTTCTGAGTTATCTGTTTCATATCATATTTTGTATTTGGGTATACAAAATGTTGTAACTACAGTTTGAATAAATTTAAGTTGGGATATTCAGCTCGACTGCTGGTGATTTTTTTTTTTTTTGTAAACAGGGCTTCCCTATTCACGCATGACATGTTTGATTAGGAATACGTCTTCATTTCATGACCGTGGAAATATTTAATTTACAAACTTTAGGTTGAATTTATGGAACTACCTTTTCCAAATGACGAATAGCAGCTTGAATAAATTGAAGTCGTGATATTGTGTTGATTTAGATTTTTAGTAAACAGGGCTTCCCTATTCACAATTGTTACTTATAGAAGGAACTGGCTTTTCAAATATCTACTTTATAATTACATGTTATTCTTTAACGTCACCATCAAAAAGAACTGATTCATTTGAACAGCAACTGGCGGCATATTGTCGGACTACAATTTGAACTAATTTAAGTTTTGAAATTCTGTCGATTTATAATTTCTTGTGAACAGGGCTTCCCTATTCATGGAGATTATTGATCTGTCTTTTCCAAGATAACATGTTATTCTAGATATTCTTCAATGTCATCATCGATAAGAACTGTTGCATTTGAACAGCTAGTGCCCCTACACTCTCCACAGCCCGAGGAACACTCTAGCCCATGCCTTCTACAAGTGCAACGTTTAGTATCACAGTTAAGCTTACACGCACAACTTATAACCTTGAGTAAGTCTTCAGGTGCAGGAGGTAAATTTGTCTGTATCGGAATATATGCACCATTTTCGGACTTCCAACCCCAATCAAGAGGGTGTAGAGTTTTATCCACGCTTATCCATCGTCGGACTTGAAGATATACCCGTAGTGTGTGGTAATAAGCTGAAGCACTTGTAGGCGGCAATGTGTTGACTTGAACACAATTGAGGTTTGTCATAACCTTGTTCACAAATTTTCTATACCGTAATTGGCTGAGGCTTTCATTCGCATCCCCTTTGTATAGATCCACTAATATAGATTCCCCAGCTTGGGCGATTGCAGTTTTTTCTTGATTATTTTCAAGAAAAACTGATGCTAATCTTTGCAAAGAATGTGCATTGCAGAACGTTTTCAAAACTGCTGCCTTGCCGAGACCATACACTCTTGAGGTAGTGTCACAACCCGATATGGCATGAATAAAGGGAAGAGAGTCACAAATAGCGGGACCTAGTGTATTCTTAGTGCTAATTATATCCCATTCTTTGAAGGATTTTGAATTTTTCAAATTCCGACCTGGAATGAAAAAAAGTTTGTTTGCTGTTACATCAGCGTGGTAGCAGAGTAAGACAAGTAAATGCGTGTCTTCCCCCACTACAACAGTGACACTAGATTTTGCTAGTTCTATGGCAGTTAAGACAATAAGCAAATCAGCATCTTCTGATGCATGCAATGTATCAAATCCTTTTTCATGGAAGTATTTACTCAACATTTCTAAGAAGCTTTGTTTGTTTTGAATATTTGATAGGAAATTTTCTTTTTTTGATCTAAATGGTGTTTTATCTGAGAAGTGCACAAGAGTACTCGTGCGACCCCTAGAGCGTTTTTGATGTGCACCATCTTTGGTGGAAGGACCTGAATTATAGCCATCAAAGACTATTGTAGATGATTTATAATGACTCTCGACGTAAGAGACATATGAACAACATATTTCACCAAAGGAATCGCCTTGCTTCCATGGGATGCGCTGCAATAAAGATCCACCGTCTATAACATATTTTGCAGACTCTTCTATTTGTTCTGTAATTTCACATTTACCAAGAGACCAAATTGCATTCGCTAATGCTGGTTTGTCTGCTGGACGTAATACTCCAACGCTCTCAAACAATGAAGATGGATAGCTACATAGCTCATATTTGAATACATCTGCTTGATTGTCGTATAGTCTGTCAGCTGCAGTAGCAAGGCGTTGAAAGAGTAATTGTGGATCGATAGTTACGGGTTCCTTGTTAATAGTTACTGAGGACTTTGAGTTTAAAGTAACAGCTTGACAAGAACGCTTGAAGCTTAACTTCAAAACATTTTCAGAGATCATAGTTTCGATGACTTTATTTCCAACTGAGTTTGAACTATCAACGTTTACAAATGCATCGGCGGTTTCCCCGGTTTCTATGTTTCGAAGAAGAGAATCACTTTCTTCGAAAGGATTTCTCTCAAGTAGAAAATGTAGAAAATTTATTTTATCAGCTTCGTCTCTTTCTATCCTGGCATTGCTGCACTCAATATGCTGATCACTTGTATGATAGCTAACTCCACTAAATGCTCGCATAGCATTATTGTATTCTGTGCAAACCGGCATTGACAAAAGCCACTGGTTTGTTTGTGCTTCTGACAATCCGCGCCCTAGGGTAAGACCTCCTGTAGTTTTGATACTTCTCATTAAAACCTGCTCTATAATAAGATACGATGAAAGACCTGCCCAAAAACGGTCACTTCTCCTCACTACATGATTACCTGCAAGGAAATGTGTAAAAACTTCAGGATGATCTTTCTCGAGAGCTGACATTGTCTGAAGGTACAAGTACGCTGATTTCACATATAAATTGTGACCAGCTGCTGCTAAATAGGGTAACATCTGCCTTAGTGCATGAAGGTGAAGACGCCAAGATCCGGTGCGTGCGGCTTTGATGAATAAACATAAAATGTTACTCATAGTCAAATACATCAGCCATAGTTTTGCAGTCCTAAACTGACTGAGATAGCCCTTTAAATGATCAAACGTCAGAACGTCAACGACCAATGCATCCAAGAAAGCTCATAATGGTATGGAATCCGCCAAGTCTAATAACCATTGACTTCAAATGGCTCGTAGCTGGCTCATTACATACAATAGTCATTGCCTTCCAAAAGAGTGGTTGATCAAATGTGATAACTGGTGTGATGTTCAATCTACTCCCTTGGTTGCATACAAATGTGAGAGTCGAATAGATGCAAGAAAGGTCACTCGCTTCCATATCGATCATTGGAAGGAAACATACAGAAGAAATACCACAGTGATTACCTTTTTGAACTGCCTGCATGAAACCTGACCAGCCTGGCTTCTTTTCTTAAGAGGCCACACATATTTTGATAACAGATCTATGTGTTCAGTCGGATCATGATAAATGGTGGCTTGTAATTGTTCAAATTTCAATTCTTGCATAAAAGCATGTTCTTGCTTATAAAATTTAATATCTATTTTACCCAGTTTGGAAAGTTCTTCTGTTGAGACAGATACCCTTTGGATAACATTATCGCGTTTCAGTTTAGGCGTATAACAAGCAATAATACCCATGCCATGAAATGTGTTATGGCCATCCAAGTTCCGAAGATTATGGTCAACATTGTCGCAAACAAACTGACAGAATTGTCCATTTTCTAATAAGGGCATATCAATACCTTGGGAAAGGGCAGCACTTGCTTCAAACTTCTGAATTTCTTTGTATGACAAAGAAAATCCTAATTTATTGAGTGTGTCAATTAAGAATTTGGAAGCAAAGTGGTGGTGCATTTGAATACCTAACCCTATTTGAAGAGGAGCAATTATGGATTTTGGTCTCGCCGCTTGCATAATTGATTGGCCAATAGCTGCTACCTTGATATCTGCATTTTTTTCAACACAAAGTTCCCTTAAAAATGATTTTAATGTATCCGGGAGAAAAACTATGTTTTCTTCAACCGATGATACAGCTCTTACTGTAGGATATGTGGTTCTTGAACTTGGCAAATTCTTAATATCATTAAATATAAGCTTAGCTGCTGTTTTAACTATTTCATTTTTTTCTGAATTTGGGTCCAAACTATTTGTTCGTTGATGAAATGCTTGTAAAATTGTTGATGCAGTGCTTTTGAATGTTACAACATTTTGCTTTCCATTGATATCTGTTATAACAATGGAAGAGCCAAAATGTTGTAACAATCTTTGTTTCAGATGTGTAGATGTATATGCCAGCTCTCCACACAGGTCTGTCATTTTCGTGACTAGGTCTTTGATGGTCACCTGTTCTTTTGAGTTGTCTTCCAAATATTGAACAATATCTTTAAAGGCACTTTCTTGAAAAATATTGATTGGTCTACCTGAACTGCATTTTCTTCTTTTCCTTTCAGTGCAAGACTCTATACTATTAGGTATTTGTTTCCCAGTTCTAAAGTTGACGCTACAAGATTGATGATAAATTGCATCTGCAGCAGGCAGATCATTAATATTTTGCAACCTGCATTCAACTTCCCTACCCCATTCATCATTTCTACTCTTACAATTGGCAACAATGTTTTCTTGAAATGATAATGTTCTGACTTGAAAAACTGCATTATTACCCCTTTTTCTACCAAGGCATTCAGCAAGTTTTCCACAGAAGAGACAGTGTGTGTCAAAGTTAAAAGAATCTGTGTGTGATCTTAAGGATGGAGATTGTATTTGTACTGGTTTGTTCACAATTAATGATTTCTGAATATTTAATGGATTGCAATACGATTTTCTGCATTCAATGTGTACTTGTTGTCCAGGATAAGTCAACACTGTGTCTTTTCTAAGTTGGCTAGCTTGATTTATGCTGTCACTTCCCTTTAACCGTAACTGGACGACAGCTTTCCCATTACCGAGACTCAGTTTACAAATAGGACAGTAAGTTCTGAAAAGAATAGGTGAAAATATGATTTTGACCCTATCAGTATCCAGAGGATACAAACATATTGGAAAGATCAAAGTAATTCAATGCAAAGATTCGTTCAGGATCCTTCAATAATCATAAAATTAATATGTTCTTTTAATCAGAAATAAACTTTTTCAAGCCAAGGTTCTTTCATTGTTTTGTTTCTTAAATATTTATTGCTCTTTCTTTAAAACAACTATATAAATAGAGGAAGGGATTCCTGATTATCTAGAGGAATTATCTAGTAAGAATTTGTGTGGGAACCCATTTAATTTAGCCAATCTTAGTCCCTGATAAAGGATAGGATTTGATCAATTTCTATAAAAATATACTGTAACACAACTTAATTTTTATACAATGAACCCAATTGATTTACTAGAAATACATTAAATTCTTGTGTACACAACAATAGGGTTGTTAGATCATAACACTTTTCCCAAAAATTTGATTTAAGTCTGTTTCTTTTTTCGTGATACCATTTACACCATTCAAATATAAAAGATTGATTACTGTATGTTGGTTTGATACATTTCAGCTTTGATTTAATTGTTTATTTAATTGGTCTTATTAGCTAAATTAGAGTAAATAACAATTGTTTTTGATCATTCAATAACTTCATACCGTATATTATTATCTTCTGGTTTTATTTCAGACTCCAAATTGACTTTTGGCCTCTCAATACTGGTTTCATTTGTGCTAGATCTCACATGTCCCCTTCAAACTAGACCCTGCAAAAACAATAATATGTTAGTTTGACAAAAATATTATTTATATTCCTTTCTACTTTTCCTTAAATTTATTTACTTGTTAACTTTATTCAATTGAATATTTAGAACTTACGCTGATATCACTGCCATTTAAGACTTTCATTTATTTCTAGCTTACTATTACTACAAATTGGTGTAAAAGATTTATAAATAATTTAAGAATCTTTTGCGTAAATACATGCGTACAATACTATTTTCAAGTTTCTCTCCATTTCTCTTTGCACTGTAATTACTGTATATCCTTCATAAAACCTATTTAACTTACATAAAATGTCTCTTTCTGAACTTACCAATCATTTTATTTGAGAGTTAATCTAATAACATTGTTTTCTTTTCAATCCACAATGGCACCAAATAATATCCATAATGTGCTGTAAAGATAAATAATGTGCTTTTATTAATAAAAAAATCATTTTTGATTTCTTTTTTTTTAACAACCTATTTCTGCATCAGAAATTTTAGAATTCAGAAAGGTCAAACAGCTGATTAAATCTTACTAATTATAGACAATGATACATGATACATTTGCTATAAAATTGTTATGACTTAAGAAAATGTGTCATTTATGGGCTTCCGTAGTTTTAAAAAACGATGAGAAGAGAAGTTAGAAAATTATCATTTTTTATTTTTTTTTTTTACAAATCTAAAAGTCTAGGATTTAAAAACGGTTAGATTCAGTAACAAATAAGTAATCTTCATCAAATTTTCGTAACTTTTAAACTAAAACAATTTTTATTTTCAGTTCTCGCGAAAAGCCATTCCATACCGATTTTCATTGAATATCGATCTTTAATTGAAATAATTCTTCTTTAAAAAACTTCTTTTTTAGATTAACTTTGCATAATAAAGCTTACTTACCACTTAATCGTTCGAATAATTGTGTTTATTACTAAATTGTAGAAAATAACATCGAAAACGCAGGCGACGGAAGTCTTCAAATTCAGGCGCTTGTTTGTAGACGCTTGGTAAAATGATCATATTTCTCGGTTACGGAGGCCTATCGGTACCATTCCATTTATTAGAAAATTTTGAAAAAAGATACTCGATTTTCAGTCATTTTGCACGCTTGGATTTTTTTTAGACTTTTGATATGATGTTTGGATTAGTTCATGCTCTATGAAAATCGTAAAACATTTTCTGTTGCAATTATTTGAAGGTCAAACCGTAGGGTGACTGGACTAAAAGATTAATTTATATGTCTTGGTTTATTTATGTTTTCAAGTTAGATACCTGGGGCATGTGCACAGCTAAATGCCAGGACGCGTGCATATGCTTCAGTAGTTGCTAAATTAGCACAGCAATTATGAATACAGTACTTTGATTGTGTTTTCTTTTTGTGATTTTTGCTCTTATACTTCCATGAAGTCAATAAATCATCATTTCATCCTTTATAATTCAACACCATGTAGAAAATTTATCCACAATCCATTAAAGGACTACCTTCTGCGGAATCTAGCAGAATTTTTTTATTGGGGAATAAAAGCAATTGTCCAGCTAATCAAAATGAAAGAATCTTGATGGACACAACAAAAATTAAATGAGATTATGTGTGACATTTCCAACAATTTCAAATGTACACAAAGAAAAGCCTCCGGCTAGCCTGTGCATCTGCACAATCTGGCCAGAGTCATCACTTTTGCGCTCTGTAGAAAGATAAGGTCCAAGAGTGCCTTTAGAAAGTCACGCACAATTATACTATAAGGCACTAAGATTGGTTAATTTTGGCCCTTCACGTGCATGTCAAATTTTTGGAAATGTCACGCACATGCTCAAATGATTTCCCTTTGAAAAATACTAACCCTGAAGTCCTGTTATTACCGTTTGTTCCGCCGTTTTAACACCCATGCATGTTGTGCTTAGGTTTTTAATCACATAGTTTAAGTGCGGTTTGAAAATACCCTCTTCCCTCGGAATGACTGTTCGGTTGGTCTCATATCCAATTATCAAACACATGGTGATTGTGTTTATAGTACAGCTATATCCACAATGATCCAACTCACAGATTAGTTTTTTCCTGGTTTCACAAGATTTTGGATTCTGTAAAGAAAGTAGATGACGACTATAGGGTTAATTCACGTTTTTGAGGGCGTTAACATTTGCAGAGACCCGAGAAAATCACGCGAAGCACGAGGGTATAAAAGCATTTTGAGGGTCTCTGCAAATGTTAACGCCCGAAAAAATGTTAATTGACGCTTTTATTGCATGAAAAGATAGATTAGAGTATAAATTCAAACAGAAATTGCGAAATAATTTCAAAGAAATCATATAAAACCAGTTACAAACTACCGATATCTCGGAAAAAATTACGCCATGCATTACACTGTCCATTTTGTTTATAACTACGTGGCCTTATAAATATATGACGTCACACAATTTAACGCGGAAATTAGAGCAACATCTTTAGGCATGCTCTATGATAATGTTGACATGAATAATTTTCCTGCGTTTTACCAATGCGTACTGCCGTATAGATTTTATTTATGTTGTATTTTGAACAGAATGCATAAAACATCCTTTTAGGACAAACTATTATTGCAGAAAGAAGATAAGAATCATTGAAATTAATTGACTTGTATAACGTCGGCTACGTTCTATAAGGACGAACCCGGGAAAAGCCTACTTTTCAGGAGAAGGAAAAAACTTAATATCTTTTTACGTATAAACACTAGTACAACCATTTTGGTCGAAAACATTTTAAATCGAATCACTATATATATTATCTGCCGTCATAAATATTAAATTTTGTCTCAATAATGAGTTATTTAAGAAAAACAACAAAAAAATCGTCAAGTACGTCATTTTTTCACTTAATTTTTACGGAACAAAATGCCGTATAGACAAAAAAGGGCATAAAAGATAAATGCATGAAAAAAAACTAATTAAATTTGATGTTATATAAGATATAGAACAAATCGCCTGTAAAAAATTCTTTTCGGGTGCATACGAGACCCCGAAATCCGTTTAGTGAGACGTTTCTCAAAAAAAGTGAAAAACGCATATAACAATTTTTATGTATGTAACTGAGACACACGAATTATATGGCATGGGTAAAGGTTGTCTTCTTTTTCAAACTGATCTTTAAAAATAAACTTTTATCATAAGGAAACATGAACAATTATCAAATTTGTCAGTACGTCATTTTCGAACTTCACCTTTCGACCACTTCCGGTGCGAAAATGACGTATCTTACAAGTTCAAGAAGCTTTTTTGGGGGGATACCATTAGCTATCAGGTCCAGCATCTTCGCAAAAGACGCGGGAATAGCATATGTGTGCGAAAACGCAATAAAAGAAAAAATGAAATTTTGCATATACGTCCTTATAGAACGGAGCCGACGATAAGCAAAAATCGCAGATATTTAAGAAAAAAGCCGAGCGTAAACGGCACGTGAATTTACTGATTAATCCACGTTTTCTCCCTTTAACGCCCGGGTTTTGTCATTTAACATATGCCTTTAACGACCCGAAAACGTACATTTTATGCAATTATATTTGTTTTAGTGAAAGTAAATTTGGCTTGATTTCAAAGGAATGGTTTTCATGCAGAACCAATCTAGTGTTTGATGATTAGGAAACTAATAGACGATGTAATATTATTTAAAGTACTTGTATAATTATAATTGTCTCGGAAAGTATCGCTCTTTCTTAACTGTTTTCTTTCATAGATCTTTAACAGCTCTGCTTCTCTTCCAATTTCTACATTTATATATAGAAACTGCAGATTGTTCGTTAAATAACATTTATCGTTCATTGTATGTAATTGTAATATACTACTTAAAGTTTGCTACGCACCAAACTTTTTTTGCTGTCCTACAGGAGCTGATTGAAAAAAAAACGTGTTCGTGTTAAAGATTGTACAATAATGTATTGACAAGATATCTAATGTATACATTACTAAATTTGACACGCAATTTTCTCGCGACACTCGTGCAAAAGTAGGCACCCCGGTTTCTTACCTGTCATTTCTTATTTTCTACGTGAGCAGGTTTCTTGTAGATGCTAAGTTTCTATTTTTTAGTACTTTATTGACTTTAAAGTCGTTACTCGTGGTTTATCCAAATGTCACAAGGCATTTATCTGTCAAACAATTGTGGCGTGCTGTAGGTATGGTGGAGCCAGGGGCTTCCAACCGTGATATTGGTATGGTACTTGGGGTATACCATACTGTTGTAACCAGAGTTTGGGTACCATACCAACAGTATAGTACACCTGTAAGGAGACATCGTGGAGGTTGAAGTAGTGCTTACTCCGTCGCAGAAGACCGTATTTTGGGAATTCAAGCCCGAAGGAACAGATTTGCTACGGCAACGCAACTACGTTCCGACCTTCAAAACGCCTCGGGAGTTAAACCGTACGAACAAAGCTGCATGAGCATAACCTGAGGTCAAGAAGACCATGTATTCGTATTTTGCTGTCCTGAGTCCTGAGTTCTGTTAACATATCATTTGACCACGTTGGCTGACGTATAAGACGCTGAGCCCCGTGCTATTCACGGATGAGTCCAGGTATTGCCTGGACTACACTGATAGGCGGGCTAGAGTTTGGAGAGGCCGGGGGAAAGGTTTCATGCAAGAAACATTGCTGAGCACGATTGTTATGGGGGTGGGTCCATCATGGTTTGGGGTGGCATCAGCTTGGATGGGCGGACTGATCTTGTTATTTTAGAAATCGGTACTCTGACAGCTCGTAGGTACATCGATGAAATCCTCAATACCCACGAAAGATGTTACGATTGTGCTATTGGGGATGGATTCATTTTAATGGATGATAATGTCCGTCCACACACGGCCAGTATAATCCAAGAGTATCGCCAAGTAGAGGACATTCCACTTTTGGACCGGCCGGCTCGCTCACCGGACTTTAATCCGATAGAGCATATGTGGAATGAGCTACAGGTCCAAATTTCGGCTCGCCAGGTTCAGCAAAGGACACTCCAGGAGTTCGGCCAGATCCTTAGAGAAGAATGTTTTTTTATTCCCCAATGAGTAATTTCAGAACTTAATCAGGAGTATGCAGAGGCGCTGTCAGGCTGTTATTAATAGTGCCGGCTCTCAAACTCGTTATTGAACAAAATGCAATTGAAAGAACACCTTTTTTGGTCAAATTCGATTTTTTCAATTTTTAAGAAACAGACCAATTTTAGGGTCTCCCTGTTTGGTCTACATTTAAAGTCTTCTTACCATTATATTATATTTTCTTCTTAAAATTTGATAGACTGATATCAATCGACCATTTTCCAACATTCTTATAATCAAACTTCAGTTTTTCCTGAAATTATAGTATAAAAAGTTTTGGTGCTTAGCAAACTTTGAGTAGTATATATTTCTGTAAGGCTCAATATCAGATTTTAAAAGAACTATACTTGTTTAATATACCGGTACTATGTTTCACCTGATTGTACGACATTTAACCAATATCTCATTATATTTTAGATCCTGATTTGTTGCATGGGTAATCTATTCAATTCTCTATAAACACAATCATTTTGCGTAGATTTTTAAATTGAGTTTTTTGTTTTTTTCTTCAAAATTTAGTATGGATGCGCTTTAAAGACAAATCACTGTTTAAACCCCACACTTGGCTGCCAAAGTTCAAACATGGCGGAATAAGTTATCAAAAATATCAAGTCTATGACTTGCGTCAAGAGATGTAAATTTATATAAATGTTTTTTCGTGCTCTAAATAGCCTTTATTGCTTGACGAGATAATGTTATTGTGCTCTCAGAACGCACCCCCAGATTTGAAACAAGTCCAATGTTTGCAGATTTATTACAATTTCTAAAATGTGTCCATCATAAAGAAACGTAAAAATATCTGGTTATTTCCCCTTTTTTCTGAAAACGCCTACCTTGGTTTTTGAAGTGATTATTTTAAGTTACCCAGTTATTTACCCTTTAAGGCAATTACTCTCCAAAAGTTTGAACGTGTTAAATATCCATTGTATTCAGACCACAGTTAAAAACATCGTGAAATTGATATTCATCTCAATCAAAACCGTTATAAATCGCTCTCTCAGCGCTCATTTTATTCATTCGAAACACTCCTTCAAACCATTCAAAAACGATCCAAAATTCCTGAAAAAATAAGATTAACATCTACAATCAAAATAAATAAAGATAGAAAAAATGGCGCTTTGAATTAGATAATTGTTATGAAGCTCGCCCGATAGGTTTTTGAAGAAGTAGGAAGCTTGTTACAGACCTTGTATGCATTTTTTTAAAGGGAGGTAATAAATAACGCTTATTTTGTTAATCCTGAACAAAATTAGCGACAATGGAATACCTCCCTTTAATTTCACTCAAAACTCACTCCACTCACTTATTCAGTTTCATTCAAAAATCATTCCAAAATCATTCATCTTATCAATTCCACGATGTTGTTAACTGTAGTTAAACAATTGGTCCATACTTCTCAAGTTTTAGCATACATGCTTTTAAATTTTCAACTATCAATCACCATATAATGAAAAAAATGATCATGATTACTGTCATTTATCAAATAGATTGTTAATCATTAATCACAAAAATGTAAAATAATTGATTATCTAATGATCATTTGGTATTGATAATCAATTAATAATCGATTAGATTAACGATAATGATAACCCCATGTCTGACGTATGTTTTAGATCACAATTTTAATGACATCATGTGTTATCGTGATTTCTTTTGATTATCTGGAGTTCAAAAAGTGGGGGTTCAACGTACAGAATAGGTGTTCGTGTTAGAAAGAAGCTGTTTCTCGATTTTTCGGACAAACTGATATTAACCTCGTCTGGGAAAGAAAGTGATAAAACTCACCAAAGCTCGCTTAATAACATTTTTTATAGTATGACCTACGTCGCGGAAGTTGAATGTCCCAGTTGAATAACTATGCAATTGAGATCAGAGCGAACTGCGAAGAAGGCGTCATAATGTATATTTTATGACGTAAGTTTTAAACGGCGTTTTAAGTTTCGTGGAAAAATGAAATGTTGAATATATTGTAGGAATGAGTGACTTTTTCACTGCGTTTATTGGGGTATAAATTGCAATTGCCTTAGCACATGGCAAATAACGTGGTAAGGCAATTGCACTTATACCACAAAAAAAAACGCAGTGAAAAAGACACTCGTCCCTTATAATTGCAATCCTCTTGATCGAAGAAACTATTAAAATACTCGGCCAAACATTCTCAACTCAACTCAACTCAACTCAAACATAAAAGCTTCAACTCTACTATCTGCACGTATAGATTACACAATCTATTTTTAGATCGTGTATTTTTTATCTCGCTATCGAAGTGAAATATCATAAAGTAAGACAAATGATACACAAATAAACGACAACTTTGAAATTTGTAGCGGTTATTATGACAAGGAACTGGTTTCTGCCAAGTTAGTATGTATTTTTGAACGAAAACGGCGTGGTCGGTCTTAGTTGAGAGGGTTGCCTGGTGGTCTTTGTCGACTCGCTGTTTTCTAAATTTACGTCGGCTCAGAATCAGACCTACATGCTTGTAATTGTAAATTCTTTCGAATATCTTAATTTATAATAGATTAAATAGCAATGTTGTGTTGATGATCGGCAACTATGTTAACTCGAGTTCCTTCAACGCAGAACTTGCAGATCGAATGTCGTGGGGTTCCCGAAAGACCTACTGCATTTTATACATAAATCAAGATGAACAAAATTGGCGATATTTATTACCCCCCTTTAATAAAATATACAAATAGGTTCTTTAATTTGATTTCTATTTCTACAAGAACCAATCAGACGCGACCACTTTCAATTATGACTGTGAAATTGCGATTTTTTCTAAGCTATATTTCTTTTGAATGAAGTTGTTGATTCCATCTTTTTAGCATTTTTAGCGTTTTTCAATGAATGGCTGAGAGAGCGATTTACGATGGTTTTGATTATGATTAATGTCAATATCACGATGTTATTAACTGTACCTGGAGGTAATCTATCCTTCTATGTATTAGATCACGTAGTTTTCTAAGTTCCTCGTAGTTTTGTAACTTCATATCAGTACGGGGTTTCGTTACTCTATCAAAATACCTCCGTCTCAGATATCTGAATGTGTAAAATATGAAATAAGGCAAAGTCTAACAAAAGGGAATCATCATGCAATGAAGCGTGCATTGACCCGGTTTTCTTTGATTTCGAAGGTATCGTCAAATTAACGCACTGAAAATTGATTGCATGATAAATGAAATACTTTAAATGAGTGAAATTATCCTATATATTTCTCCAAACCTCGACCAGATAAGATTGATTTTTAAGACAATAACCTGGTTAAATAGAGAATCTGAATGACATTGGCGTGATTCAGGAATGAAATTGAATGAGTGCGGTGAGCGAATTTCGAATGAAATTAAAGAAAGGTAATCCAATATCGTTAATTTTGTTCAAGATGAAAAAAAAAATGATATTTTACATCCCTTTAATAAAAGATGCATAAAAGATGCATTAAAGTTCTTCAAATAACTTCCTTTATCTTCACGAATCAATAAAACGCTTACAAATTCAATCAAGTCAGTAAAATCGTTGTTTTTATCTATCAATCTTTATTTTGAACGCAGTTGTTGATCCTAAATTTTAAGTGATTTTTTGGCGTTTTTGAGTTGTTTGAGTGAGTATTTGAAAAGAATGGATCGAGCGCTGGGTCAGTGATTTATACTGGTTTTGATCGGAAACCAGTATAAATCACTCACTCGGCACTCGATCCATTCTTTTCAAGCACTCACCCAAACAACTCAAAAACGCCCAAAGGAAATGCGAGCAAAACGCGATTATAATTCACGACCTATTATTTTATTCAAGCGAGTTTTTGTTGAAAAAGATATTCTTATCTAAATGTTAATTTGTATTTCTGTTTTTTCACAGATGTCTTTATAAATAATCCCCGCTTAAAAAATAAAACGTTGCTTATAGGTCAAGATATTCTAAGTTACTATTTAACTGGCAGGGAGTGGTTTAGCCGTGACGTAGTTTGGCGTGTTTACTTTTCTATATTTTGGATAAATTTACTGAGCGATTTTAAAAACGCAATACTTAAAGACAGCACTGAAATGCAAATATAAGTGAACTGACTCGGACTAAAATATACTTATTTCCTTACCATAACAAGTTACCTTTAATCCAACATCAATGTCGTATTCCCAATACGATGACAATTTTTAAACATACCCACAAAAGGTGAAATTTCTCCATAGCCCTACTGTTAGGTCGATAATTTCTTTCAAGTGAAACAATAGCCAAACAAATTTCAGAGTTAAGATGTTTGAAACAAGAAATCAAACAAATCATGAATACTGCGTTTAAGCACCTTTGGATCCCAAGACGACACCAAAACGTCGTCTTTCTGACAAGAAATGACGTCACTTACATGCTTTTCCACTCCTTTTGTAGAACCACAAACGTTGTTCATATGAATACGGTTTTGGCAAACAAAGCCTGTTCACGCCTTTTACCCCTTAGCAGACATGTCGTTAAGAAATGAGATGGCATTTTGAGCGTGTTTACGGCATGCCACTAACGTCATTTTAACACGTTAAGACTTCTGAAACTCCTTATTAGCAAGGTCTATTCTTACAGATGTTCAAATATTGATGGAAGAAATCAATATTATTTTAGTCTAATCGAGGTTAATGACGTTCCGATTTTCAGGAACAATTCCCTGTTGACATACTCGATTCAGAGGACAGTCTTTGCAAAGTGAGCGAGTTGATTTCATTCCTTTTAACTTTTTTTGAAATGTCTATCGTCAATTACCTTTCTCACTGCTAATTTGTTAAATCAATCAACCATGAAAAGTGCAATGACAAAGAAAGAATGGACAGTAGATTGCTATCTCAAAACCAACCAAAGCTTCAGATCAAATGAAGATTAAGTCGAGTCAACAGAGTGATACCTTTGTATGAGTATTGCTAAATTTAGTTAAAATAAATCTGTTTTTCCGTGCTCAAATTTCACATTTACTTTGTTGCGTTTTTAAAGTCGCTCAGTATATAACAGTAATTTTAAAGAAAAGCTGATTTACCTTAAATGAAACGACCCGTTACTTAGGTTAAGCACTGCCAAGGAAAGAAAACCATGGGATATATATTGATTCATGTATATGAAGTACCGCAATAAGATTTCTTTTATCTATTCGGTGATAGGAAAAAATTCATCTTTGCAACAGGTTCCGAAATGAAGGTTGTATTAGAAATTCTGAAAACGGCATATCAATTTTAACAATGTCCGTGACATTTTCGACATTTTTGAATGTGTTTTACGCCAATTTTCTGATCTGGGCCCGAGGTTATAAAACTTTTCTCATTCTCAATTCAAAATTTTCTCAAATTTAAAGTATAGATTAAAGCCGTAATTCAGTCTTAATATTCATTTTAATGTATTCACATAAAAGATAAAAAAAAAACAATTTATTAATACAATCTTTTATGTGAATAAATTTATTTAAATTCAAAATTTGAGAAAACTCTCAGTTGAGCCTGATAAAAGTTTTATAACCTCGGGCCAAGAAGGTACATCTGCAAAGATGTATAGTCTTTACTATGCGTCTTGTAGCTAGTTAAAGTCTCAACCCCAATTCAAAGGCTGTTCGATGTTGCTCACGCACACATGAAATGAAAAGAAATTTCGTACACGTTCTATCGAACAAGAGCACCACTTTCGGGTGCCAAAGTTAGACCGCAACTGCTGGATAATGTAAAAAAAAATATCGAAAAAGGGACAAAAATGCTTTCAGTGTAATCCCCTTGATAGTCTAGAAAGCACTTGTGATGCTGAACACTCTATCCAAGGGTCATGGTGATATCTTCAATAACAACAGAGACATGACCAAAGTTTGTCACGCTAACGCCTACAGCACTCCGATCACCAGCAATTGTAACTACTCACATTTTTGTGTCATCTCTTGAATACATCAAACCAAACATCAAACCAAGAATGATGAAGGAGGATAGAAACATCAGCACTCCAAACAGTTGTTTTCCACGATAGTTATACATTTTTCAAAGCATAACACTATTTAGAAATGTCATACTAAATATTTCTCCCACGTAGTGGGCATCTGTGGAATTGAGGGTAGAAATCACTGTTTTTTTGCTAAAACCTCCACAGCCTAGTACACATAACTTTTTTGAAGATATTGCACAGAAATGATTTGTATTGACTTGTGATACTATTTCTATCTTTCTATAATTTAAGCTACGGCTTATGATTTCTTCGGATTATCTAAGGCAGCATTTTTCTTGAATATAGTTAAATGAAAATGTACTCCCATTAACATAATGCTAGGAATATCATGTGTTTTAATTCACCTTTCTTAAAATACTGACCGGGATTTTTAGATTTGACAGTAAAGGTCCTATTTTTGATATTTGTTAATTCAAATTTGATCGGGTACAAACATGGATGCTATGGATTTTATTGTCAACATTAAATGTTCCCATCTGGTGAAAAACTCCACTGTTATGTTCCTTTCATAATAAAATCTTTATTTCTTGAATGTAGAATATTAAGACATATTTCAAATGAATACTATGAAAGTAAGCTTTTTAACAGTGTTTCCTTCAATATACATGTAAATGAAATATGATTCAAATGATAATGATAGATTGATATCAACATGCTTGCAAAATTGAGAACAAGATCAGAATTAGAGAATCTTCAGACATATACATTCAGTATGTTAAGCGCTTAGTTTATTTCTATCGGGACTTCAGACAAATGATTTTTAAATTGGCTTTTAAAACGCGATAAAGATATTGCATCTTTAATGGTAATAGGGATTTCATTCCATACATTCAAGTTATAGTATGAAAATGAGTTTTTCTTATACAATGTATTGAAATTCGAGTTAGTTATATCATTGTAAGCAAACGACCGTATAACTCGGGCTGCTCTTTTCTGAAGTACAGATAGTTTAGACGTTCTGTATTTAGCACTTTTCCACCAAACTGTACAACAATAGTCAAAGATAGGTAATATATAAGAATTAGAAAATAATTGTTTCATTTCAAATGTGAGTTAATTTGTGATTCTTATGAGCAAAGTTATCTTTCTGTTTATTCTTATAACATTTTTGTCAATGTGCGTATTCCAAGCCAAGCATTTTTCGACATGAACCCCTAAAATCTTATGGGATTCAACGACTTCAATGCATCTGTCGTTTATTTTTAAATCTAGGTCTATCTCTTTAACTTTATGCTTTGATCGTATAAGTATACATTTTGTTTTATTTGGATTAACAAGCATATTAGATTTAGAACACAACTTTAGTATAGAATTTAAACTCGTTTGTAGGTTACCTTGTATTTCATTGAAGTTGTTACCAGATTTATATAACGTGGAATCTGCATATAGATCTATATTGGACCTACCAACATGCAAACTTATGTTATTTATGTAAATTAAAACAGGAGAGGCCCTAAAATAGGGCCTTGTGGGACATGCTCTCTTAAACTTTTCCTTAAAATCTTCACAAGTGAAAATACATGGTTTTATGAACAAGTTTATATTAAGTATTAACAGAAGTTTCAAAGAATATTTTTTTTGATATTAATATTGGAATATTTTTGGTAACGCGACAGCATGTAGCGTCCATTGTATAAACCCCACCTGAATTTAACGGAGAATTATGAAGAGCATAACCGAAGGACCACTCCGCTGAAGTTTTGTTAAGTTCTGACCGTCAGAAAAGGATTTTTTCATAAAACAAGCTATTAACCAGTTTTTAGGTGACGGGACGGCCCGTACCTCCAACGTCGTCAACCCGAAAAGCAATTAATGAAGAAATCGGAAAAGAGCATGCCCCAAATATCTTATTTTTGAAAGTTGGTTGAATTCAGACAAGAGGTTTCAGAAAATTTATATATTTCACAATATTGGGGCCATAGCACGCACATTGTCACTCCCTTCAGAATTTAACGAATTAATCTGAGGGAAGAAGCCCGAAGGATTATTCTTGTAAAGCTTTGAAGGAGTTCTGCCAAAAGTTCTTGGGGCCTATTTTACTAAACGCCTTATGAACATGTTTTTTGTCTTTTTTTTGCGTAGGTCAAAAATTGAACTTGCTTCTAAAGAAGTAACTAAATGTGGAATTCTGTGATGCATTATCTCATTGGAATCGACATCTTAAGACGATTTTAATGAGATATTGCAAGGCAGAATCTAACTATGAATGAGATTAGTGATTTTGACTTACGATTATTACATTTTTTTTTCGAAAGAAGTTTAATGAAACGGGCCCTAGATGTATAAATGCTTCTTTTTGCATGGACGCTTGGACTTAAGACGGATAATCCGTCACAGCATACGTTACGTTAGAACCAGTCCAATGGAGCTAAACGGGATCTACTACGCAGTAATAACAAATATACCGGATGGGAAGAAAGAACATTGGTATTTTTTTTTGATAGATTCAATTAATGACATTTCATATGCACATAAAGGAATTTTTCTTACAGACTGTCAAGATAGATAAAGTGGACATTGATTAATTGGTCTTGCCATACGGATTTTATAAAGCGAGTCTTCTACTAGATCGATAAAAACGAGGCTGCATCAATTTTCTTTGTTGTTGTTGTTTTTTTTTTCATATTTTTCGGATGACAAGTTTAATGCAGTCGATTATCATACGATTTCGATTAATCCGCGTAATATATAATGAAGTTTATATATGGCACCATTGAATTTATTTTGTCGTCATTTTCACAGCTACAACGCTCTATATGACAAAAGCTCATTTGTATTGTTATTTAACTATTGTAGTACAGTCAATAACCTCGTGAAATTGACAAGTTTAATGATTCTTCTAATTGTTCAGGGGTTATTTTGAAAAAGTGTGATGGGCGAGTTTTGAATGAATCCGAGGGAAATAAAAGGTAATCGCCAATTTCGTCCAATTGGACGAAATTAACGATAACAGTTTACAGTTAACAACATCGTGAAATTGACGAGATGAACTATTTTGAATGATTTAGGAATGAAATTGAATGAATGTGTGGAACGACATTTGAGTGAATTTAATGGGAGGTAATCCAGAATTGCAAATTTTGTTCTATAATAGCTTCTTATTTCTCCAAAAACATATAAGACGCTTACAATTTCAATTAATTAAGTGAAATCCCGATTTTCCCCCAGCTATATTTTATTTTGAACGAAGTCGTTGTTATATGTTTTTCAGTGAGTTTGGAGCGTTTTTGAATGGTTCAAATAAGTGTCTGGAATGAATGAATGGAGCGCTAAATGAGCGATTTAGAATGGTTTTGATTGAGTTAATGCTCTGTCAATTTCACGATGTTACTAACTGTACCTTCTTTAAATGAAACCTACGTACTTTTCTGATTTCTTTTTATCTTCAAGAACAAATCAGACGATTAAAAATCAGCGCCAGAAAGTTGCAATCATGCAATTATTTGATCGATTGATTTGAAATGTTGATCATTGAGAACTTTTTCGGAGTGCTTTTAAACTATTTCAGAACATTTATGAGTAATGGGAGCGATTGTTTCGGGAAAAAGGATTGGAGTGTTAAGCGAGTGATTATGAATGGTTTGCAATTGGATAATTGTCAATTTCACAATGTTGCTAGCTGTGACTTGCGTGTTATATAAAAGATGTTCAACGGACGTTATGACTCTATTGCAATGTAGATTAAAATTATAAGAAGATTGAAAATATCTGTCAAAAGTATATATAACATGTATTCTGAAACGAACTTCTAAACGGCTATCTTGCATTTGCTACATAGGCAGCCAACAAAGTTTATCTTATTTTCAAATGGAAGGCCGTTCAATTTCGCGTATTTTTAAAGGGCAACTGATTCGAATTTTTGTCTTTGGTGTCTGTAGCAAACAATCAAACACAAGAACCCTCCTTCATAATTGGCACAAAAGTTGCACATTTACGAAGAATTTCAAATTTTCGGACATACTCGGAAATTAATCCTGTAAATGACAAATTACGACGGCTATTGCGTTTCATATAACAAATCACTGAAGAAAAAATTATGGTTCTTTTGTTTCTTACACAAGTATAAAATGTTAAAATACGCCACCCACCAATTTTAGTTATGCAATCAGAAGTATTCTTGAATTCCCGTCAAATTCGCTGCTTTTCTCATATTTTCACAGGTCAATTGAAAATTCTTCTTATTTTTTTAATACAATTCAACTACTTCTGATTTCAGATACCAAAGAAAATATTACCTTTTTCAGGAAAAACCAAGCGATCGTCTAGAAGTTCGTTTCATTTTCTACCTTAAATCAACATCGCTTTAAAATTACGTGTCCTGTATAGTCCGTTTGACTTCTATATGGACCAACCTTTTCATCAATTACATAAAATTGCGCTTAATGAAGGATTTGTATGTGGTAAAATCTTAATTTCAGCTTAATACCATTCCAAAAAATATTTTTTGAAAACAAAACGATTTCAAAATTATGATTTTGTCTATCTAGTTAATGATAATATTTTCGCATTTTCTGCTCTTAAACACGAGGGGTGATTGAGGCTGTTCAGAAGTAAAAAATGTAAACATAATTGTAAAAACACGTGCCTTTATATTATTTATCTAAAATGACCTGGCACTCATTAACTTTCGTCAGTGGTCGAGTATTTCCGCAGCGCACCTCAATTTCATTTCACCGCTTTACTTATTTATTTATATTATTTCACATCTTCTTTAAAAAGTCGCGGTAGTACAGTGGTTACAGACGCCTTCCCGTGCACCGATAAATTGTTGGGTCGAGTTCGATTCCCGTCAAAAATACATGTTTAAATTATTGTGATTATCATTCATTTATTGATTTTTTTTTTTCGTTTTTTTTTTTTTTTTTTTTTTTTTTTTTTTTTTTTTTTGAAAATTACATTTCTTATTATCATTTTGTAATTCAGTTTTTTGGTCACTTACGATTAATATTTTTCTTTATTTTATATGAAGAGAATAGAGTTTTTGGCGTTAATAACCTAATCACACTTAAACAGGAATTCGATAATCGTGTTCAAACCCTGTATATGTTTTAATTTCATACCGTCATAGATCTAAAAAGGTGACTTTCCATCTTATTTTAATATGGACCTAGATAAATTTCAAAATTTATCATTATTTTCAGTAATTTACAGTGATTTATAGACAGGACTTTGTAATGGCCAAATTGAGTCTGGCGGAAAAACTGTGCCGAATATCAATAGTCTTATGCAACACTGTTCAAAATATCAAAAGTATCAAAATAGGTACTTAAAAAAGTGTTACCCTAAAAAGAATTATTTCTGGTAATTTTCCGACTTGAACTCATGACCTCCCGGTTTTGGGAAAGCATCCTTACCACCACCGCTAAATTTCAGTATGCACTCTGAGTTGTGATACATATTTTTCATCATAGCTTCGCGTTTATAAATCTATTTTAAGAAACATATTTACCGACTATAAATAGGGGTCAAAAGGAATATTTAATGAGTGCCAGGTCATTGTAGATAAATAATACAAAACATTTGACAGATGAAATGACCATTTTTCCTTATTTGGCAATACTTATTAGCATATCAACGGTCAGGTCATCTTAAACTGAAATACCACGTGATTTTTACCGTTATAACTCGCCTTCTTATCAAGTTTTCCTCGTGAAATTCCCAACGACTTCGTTAAATAATGCTTTTTGATTGGTCTTAACATGGGAAATATTGGGTTCATCTCAAAATAGATAAAACAGTTATCAATTATCTGGTCAAACGGTTTCTGAACAAAGAGAGAATGTATTGAGATTTGATATCCAAAGGTAGTAATAATCTTCGACAAACTTAATTTTATAAAAAATATTCGATTTTTTATCAAAACAACTTGCTTAAAATCTTTCACTTTTGACTCGGCCCCTATGCAAATCAGTACTATTATTGGTTATACAATTCGCTGTTCCGTTTAATACAGACACAAGTAGGTATGAAAAGGTGAAAGTTAACATGTAGACGGACGGACAAAATCATTATTTTACGTTCAAAAATTCTGAAAAACCAAACTCGTCATGGTATTAGTTGGAAAATATGATATGACAAGAAAAAAATACGTTTATTAATTCATTTCTGAGATTTTTGGCGAAATGTTGGTCCATATAGAAGTCAAACGGACTATAATGTATTTTTCCCAATATATCACATGTTGGCGCTTTTTCTTCATACTAGTAATTTGATTTCAAAACAATGTTAATTCAATTAAGAAATGAATAGGCACAATGTATGAAACTAAAATACAAGTCATACTGTTCATGTACGAATTAACAATGCTTGTTTAGGAGAACTAAAGATCATCAAAATTCTTATGTATGTTAAAGAATTTATCAAAAAAATGTATATATAAATTTGCTATCGCCAGATTAATTACTGCTTCCGAATCCAAAAGATTCAAAACTCTATACCCTAAATAAATTTTACGATCCGATCAATATTTATTCACTAGGTAAAACGCACTGGAAACTCACAAAAACATTTCTGTGCTTTTCTTTTAAGAGTTAGTGCCTTAAAAACATGCATTTTAAACAAAAATGCATTTTACTCCATATTAACGTAAAATGGATAAAATCAAATTTGACAGACTTCATAATCGTAAACAAAATAAAAAAGGTAAATTTAATCCAAAGCACTTTCGACTGTAGAAGCAAATAAAGTTAACGAAATGGGAATATGATTTATTTCGTTTCAGTGTATAGTAATTTACATAACTTGTGTCAATCATAAACGGACAGTTTTGATTATTTCAAGCAAGAAAGCATTAAAGCGTCTAGTGAAAAGATCACTTTGAAACTGACATAGTGCTGTTTTGTGGCGAGAATATGTATAGGATAGCTATCTAGTCAAGCCAGATAGAAAATCTCGTGCCGCGGTATATAGGAAAGGCTGACGCTCGTGTCTATTTCCGATAAACCACGACACTCGTTTTCTGTCCTATACATAATCTACCGTTATCTCTCGCAGTCTATTCCTAAGCACGCTAAGGAAAACATTGAGAGAAGAGAAGAAAATGCAGATTGAAATGCTGATTATCAAATTATTTAGATTTAAGTTTTTTTTGGTTGTTGTTGTTTTCTCAATCTAAACGCCTACAGTTGTTCAGGCAGTAGCGGATAGTTAACGAAATTATCGAATCATATGTTTCTTTTACAAAACAAAATCTATACTTAGTTCCAAAAGAAAGTGTGCACTTTTGAATTTTGAATATCTCTGAAAATACACAATCTATCGTCATGAAACGCCGTATGACTATCCCAAAGAGTATGTGCAAACGATATTTGAAAACAAAAATTGCGCGTTGAGTAAAAATTTTCTGCTACATTGAGACGTTTGATTTTGCATATTTTGCATGTGCATCGCGCATTACATCAATCATTGGTGTGAAAATGCATTCAGTTGAATCTTTTCGGCTTTCCTAATAAAAAAAATCACATCTTCAATACAATTTTGCACGATGCTGCAGCGTTGTTTGACAACCAATAAACGTCGTTGAACAAAATCGAACCTTGTCAGATTTAGAACGCCTTCATGTTCCAAAAGAATTCGAGGTCGTCATTAAAAGGCCTCTATTAAGCAAATCGAGATATCACAGAACGCCATAGCATCATTCAACTAGAAGGTACTGGCCTAGCAACGTAGCAATGTCTAACGTTGACTTACACGTAACGTCTACATAAAAATCAAAACTTTTGTTTGGAAATGGCTTGGAATGGCATCTTAAACACTATATAATGCAACATCAACACATAGCTCTTGCAAAAGAAAAAGATGTAAGGAGGTCAAATCTCAACAATTTAAGTTCTGTCTGCGCATATCAGCATGTGATACTTTATCTAAAACTGATTGGACTTTTAATTCCTAAAGGTCTTGACTAAAGTTTGGTATCAAATTAATTCCATAATTTTACTCCAACTTTGTAAAAATCAAGAAAATGTAAAAAGAGAAAGTGCACACTTTCTTATGGAACTCAGTATATATTGTGTGGTACAAATTGGTAGGGAAATATGTATTCTTTCATTTGAAACAAATTTCGGGATACTAATGTTGTTTATACGTTAGTTAGTTAGTTTGTTTGTTTGTTTGAATGGGTTTTACGCCGCTTTCAAAAATTTCGCAGTTATATCGCGGCGGCCGGAGCACCTAACAATGGATTCCTGGTATTTCTTTCACCTGTACTACCATTACACCCTTTCCTAGCCCCCGACTGCTATCTCACATAGGTTTACGATTATATACCCATTGGTGAGAGACAAACGTCGGAAAGGATATTTGCCGCCACCTGGGATCGAATCCACGACTTCCAGATTGGAAGTCTTATGCCTTACCAACTGCGCTATGGTGGCGGCTCTGTTTATACGTCAGATAAACGCTTTCTGTACCCAGCACTAATTAGGTCAATAGCGGATAGGTTCGGGTAATAACAGATCGGTAGTTGAGGGAAAGTCTCAAAAGTCTCAAAAGGGCTGTAAATGAGTAATTTTGATCCATAAAAGCTCGCAGGTCGGACTCAGACAGAACTAAATCAAATTTAGATAATTGAAAAAAATGGCAGATTAGCAGACTTAAAAAACATTTTGGTGAAGCAGAAAAATAATTATCGGTTTGATCCCACCGTTCGATCCTACAACCTTGTAGCTACAGTTTTCATTAAGCTGTGATTACAAAAATTTAGAATCAAACGACAACATACTGTTTTAACGAACACACATTTGTTGCATATCTCACACGAAAATGGATTACCAGAAATTCCGAAAAACAAATATATATGTTCACCATCCTATAACTTCCTAAAGAAATATTTGTACCAAGATGCATTCATACAGTTTCCCCAAAAAGATTCGACTTCGGTCATACTGCGTAGCTCGTGTTCAAGTATTCTCTTAAGCATACACATTCTGTATCATGCTTTGCTTGGCGATAACTACAATGAGCTACAAGTTATCCTAGACAAGGCAAAAAGTGTACGGTGGATTGCCATATTAATGTGGGACTGGTCACTGACGTAGTAATGTTGTTGGGCAAAACATGTCCATATCACCGTTCTCTGATATTGTTTAGTGATTCAGTAAATAAGTGATCAAACAAAATCTCGAAACTACAGCTGAGTAAATGGCAAAATCTTTCTAACCAAACAGTCATATAATATTGATGAAATAAATATGTAGGCAAAATGTACCGCAAATGTGTTCATAAAACTTCAGTAGCCCCCCCCCCCCCCCCCCCATGAAACGGATGCCTAAAGCTTGAGAATTGAAAGTTGTGGATTGATGAACTGAACCATAAAACTTTATTCTTAATAACAGCCCTGTAATAGATGTATGGAGTATCGTTTGTAATTATGTAATCAATGGATCTCATTACACCTGCTAGATTTGCAGAAGAAGGCTTGTGGTTGTCAACAAACGATGCCCATCAGTTATGAATATAGTTTAAATATGTTTGACTAGTACCATCAATATTCATCTATCTGCTTCTTAATTTTGAGTGATGAAAATGCCCTAGTTATACATTAATGTCACAAGAATGAAACTTGTCATACTGTACTTAATCGGGATTATTCAAGTTTTCATGGGGATTAGACAAAGATCAGCCAGAACATTCATTTTAGTCTGGTTTAGTCTTCGACAGCTATAATGCTTAAAGAAGAGGTTGTTCGTGAGTTCCATCGTCATTAAAATGATTGAACACAGTAAATATTTTAGTGGTCACAGTAATTTGTTGGTGTTTAGTGGCTTAAAAAATCAGCATACCCCAACCCGTGAAATAATTCTTAACTTTATTTGTGTTAAAGGTAAGAAAAACTCTTTTGGAATGAACTGACTGTTCTTGGTTTATATTTGTCTTTTTCAATGCAAAGAGAAAATCTGAGTCATGATTTTTAGTTTTTTGACAGTTGATGTTCTTGAAACGGCCCCCGTGAAACCATTTCCACTCTCGAGAACTATCCGCTACTGCCCGAACCGGGAGATGTTTTCAACAGGCGATATTTTAGTTATTTTTGGACAATTTTCTACCCAGATGTGTTGATATAGTATGAAATATGGATATCTACAAAATGATACTAAGAACTTGTTGATTGGCTTTGATTTAGATGAAAAATTCAAGTCCGAGTGCCTGCTATTGAATTTACTCTGGACCAGAAAATACAGCTTCCGGAAGTCTCATTTTGGTTACAGTGAATTGAAAGTACAAACGAGGGAGGATTTGGCTAAGAAATCCCTCGAATATCAAATTGCATCATGGAAAAATTAATTTTATTGAAATATTCCGTTTAAAAAAT
Source organism: Fragum whitleyi (assembly GCA_948146395.1). Classification (NCBI taxonomy): domain Eukaryota; kingdom Metazoa; phylum Mollusca; class Bivalvia; order Cardiida; family Cardiidae; genus Fragum; species Fragum whitleyi. Next base: position 51,574,213 of record OX411557.1, on the reverse strand, counting down.
AAGAGATCGATTTAGAAACAACCTATCCACTTTACCTAAAATTCCGCTACTGCCTGAAACACTGTATATAGATGCGAAAAGGGGTTTGTTATAGATAAATTGGATGGCATCGTGAAATTGATAATGTGAATTACTTCGGAATGATATCGGAATGAGGGGAAGGAACGAGGTTTTTTTTAATGAAGTATAAGGGCGATTATACCTTTTGGATAATTTGTGCAGTTGTTCGAAATTTGCGATATTTAAGCTTTTTCGCGTGCAGGTAATACCGTTCAAGCATGCATCAACGCACATAATATTTTGAATTTGTAGATTAAGTCCGGAAAATTGATTAGTTTTCCTCAATTCTGTCTGATTCATATTTATCTCCTCTGACCGAAGGTCGGAAGAAATATTGCGATACCGGGTTTCCCGTCCGGCGCCCGCCCGTCTGATCGTATGTCCGCCTGTCCGTCCATCCATGCGTTAACTTTTTCTTATTAACGCTCTAAAGTCCAAGGTTTTATCCAATTTTCTCAGAAAATCCTCGTTAATGCTCTGAAGTCCCGTTTTTATCAGATTTGTTTCAAACTTGCTCAGAGTGATTGATTCATTACAATTATTGCTACATTTAAAAATGCTTTTGATCGTATGCGCGTCACAAGAAAAGGGGAATATTATATATTTGAAATAAGATTTTTAAGAATTCATTGATAACACTTCTTCATATATGCTTGGAATTTAAAGCATTAACTCTTAAGTATTCTACATCACGTGACCATGTGCCTATTGATTGGGTCTGGTGGTTTCATACTGCGTCATAGAAAAGAGAACATTTATGTTTAATCTTTCTTGTTAACAAAACTCCTCTTTATTTATGGATAAATAAATGTGAAACTTTCATAGAAATTCCATTTCCAGTGACTATGTGCGTTTGTGACTTTTTAGTCATATGTTCATACCGCGTCATGATTAAAAGGGCCTTTATGTATATTCTTCATTAACATAACTCCTTTATTTATACATGGGAGATAGTAAACTTTTCATTTAGAATTCTACATCATGTGACCATGTGTATATTTACGTGGTCTGGTGGTTTTATACTGCGTCATAGAAAGGGGGCCTTAATGTTTACTTTCTTGTTAACAAAACTCATCTTTACTTATGGATATATAAATGTGGAACTTTCATGGAAAATTCATTTTCCAGTGCATTTGTGCTTTTGTGACTTTTTAGTTTTATACCGCGTCAAGAAAAAAAAGGGGCTTGTATGGATATTCTTCGTTAACACAACCCCTTCGTTTGTACAAGGAGGATGAAACAATTCATTTAGAATTCTACATCATGTGACAATGTGCATATTGATATGGTCTAGTGATCTAATACCGCGTCATAGAAACAGTGGCCATAACGTTAACTTCCTTGTAAACAAAACTCCGCTCATATTAATTGATACATTCATGTTACATTTTCACAGAATATTCCAGTTACAGTGACTATGTACATTTGTTGCTGTCAAGTTATATGTCACGTCATGGAAAAAAGGAGCCTTTATGTATGTTTATTGTTAATACAACTCCTTCATTTATTCATGGAAGTATATGAAAATTCCGCTTAGTATTTTACATCGTGTGACCATGTGCATATTGATATGATCTGGTGATTTTATACAGTGTCATAGAAAAGGGGCTGGGATAAATGTACACTTCCTTGTAAACAAAACTCCTCTATGATAAATGGATATATTCGTGTGGAACTTTCAAAGAATATTCCGTTTCCAGTGACTATGTTCGTTTGTGGTTGTTTGGTAATTAGCCGCGTCATGAAAAAACGAACCTTCATGTATATTTCTTATTAACACAACTCCTTCATGTGGGGCATGAAAGAAAATTTCACTAAGTATTCTACATCAGGTGACCATGTGAATATTGATGTGATCTGGTTATTTTATACTGACTCATAGAAAATGGGTCCTTAATATAAACTTTCTTCTTTAAACAAAACTCATCTTTTATTAATGGATGCAATTATGTGAAACTTTCACAGAATTTTCCATTTCCAGTGACTTTATGCGTTAATGGCTGTCTAGTTATATGCCGCGTCATGACAAAATAAGCCTATATGTATATTCATTGCAAATACAACTCCTTTATTTATACATGGAAGTTAATAGAAATTTCACTTAGTATTTTATATCATGTGACCATATGCATATTGATGTGGTCTGGTGATTTCATACTGCGTCATAGAAAAGTACGTGGGCCTAAATGTAAACTTCCTTGTAAACAAAACTCCTCTTTTATTAGTGGATACATTCATGTGGAACTTTCACGGAATATGTAGGATGTAAAATGTATCGTTTATTTGATGAATATTATCGATTATCTTTTATATCCCTTAAAAACATCCAAATCTCTCAAATACCTCTCAATCAATGTCAGTCCTAAATCTTTTAAAAAGTCATTCACCCTGTTAATTTCATGATATTCCCCACTGTACATTGTAACACTGGTCACCACACGAGTTTGTCAAGTCATTTGAAAAAAATGTAACATTCAAACACTCCCGATGAAATAATATGTGACCCGTCACGCGAAAAGGGACCATCTGGGAAGTGCGTAAAATGTCGATCGATGTCAGACTGCGCAGATTACGCAGATTGACTAGGGTCGGAAGTTTTCGCACATTACTAATTTTCAGAATCTAGAATAATTAATCTATCTTCTTATGAAACAATTTTTGAAATGCCACATTCGCTTGACCTGTTCTTGGACCAATCTCTTTTTTCAAATATTTATTTTACGGAGTTTCCAGATGGTACCTTTTCGCGTGATGGGTCATATATTTCAAATACAAGGAAATTGATATATTGTTTGTGAAAAACTCTTTATTGTCCACAATTTTTTCTTCTCGTAAAAAAATGGAATAGACAGCTATTGTGTTCGCATCTGCAACGAGAAGTCGGGGAAAACGAGCCCTGCGTTCAGGATAAAAACGTTAGCGAAGCGCTTACAAAATGACAACTCGCTTTGCACGTATGTGCACGTACAAAGTGGGGTATCATCTCAAAGCGCTCGCGAAACGCTTTTACATCCTGAACACAGGACAGCCCTACGTTCAGTATGAAAACGTTACCGAAGCGTTTTCGAAATGATACCTCGCTTTGCGCGTATATGCACGTGCAAAGCGGGGTATCATCTCAAAACGCTCGCGAAACGCTTTTACATTCTGAACACAGGGCAGCCCTGCGTTCAGGATGAAAACGTTACCGAAGCGTTTTCGAAATGATACCTCGCTTTGCACGTATATGCACGTACAAAGGAGGGTATCAACTCAAAACGCTCGCGAAATGTTTGTACATTCTGAACACAGGGCTGATTCGTTGTTGACGAGCATTCGTTGTTTGCGCATGTCATATTTTCTGAAGATCGACAGTGGGCCTGTATTTAGAATGCAACTTATCGGAAGATAACAAACAAAATTTTGCATTTTTGATTTGTGTATATTAATTTATAAGATATGTTGAAATTACTTTTTGAGTTCATAGAAGTATGAAATAAAATAATATCACACTGTATTAATATGCGAAGTGGATTCATACAAAGGTGTGACAAGTTTTTTCTAGTTTCATACAAAAATAAATAAATAGGCACTTACAAAAGTGTTGCGCGGACCCCTCGATTTAATGCTGATCATTCAAACGTACTAATAAAATTCTATATAAGTTAGTTTTATTGTCAACATCTGTTTTATTTCCAAATATATTAGTATCTAGGTGATATCACTGTATTTTATGATGCGAGTTATGTTGGTATAATTTCTGTACCACGTTAAGTATTTTGATTACTTCAGGTATTGTTGAAGTAACTTTCCCAAATTTACAAACCCTTTCAGACATTGGGTCGATTGCTTGAAAATAGAAATGGTTATCGATAAAACCGATGATTTTTGCAACATTTATTCTCAATCGCCAAAAGTTTCATTTTGCAATGAAAAACAATCAATAATTGTATTTAAGCATGAAATATCGATGAATTACTTGAAAATCTGGTCATCGAAATCAGCGAAAGTACCAAAAAGATAGATAGATAGTTTATTTGACGTAAACTTTACAGTTTCTTGTCATATATAAACGTTTTACATAATATAACACATGACATATATACGAACAGATTACAATAATTTTCATGAATGTCTGGAAGAGTAGCTGAAAAAGAGATAAAATAACAGAATATCGCAAAATTAAGTATTGAATTCTGTGTCAGTTCTATGCAAAAAACCTTCGTTTAAAAATTTACAAAGATTCAAAAGAGTATTTTTATCATTTGAATTAACCAAATTAACAAATTTCAACATATTCGGACGAGAATAGAAATGTTTCTTCAAATAAGTTTTTCTCATGTCAGCGAAAAAAGGACATTCTAGCAAAAAGTGAAATTCGTCCTCTATTTCATTCAAGTCGCATGCTAAGCACAAACGCTGATTTCTTTCGACCCTATTATGACCATGTCTACCAGTTTCTATCCGCAGGGTGTGAGACGACAATCTAAATTTGGATAAGTACAATCTCCACTTACGAGGGAGTGCATTTAGATAGAAAGATATATTATAATCGACTTTTAAATTTCTGTACGTACATAACACAGGACTGCTATTTAAACCGTTGTATAAAGTTTGTCTGAATTCTTCTAGCAACTGTTGTTTAAAGATTTTGTGGAAGTTATTATGATTAACGCTTAATGGGTCATTCCACACGTAACTAAAACCATGATCGTTTAATAGTTTTTTAACACCAGTACACCAATTATTGTCTTTACCACTGCAGGCAAGTAAAGCATCATAAGATGTTTTTATTAAAATGTTGTTTGAGGATATGATTTTCCCCCAGTATTTTATAATTCTAGAATGTTTGTTAATGTACAAGGGATACCTTCCCAGTTCATGATAGACAGCTGCATTAGCAGTGGAACTTTTAACATTAAGCAATTTCTTACAATATTTAAGATGAATCCTCTCAAGATTCGTCGATTTGTAGAAACCATTGATTTCACAAGAATATGAAAGGGTTGATCCAACGAAAGCATCGAACAACTGCAATAGTGTCGTAGTTTCAAAGTCAATTTTTTTTTTTGTTTTAGCAAGTAGTATATTTAAGGCCTTTAACGCTTTATCGGATAAAATTCTGGTGTTAACTTCAAAGTTCCCCGTGTAACTAAATGTTGTTCCAAGATAAGGGAAGGTATTGACAGTGTCTTGACTTTGCTTCGAACAAAAGAACAACAAAACACCAAACTCAATTTGCATATACCAGACGGTGGCTTTAATAGAGTGAAGACGCAGTTACAATGATGAACTTGGTTATGATGCACTTGAGCCCAACAATCGATCTTACTCCTACAGAACGTAACGCGCTCGCCCAGGAAAAACCATAGATAAAACCTTACAGGAAAAAACTATGGAAACCTGTCCCTGTATCAGAATGCGCGTTACAGCGACAGGTTCGCTATCTGTAAGCCTAAATAACCTATGCAGCTTATGAGCCTTAACAGAACAAATGATATATTACTTAGGCAAATGTTCGCGCTTGGGCCACGCTGTGTAAGCAATCTGAACCAGTACCGAAAGACAATGGCACGGATTGACCACACAAAACGGAATCAGCGATAACTACTCGATATCATGAATGACTTTTCATAATTTTGTCATTTAAAAACCCGTGTTGTTTGAGAAGAAAAACCTAGTACAACATTTCAAAATAATTGATACGCAATACATATATACACACACACATATATATACATTTTTTTTTAAAAGAGCCTTTACGGACTGCGTCGTCTGGTAGAATGACTACACCTTACAATTTGTTCATATAAATACTCAGCTCTCCAAATACCCCGTGCAAATCCTGACCAATATGTACTATTGAGTAATATGTACGCGATTAATATATTAACCCTTTGCAAAACGTGACGCCCAAGACAAATATTTCACGCTATACTTTCGAAACGCGTGAAATTGATAGTCTTGACTTTGCTTCGAACAAAAGAACAACAAAACACCAAACTCAATTTGCATATACCAGACGGTGGCTTTAGAAAACGAAAAGAGCGGGCTGGAGGAATGGAAATGGCATGAATAAAAAACAAAGCATTTATAACTCATAACCAGAGAGCAAGTGATCTTGTTACTTCTAATCTCCTCTCCAAGGAGTCAGCCACATAGCCGTCTTTACTGTTTTCTCCTTTCCACGCCCATGCCTTTTCCAACAACGTTTGTTAACGTTTGCATTCGCGGCCGTGGTAGCACCCCCTGTGCGAAGGTAATAAATTCCGATGCTAAGATCGCCAACAATCTCTCTCAATCTCGATACTAATGATTCTCTAGTACGTGTATAACTGAGCTTTTTATCTTTGCGAATGAGTTTACATACCTCTTTAGAACGGAAACACGGTCGGAATAAGAACATAGCATCTGAAACATTTAAATCTGCTAAATCAAAGTAGCGCTTTAACATAGCGTACGGACAAGCCTCGGTCGTTCTTTTCGCAATAACAACCTCATTACCGTGACGATATTGGTCAGTTTTGCTCTTCTTTATTATATATAAAGACACATGCTTGTCAAAAAAAATTTAACATCGTTGCAGCGTAAGTTAATCATTTCATCAAATCCTAAAAACCCTGAAAAAGTAATCAAAATCATAGCTAAATCTCTAATAACGATGAGATCAGTACAACCAGTGTATTTTTTTACACAGAGTCACCAAATTGTCCGATGTTACTGGCTCCTTCTTATTCACTGGTTTAGAAGATAAACGTTTAGAAGTTTCTACAAGGTTTGTAACATATGAATTACTTGTAGGATCGAAGTGATTGTGTACTGAATGAACCCACTTGATGCTGTATACTGTAACCGAAACAACTGAATATGATGATTTCTTGTCTATCAAGTCTGTTATGTAAAGCGCCACGTGAATAGGAGACGCCGGTTAAGCTGACCCCCTTTAGATGTAATGAACTGCTCCCACTTTTTAAAGTAACTATAGTATTTCGCACTTGTAGAATTACCCTTGGACAACACCAGAAAATCTGCCATCTTCCTCGAAAGATCACCAAAAGACTGTTTATCTAACCCAATGTTTTCCGTTTCTTGAAATATACGATTCCTCAATTCTAGCTCTGAAGATAGAAAACATGGCACATGTTTAATAATTACATTTAAAAACGTACAGCTACTAACGGAAATTTCAATGGTCTTCCATCGAAAATGCCGTTCCTACCTTGACCTCTTTTTGTCAGTCTACCTGGTGGAAATGAAATGAAATCAAGCCCAAATTCGGCTTTCTTATTCCCTACAGGAAAAAGTAAAGGCCAAAATGGCGCCGATTTCCACATCGGTACAATTAACGTGCCCTTGCATTTATTTTGCTTTATTTCATGGATGCACTGACTAACTAATCTAGGTGGTGGTAGAAACCAACATACGTCTTCTGTCCATTTATAAACGAATGCATTTATACCACAGGTACCTGGGCACACATGCTTTAAATAATTTTGCACTTCGAATTATAATCCGAAGCAAACATGTCACATGAATAAGGACCCCATTTTGTATCTAGACTTAAATATAGAATTCTTCATGGACCAGTCCTCGCTGTCAAAGCATTCACTTAAGAAATCCGCATGGATATTGTATTTTCTTGGAATCCACTGCAAATATAAAGAAACATTTCGTTCTTTACACGATTCTAAAACACGTAATGCAGTATCCTGCAACATTGGTACTCTACTACCTACTATTAAAATTCTAGAAACGTTCTGGTTATCAGTCTTCACTAAGACATTATGCCCTTCCAGGCTTTCTAAAGAGCTATTCAAAACCCTATATATAGCCTCAAGCTCTCTCCATGTCGAACTCAAGCCGCTCTCTGACTCTGACCAACAGCCAACTACCTGACTATCGTTTCTACCCTGTATATAGCCCCCAAAACCAGCTCCACTGGCGTCACAAAAGACAACGGGATTATTCTGATCACAAACAGTTTTACTAGACTTGACGGATAAAAAATAACTTTTATTCATACTTCTTAGATTTTCTCGCCGAAAAAGAACCTCTTCTAAAGCTTTTTTATTGATCTCGACTTTTGAGTTCCAACTAGCTCTGCTGACTACGCAGTGATTTAATGTTTGAGTTCTTAAACGTACATCAGGGCCAACTGCGCTATGCATAGAAATTAATTGACCATCCAAACACGCAACCTTTCTGACCGGAAAAGTGAGGTGACTCAGGCTCGCTTTAAACAGTAAAAAGTCTATCAAATCGAAAGTTCGTTTTAATCTTTCTTTGACGGAAATATGGCCTTCCAAAGTATTCCAGTCATACCCCAGCCAAGAAATACACTGGCAGGGAACCCACGTGCATTTATCTTCTGCTATAATAAAACCGAAATCCTCGAGATCTTTACGGATAAAACCCGAAACTGCGACAGCCTATTCAAAATTTCTTTCTCCACCGATTCCGTCATCGAGAAACACGACTATTCGGTAAGCCCGAGCTCTCCATTTAGCAACTAAAACTCTTATAAGTTTGGTGAATATAAATCCTGCCGAGGATACACCGAAAAGAAGCACATTAAAGACGTAATATTTTTTATCTTGACAATACCCCCATGAAAACCCTAAATACGTGCGATGATCTGGGTATATCATAACATGGTAATACGCCCCTCTAATGTCGAACGAAAACATATAGTCACATTTAACAAATAATTGCTTGGCTATTGACTGATCTTCAAAACAACACTTATACTTAATCAAATCCAAATTTATGTGCCGGCAATCGAGAACTAGTCTAGGTTTACCTGTTCTAACCGTACGCCACTGTAAGAAGGTTAACAACGTATGGCGGGGTTCTAACTTCAGATATACACCCTTTATTTAACAGATTTTGAATTTCGGTATTTACAAATGACGGTGCATCTAAAGACGACTTATTATTTTTAAGCTCGATGCTGACTGAAATGTTACGAAAAGGTAATTTATATCTATTCTTAATTACATCTAGAACATAAGTATTAGCTCCAGCATTTACCCAATGTGCATAGTATACTGACAGCCTACCGACCTGCGATACAACCTTTTCGTCCTGAAATGAATTTACATTATTATTACATAAAGTAAAAGTACTTATCTTTGACTCAGCACCCTGAATGGTATTATCTTGCACCTTACTGTCCTGCCTCCAGTGACCAGCTCGCCCACAAGGAAAGCACAAACCCGGCTTTCTACCATTACCATGACGTTCATTCCCCTGGATTGTTTGTTTCTTGCTCTGTGTTGATGGAATAGCGTTGGATACCCTAGATTGAAAATACGGCGTAAAACGTCGAGTTCGCTGTCGTCGTTCCTGTTGTATTTTATTTGTGATAAATGACGCTGCGAACCAATAACCCTCTGCTCAAAGTCCTCTAGTTTTACAGACAAAAGCTGCTCCAACTCGGTCAAAAATTTGCTTTCGGTAGCCATGTCACGTGTTGTGAAAAAGCGTAGTTTAAAAAAGAGCCTTTACGGACTGCGTCGTCTGGTAGAATGACTACACCTTACAATTTGTTCATATAAATACTCAGCTCTCCAAATACCCCGTGCAAATCCTGACCAATATGTACTATCGAGTAATATGTACGCGATTTATATATTAACCCTTTGCAAAACGTGACGCCCAAGACAAATATTTCACGCTATACTTTCGAAACGCGTGAAATTGATATTCTATTTTTTCGCCGTTGTAAAACCAAACTTCTTTTGCTTTAAGTGTACCCTTTTTCCTGAAGACCATGACTTTTGTTTTAGCAGTGTTTACTTCTAGGCCCCATTTGTTGCAATAAGTTAACAATTTATTTAAACTATTTTGTAAATCTAATGGGTTTTCACTTAAAATAACGATATCGTCTGCGAAAAGAAGAAGTAAGATTTTTACATCATCAAAATTTAAACCGCACGAAGTGTCTCCCTGCAAATAAAGTTCTAAGTCCTCGATGAAAAGAGAAAATAATAGGGGTGACATAATCTCCCCCTGTTTACCAAACAGATTTACCCTACTTTTGTTCATTTTGAATTCCCTCTTTGACGTTATCAAAGCGGAACCAAATAACAGATGAGCCTGTGCGTGCCATATCCAACAATTTGACATGTGCGATAGGTGCAAACATTGAGTAACGTAGACATTTCCAACAATTTGAAATGGTCGTGAGGTGCAAACACTGAGTAGCGTAGACAGCCACAAACTGTAAATATATGGTTACCTGATCGTCTACAGATACTTTGAGATCTTGTCTTATCTACTAAACGCATGGTGAAGACTCTTGTCAGACTGTGCGGATAGAGTCTTTGCTTTGCGCAGATTCGAAATCGTTGGAAATCTCAGGCACTAGCTCAAATGATGCCATGGTAATCACGCGCAAGATGACGCACTTTAAGAAAAATTGTCCTGAAATGTTCTCACTTTACATCAAAGGTATATATTAATCGTTTGTTTTGCGTGTAAGATCGTTAAATCTTTCATCTTGTGAAACAATCAATGAAAGATATAGATGAAAATCGGTTTGTCAGTGTAAGATGGACAACAAAACTATATTAAAGATTTCCTGTAAATTTAATTTATACATCCAATATAATATTCTTTCGTAGAAGGAAAAAGAATAAAAATTAAGTGGGTCATTACATCGTCCTTAGTTTTACACCTAGAAACATCTATAAATTGACAAGTTGAATGGTTTTTGAATGATTTTGGAATAGAATTAAATGAGGGAGGCAATTTCAAGGGAGGCAAAACATTTTAAGGAAATTTAGGACATTTTTACATCCTTTTAACACTTTAATAGATTATTGGGAATTTAGGGAAGCATTCTGAAAGTTTGGGAGTCCTTGCATAATATATAGATTACCTATTTTAAGCACTTAACTTGTTTTTAGCTTTTATAAGAATTAAAATATATATATATATATACATGTATATACTAGGATATAGTTCAAAATACCAACGTAATTACTTTCTGTAACACTGGATCCAAAAGGATACAAGAACAGTTGAATGATTACATAAATGTGAGAAATATTATTGTTCTAACAATTGATTATCATTTTATAACCCTACCGCTTTCGAAACTCCTTTTTTCTTCGTCAGGGGGCCAACGAGAACTGACAGTGAAAATGAACAACAACAACAACCTTTTCATTAACATGCTGGCGAAAAGATGCTGGCGAAAAGATGCAGGTCAGATAAAATCGATTAATATTTGGGTCAAACTATATGTCGTTTTTGTTTATCCCAAAAGGCTGGATCGTGTTAAGTCGTCTAATCTAATAAGTTTCCCGTGCTTTACGTTGCTTAACTGTCCATTCGTTGTAGTCCTCAATGCAACAAAGGTCAATGTCATGAAATGAGTTACCGTTGCCATGGAAATGCTCTACCACTGGAAATCTATTGAACCGACAGGTTTTCCAATCAGATCTATGCAAGTTCATACGTTTTGTTGATCGGCAGTTTTGTCTCGCCTACATATTTCTTCTCGCATTTAATATTTCCGGTTGTACTGTTTCGGTGTACTTTTTTCAAGCTTTTCTCGAAGTCATCCAGATGCGTGTGACGTCATATAACCCCATGTGCAAAGAGACGCCCTTTCATGACTGCACCCTAATTAATCTCGAGGTCTATTCCATAGAATCACCGACCGAGTGTTTCCGATTGTGTTAATGGGTCAACTTATTTGTCGCCCGCACGGGTCCCGATTTTGTTGTTTTTCAGCCGGGACACAATTAGAAACCAGCTTATATGTTCCGGCTAATAAGATGTTGCATAACGTTTTCAAATTATACCCCACTTTGCGCGTGCACGTGCGCGCAAAACGGATTTAATTCGAAAACGGGTTACGTCATCTTGTCAGCCGGAACATAGAGCTGGTTTCATATTGTGGCCCGGGTGAAAAATGGGACCCGTTCGTGCGACAAATAAGTTGGCCCAATGTCTTTTGAATAAGAGTCTGAAATCGGGTTTGGGACAAAACTCTACAGCGACATTCACCTTTGCCTTCCATTCGGAACACCACTCGGCCGATCTCACGATCTACCTCGGATGTATTCGAAACACCACTCGGCCAATCTCACGATGAAACTCGGATGTACATAGACGGACGGACTATCTTTTAAAATTACTGGAAAACCGTAGAAAAACTCGATGAAGTCGGTTAAAATGGCGTTAACTCTCGAAACTTTGACTCAAAACATTCGGTATCGCCAACGTTACTGGTTTCAGTCAGTGACGTGAAACCATCGTATCCTTAGATAAATATCGTTCGATTCTTTAATAACGGCTGAAAAATCTTAATTTTTGAGAATGACGAATCATTCTCAATTACAGTAAAAATAGAAATCTTAAGATAGGCGCCGGTTGTTTCAGCTCTTGTTTTTCTTACACTGTTTCCGCCTAACAAATTATACAATTTTGTTACATACCCATCCGCCTTAAATACATCCGAGATCTGTTGCAGATTACGGAAATGGCAGAGTGATGTTCCGAATGCTTTGCCTTCATGAACAGTGCCGAAACAAAAAGGTCTAGGACTGGATAGACGGATGGAATGGGTATACAGACAAGCCTAGTGAAACCTATTATACACCCTATACTTCTTAAATGATTGGGTCATCGTTATGGCGTAGTTGGTAGCGCATCGGAACATCAATCTAAAAGTCTCGGGTTCGATCCCCGACGGCGACACTCATCCTTTCCGACTATTTGTCTATAACCATTTGGTTGATAATCGCAGATTTATGTGGGATAGCAGCTGGAGGCTAGGAAAGGATGTAATGTTAGTACTGGTAAGAGAAATACCAGGGATCCATTTTTAGGAGCTCGAGCCGCCGCGATATAACTCAAACATTGTTGTAAGCGGCGTAAAACCCCATTCATACAAACAAACAAACAAATCATAATTTGTAGAGAAAAAGTGAACCAAGAACTTTTTTACCGAACATCTTTTTTAATTATTATAAGTACAGGAGTGTCAATGGCGAAAAAATAACTTAGTTTGCTTACAATCTTTGAAACGGTTAATCTCTCAGTAACCTTGCCTCATATTCAAAATCGAATTATTATCGGTCAAAACTGTCATTTTGGTGTAAATATCGCAAACCTAAAAAATTCCAAGAATATAACAGTATTAAACGAAAGTAATGAATAGAGAATAACTTGTTAGTGTCTTTAAATTCCAATGTTATCTGGTTGAGGTAGGGAGAATTTATCATGACGAGGCTTGATATCTTCTCGTGGCCGAAACCAGATAACATTGATATTTTGAGACACTTACACGGTATTCTATTTATCATGCAATCATTTTCCAGCGCTTGATATGATAAACCCTTTAAATGCACATGCGCGAAATAATTTTGTCGACAGATTTTTTTTTTGTAATTTTGAATATTTGTTAATTAAAATAGTTTAAGCAAAAATATAAAAAAAATGGGGGTCATCGCATCCGATTTTTGAGAAATTGACCCCTTAAATACGCATTTTTTTTAAACAATTTTTCACTGATTTTCGAGTGATTTTGTAGATCAATGTCTAGGTTGCTTAATCGTCGTTTTTTCCGACATTGAAGATTCATTTTTAATCAAAACTTTCTGAGCCATTTAAGGATGAAATTACCGGTTCATATGGTAAAGTTTTGTAAGCTTTGCATAAATTTTCGTCCATGAACACAAGAGAAATAACGCGAGCGGTCCTGGTAAGGAAATACGTATTTTTTCCAGAATTTCGCGTATGTTTATGTACATAGCCTTAAAAATAAGAATAGCCTTAAATTTAACACACATTTAGCGCATTCAAATCCAATGTCGTTCGTACCAAAAAATAATATGTCACTGGCAAACATATGGATCCTAAACATCGACGTCGGAAATCAACGTTGACGACGTTGTGTAGTGTTTTTCGCATGAAAACCGCTTCGCGCTTTGTGTCGCTATGTTAAAATGATTTTTACAAATACAGGTAATATATTTAAGCAAAGAAATACCCACTTCCTTTTTAGAAACATTTTAATATTTCAAATTTACTCATTCAAAATAAATTTGTGGATGTTTTAATTATATTTAGTTACCAAAAAACATGTCGATGAGTCAGATAAGAAAGAAAATATGAAAATAATGAAAAAAGAAAATAGGTTGTTTGATTAATTTTCACATAATTACTTACTTCCTGGGATTATTTAGTCTATGTCAGTTGTAGATTAACAACTGGTAAAGTGTTTTTCAGATAAATTTTGTGAGAAGCGCGTAACAAGGCCGATTCGATTCATAAGGACATATCAATACCGGAGCGTTATGATTGATTTTTGGGGGTTTGTTTGAGTTGGTTTGGAATGCCACGAACGAAGCTCTGAGCGAGTGATTCACAATGATTTTGAGAGGGGTCAATTTTAGATGGTCTTAATAAAATGAAGATACGATCATTGCACGGTTTTATGGGTACATATAGCGGAAACCTTGCGACTCGTCTAACAAAAGATCAGTTCGGCTAGCCTATAGGACCCTAGTCTCAAATGACAAAAAATGAAAATAAAACAAAAAAAGAAAGCAAAGAAACTAAATAAATCTTCTATTATACGTGTTTGCATGAAATCTGCACAGGCTTTAGAGTGATGCGTTTTATTTCACATTCAATTTGCATTATCCGTTTACTCATTGACTGATATATTTAAAGTACATTTCATATGACAATGGCCATGTAGACCTAATTTCAGCAGCATTTCGTCTATAATTGCATAATATGTTCGTATTCCGGTCGTTATTGGCATACATTAACGGTCAAAACCTGGGCGTTTACGACAGAAAACGTGTATTAATCAGTAAATTCTCACGCGGTATAACGCCCGGCTTTTTTTTTTTACGTAAATATCATCGATCCGGGGCTTATACAGCTTATCAATTTCAATCTTTTTTCTGCAACATTTGCTGGCTTCAAAAACTAAAGACGTTGGCCTAATTTTCGCGTTAAATTTGGTGACGTCATGAATTTTCATGAAGCAATGGCGGTATAAACAAAAGTGACGGTACAATGCGTGAGGTATTTTTGTCGGCATTTTTGTAGGTTTGTGGCTCTTTTTGGGGCATTTCTATGAATTATTTCGCAATCTCCGCTCATTTAATTCTCTCGTCTTTCTTTTTATGCAATAATAGCACCATTTCACGTTGGTTTTTTTTTTCGGGCGTTAACATTTGCAGAGACCCTCAGAATGCTTAAACGCCCTCGTGCTTCGCAATCGGGCGTTAAGGTTCATGTAAAGTGTTTGAGACCCAATTTTTAGGGCATTCATTTGCCAAGAAAAAGCAATATGTCCAGGAAAAATTATATATCAAAATGAAGCTATTTATGAGCACAAGCAGTTGAAAAACATAAGACTGTTATAAATATAGCGGTATAGCCAAAACATTGTGGAAAAGGGTCATTTTGTACAGAACAAGCAACTGCATGACTGTTGAATAAAATTGGCTCATATTTTAACAAAGTCTAGCCGAAAGTACCATCCAGGTACAGTTAAAAACATCGTGAAATTGACAAGGTTAATGGTAATGGAATGATTTAGGAATGAAATTGAATGAGTGTGTGGAGCGACTTTTGAGTGAATTTAGTGGGAGGTAATCCAGTATTGCAAATTTTGTTCAGGATGAACAAAATTAGCAATATTGATTACCTCCCTTTAATAAAATATGCATAGAAATTCTATAGATAGCTCCATATTTCTTCAAGAAATTATCAGTCGCTAACAATTTCAATTAAATAAGTGAAATCCTGACATTAATCCTAGCCATTAATATTTTGAACGAAGTTGTTGTTATATGTTTTTCAGTTAGTTTGGAGCGTTTATGAATGGTTCGAGTGAGTGTCTGGAATGAATGTATGGAGTGCTGAGAGATCGATTTAGAATGATTTTGATTGAGTTAAATGTCAATTTCACGATGTAATTAACTGTAGTGCTACAACCATTGGTATAAAACTCAGCCCCAAAACGTAGTTATGCAAGCAATTTATTTTGACTTATTTTATAAACACATATGTCATATATGTCATTCTAATTTTGTAAACGTGTAGATCTTTTTAGGGTATGGTGTGTTATCACAACATAAATAGACATTAATTGTTTATATACCTGTAAGGTTGTTAAGCAATATATCAACTTCTATTTCACAGAATGATAAATATATAGTAATATTGTAGATCATTACATAAAAAAAAACTATAATTTGAAATAAATCGCAGAAAATATTTAACAATATTATGGTGTGATGTTGCACCATACCTTACATCTATTTTGAAAACAGACCAAACCGGTTTGACATGTATGTTGACAAAATAAACGGAAATTGATTGTTTCAAAAAAGCCTTTTGAGACCGAGTTTTATATCTAAGGTTGTAGCACTACCTGGATGGTACTTCAGACAGTACTTTGTTAAAATACGGGGCAATTTTATGCAACCGTCATGCAGTTGCTTGTTCTCTACAAAATGACCCTTTTCCACAATGTTTTGGCTATACCGCTATAGCTATGGCGGTCTTATGTTGCCTAACTGCTTGTGCTCACGAATAGCTTCATTTTGATATATAATATACCTGGACATACTGCTTTTTCTTGGCTAATAAGGTGCCCTAAATATTGGGTCTCAAACACTTTACATGAACCTTAAACCGTTTTTCGTGTCTCTGCAAATGTTAACGCCATCAAAAACCAGCATTACTCTGTAACGCTAACAGTCTTCGCATAAGCTGTAAAAGCGCCTTTTTGCCAGGCAACGTTCTGATGTCGTGTAGCAACTATAATGACGTCAAGCTGAAATTATCAGTTTCGTTTCACAATCATGTCTATCAATTTTAGTTCAAACAGAGTAATGTTCCTTTAATTTTAAATATATCGCCGCTGTGCGGTGCATCCTTTACATACATATGCCTTTAAAATCAAAGAAAATTCAGGTCAAAGTGTATGAAAATTGTTACTTATCTTGTTATGTTATCAGGCAGATGTATAAGGCCAATACAGACTTCATTTCATGATAAAAGCTGATCTTTACCAGGTATTTACTCGCAGAAATCATTGGTATTTTAAGACACTGTATTCTACTTATCATTGAATCATTTTCAGCTCGTAATTATAATCAACATTTAACTAGAGCTGCTAGAGCAGCTGACTGGTTCCACAGACCTTAATCTACTGATATGATGAGAATTTCAGAGAATAAATGAATGAATCAATTAAAATTAATTAATTAATTAATCACAGACGGATGTCAATTTACCATATTTCATTCATCAATCTTGAATTTTTCTTTGCATTTATAATTCAGCATGTAACGCTTTGAAACCTTTCATCATTCATCCATTCATTCATTCATTCATTAATCCCCCGTAACAACTAACCGTCTTCTTGGGGCGTCGCTCAAATGGGCATGTGCTACGGTAGCGACGATAAATAAACGGAAATACACACTCTTTGTCTTTCGTTTTTCGCATTTTATTATACAATTTTCATGCAATGAAGCCTGTATTGGCCTGATAAAATCTGTCTGACAGCATTTCATGATATCAGGAAGTCTATTTTTTAGAAAAAAAATACATATACTTTCATATAAATAGAATAACATGTAAGTGTTTCAAAATATCAATATTATCAGGTTTCGGCTACGAGAAATTATCATGACTCGGCAAAACCTCGTCATAATATATTCTCCCAACCTCGACCAGATAACATTGATATTTCAAGACACCTACATGTTATTTTCTATATCGCAAACTAAATCTGATAACAGATCCTATATTCCTCACGTAGCTCGCCTCTTCCATAACGATCAGCTATTAGCGAAATCCTTGTCTTACACATGTGTAAGAGCACCCTCTAAATGACATCATCAGACGTCCTCCAGCGGTGTTTATGTCATCATCGCATTTCGAAAATTTGTCTTTTACGTACTAAATTTTGTTGCTATGAGAAAAGCATCTGGGTTTTTTTTTTTGTTTTTTTTTTTCGATTTTATTTTAGGCAAGCTGAACATATCCTCGTATAGACTAGAAAAAATATTAAGTTCTCAATTATAGACTCGGTTAAGATCAGCTTGTCTCGAATTAAATCTCATACATGTACAAGGCAATTGAACCGGTCAGATCGCCCTGATGTTGGTCACAGTCAATTTTTTTTAACCTATTACCAGTTGATGTAAGGAAAATCTCTAGTATCTTACGATCTATTTAATTTTACTTAATTTAAAATTTCTTCTTAAATTTAGTCTAGATATATACTGTAAAAGATCCTATTTTTCCCTGTTTATTAGAACAGATTAATTGTACATTATCTTCTAAAAGTTAAATTCTAAATGTTTCAATCTATATCAATGTTCGAGCGATTTAATTGGTTGGAAGATTTATTTCATGACACACAAAGAATAATTTTGCGAGAGCAGCTGTTATGACGGCTTTCATAGAGTACCTCCCTTTGAAAAAATACATGTAATTTTTTTCTGTTTGTGTATTTTTGTGAAATGATCAGACACTTTAAAATCTAAATCAGCCAATAAAATCGCAGAATAATTTCACCGATTTTAATAAAATGTTGATTTCCTTTTAGTATTTCGAAATGTTTTCGAACGATTTGGGTGCGTTTTTGTCGATTTTGGTGAGTGTTTGGAGAGAATGAATGGAGCGCTGGGTGGACGATTTAGAATGGTTTTGATTGAGATGAATGCTAATTACACGATGTAACAAACTGTATTATTAAACTGTGTGAAGAGAGTATTTTTCTGTGTTTTCATGGAGGTATGAAACCTAATCACTGATATATGAATATGTTTCGCTTATGGAAAGGTATTTAGTGTCATACCTCAAAGGGAATATCTTATTCATATGTGACCCGTCACGTGAAAAGGGGCCATCTCGGTAAGTGTCGATCCTTGTCAGACTGCGCGGATTGCAGTCTTCACAGTCTGACCAGAGTATTCGCTTTCAACTTGTAGATATATCAGGTCAAGAAGTGTCTGCAGACAGACAGCCAATCTTTCTTTTGCGCTGTGAAAGTTCCTAGGTTCAACTTTTGCATCTCATGCATGTTTCTAAATTGTTGTAAATATCTTGCACAGGCTCATTTTTTTAATTTTATTTCCATAAACACTCTTTTTCAAATTTTCGGTCACCTGACCTTCATCAAGAAAAACACAATATAATATAATTAAGAAACTAAATGGAGGAAAGATGAAGATGTAGTTTCTTAATTATATTATATTGTGTTTTTCTTGATGAAGGTCAGGTGACCGAAAATTTGAAAAAGAGTGTTTATGGAAATAAAATTGAGTAACATGGATTCCCTGTGGAATTTTATTTATTAAATCATAAGTCTTTTTTTTTACTTTATCGATAATAATAAGCACACTACCTTTCGAATTCGATTAGGTCATATATTTGAAGATAATATTCTTATTAACGGAAACAGACATCATCCTAGAAAATATTAGTCGTGCAGATTTTAAAATATTTGAGCCTGTTCGTGACATTTCCAACAATTTGATATGTGCTCAAGGGACAAACATTGAGCATCCTAGAAAGCTATATAGTTCAAACAGAAGATTGCCTGGTTGTCTCAAGATACTTTGAGACCCTATCTATATACAAAGTGCACAGTGAAGACTATGGTCAGACTGTGCGAATGCACAGGCTGGTCTGAAATTTTGCTAGGTGCGATTTTGAAATTGTTGGAAATGTTAAGCATTGGATAATTTTAAAAACGATGGGCTACTTGAATTGCAAACATGAATTCCTTATTTTAATATATATCCGTAAAAAAGGGTAGGTAAACGTATGTGCACGCATGACATCACTGTTATATACGATGGTGGCATAACAGGGACAAAGAAGAATTAGATGTCTGATTTAGTTTGTGTGTTTGTTTGTTTGTTATTTTGTTTGTTTGAATGGGACTTAAAGTTTGATTTAACAATCTTTCAGTTATATCGCGGCGGCTGGGGCACCTAAAAAGGGAATCCTGATATTTCTCACACCAGCACTACCATTACATCCTTTCCTAACATCCAACTGCTATCTCATATAGGTCAATGATTGAAAACCCATCGGTTGAAGACATATTGCCGGAAGGATGAGTGCCGCGGTCGGGGGTCCGATTTAGGGTGAAATGTGTTTTATGCGGACTGCATTATTATAAGTGAATTTGATATACTAATACTAAGGACAATCAAGTCTCCGTGTTTTAATAAAAGCACTAAAATCGTACATAGCCATTATTCTTTTCGGTTTAACCAAATTTGTTAAGAACATCGTATATTGACACTCACCACGAGCAAAATCGTTCCAACTTGCACATTCAAAGCCTCAAGTTATCAAACATTACTCCAACCATTCAACAACGCTCAAAATCACTAAAAAGAAGGTAAGATCAACAATTGCATTCAAATTTCTTTTAGAAAAATCTACGATTTCAGTGACTTTGATGATTTTTGTAGGCGCCTGGTATGGTTCGTGATATCATAGATATGTATTAATAGAACTAGTATGTATATCTTATACAGAGATTTAATAGATATAACTAATACTGTGTATCATGAACTTCATCAAAGGTATTCCATTACCACCCCCCCCCCCCCTCTCTCCCCCATCTTCAATATCAATTCAAAACTCACTAATCACACAAGTCCTTTACTAAATACTACCAAAATAATCCACCTTGTCCATTTCACAATGTTCTGAACTGTGATATGAAAATATTATGGATAATGAGGCATCTTTGCGCTGAACCCGTATGTGTCGTTTTCATAAGCACCGTGTAAGTGCCACCCGCTGTCAAGTGACGTCACAGCCTGTCGACTTACATTTCCTCGTTCGGCATTCATTAGCTGATACACTACTCTACATACCTGTTAACATAAAATAATAACATAATATAGTTACAGTTCATTACGTCGTGAAATTAATAATTATCTCAATATGTAACATTAACAGGTTATGGGCGTTTGTTATTCGATATTTTCTGGAATCGATGAAGGCGGGGCGAGGAATAGAGTGTTGTTCAATATTTGACTCCGGACTCAAGAATTGATATTTGGTATGAGAGTGAGGGGGTTCTTATATTGATAGACATTTTTTTCGCATAGAAAGCCTGGTAATATACCACTGCGTGGGAGAGGATAATGACATCATGCTATTATGTTCTAACTACGAAAATCCACTGTACGATCTGGTCATCTATATTCTTATATCACATTAAGATAGAATCGGAATTTTTAGGGTGCCGTGTCCAGGATTAGATTGTGCAACTACGTTACGAACTTTGAGTTTGAAAAATTTCCAAAGAATTCGAAGGATAATAAGACGACACCTATTTACTAGAAGAATTTCAGACGCACTTCAAAATTCTGGCCTAGAATTTTGTCTTACTACCGTATTACAGAACAAACAGGCCCGGTGACGTAAAATATTTTATCTCAGATTTACGGGACGACTACTATGGCCAAAGTTTTTACAACATAGGATTCATCTTCAAGAATATTTAGACCAACAATATCTTCTTTTTAAGATATACGGTCGCTATACAAAAATTGTCACTAAATAAACGTGATCACATGAGCAAGATGGATTATGTTCTTACAGTTAAAAACATTGTGAAATTGACTGTCATTCCTATCAAAACCATTTCGAATCGCTCGCTCAGCGCTCAATTTTTCATTCTGTTCAAAAGCGCTCCAAAAGGCATAAAAAGCTTATATTAACAACTTCATTCAAAATTAATATAGCTAGAAAAAATGCAATTCAATTAATTAATTGAAATTTTAATCATCAGATTGGTTCTTTAAGTTATTTTTAGAACGAATAGACAAGTTCTTAAAAGGGGGGGTAATGAATAAAGCTTATTTTGTTCATCCTGAACAAAATTAGTGATATTGGATTACAACCCTTTAATTTCACTTTAAACTCCCTAAGCACGCTCGTTCAATTTCATTCCAAAATCGTTCCAAGATAATTCACCGTGTCAATTTTACGTCGATGTAAACTGTTAGATGTATTACATTCCGATGACTCACATTAGATGTTAAGGTGCACACAACATAGTCGCATTTCGCCAGCAGATAGACATCTCGAAATATGCCAAACTGAGCCATGTTAGTGTCTCTTTTACCGAGATCATTGGTTACGTTTATTGTTTCGACGTCGTAAATGACTTTATACTGTGGATACCTAAAAAAAAGCAAACAAACGAAAAATAATTTGTCAAAGCCATACAACTAAATGCAGATATGAAGTTATAAAATTCCATTGTTATTCTACCAAGTCTTCTGCGTAATTATTCAACTAGCTTAGCCATGACGTAATTTGACAAGTTTCCTTTTTTCAAATTTTAGTCGGTAATTATCCTTAACGCGGGCAAATAACTGTATCTTAAAGCCTAAAGGATTCCGGTGCTTAGAGAGAATAAACACATTTCATCGTTTGGTTACCAAGACTGGAGTTCCCAGGATTTTGTAACTAATCGACGATTTAAGTTCTCGAGTAATTTATGTCGAGTTTCTGTAGAAGTCACTTATTTTAAATTAAATTAAATTAGATTTACCTTAACCTTAAGTGCAACGATCCGTTACTGAGGCTCCGACCTGCCAGGTCATTAATCGTGGATTAAACATAACATGTACATGTACTTATAACCTTTACTGTTAATTTCTCATGTATCACATTTTGTGTGAGATGTACATCATTTATTCAAATATAATTGAAATCCAAAATTTAAAAAAAAAACATAATTGGTTTAAGTAGCATCACTGGAGGGAATCCGTTGCACTTAATTTCTATATAAAATGCATAAGGTACTTCGGGACCCCAACCGTCGATCTTCAAGTCCAGTGTTGTAGGAATTTGAAAACCCGCCTTTCTTCATTTTTTGATCTGTATAGAATTTAAATATTTTTAAAAGAATGTTAAATTACAAACAAGTAGTTCTGTTTCGGGGCTGGTGTTAAAAGACAGTCGAATACCATAAAGCAACACCCTGAACTACGCTCGATTACCCCGATTTCTTTTTAAAAATGGAGACGGAAATAATTTGATAGTCAAAATACCTCTAATTAGTCAAAATCGTCCTCTATTTGTGCCCAATTTGTAAAACGCAATGCCAACGAAATTCGATAGTGAGATATCGATACACGCTTAGTAAAGGCCCGGTCCTACGGCACTTACGGTTGCATTGGAGATGTAAAACGTATGAAAATCTTTCCATCCGTTGAAAAGACGCTTTGAACCTTATTCTTACTCTGTACATACGCTTTACATACGCTCTGTCCGTTGAGCGTCCATTCATTGCGATTTTATCCGCGCAGAATATTTTGAGCTGCACAAAACCTCAAAGAGCGGATAAACCTTACGCGTTGTACGATGTAAATACGAAACAATACCAGGAATAAACGTTATAAATCCGATACCATCCTTTATACTTCTGCTGTATCCTCAATCATCCGTTAGGCTTCCTCGAAATTCCGCTTAGGATGAATTATCAGGTATACGCAAAGTACATAAATGGGAAGTAACACGGATATAATAGTATGTAAGCATGTGCATCACGTAAAATTTTATAATCTGTGCTCTACCCATTTTGTTTCCGCTCAGCATACGTGGTGTATAAATCTAAAGGTCCGGTCCCAATGCGAAACGGACACAAAACGTATGCTAAACAGACACGACGGAAGAGTGAAATTTTCACCGTCCATACGCTTGATTAAACTGATAACTTTGGCAAAAATTTGAGAAAACAGAACGGAAAATATCGAATGCCTAACGGATTTAGCCGGAATGTTGAGTGGATGTTCATCGGAAGCCTCGCGGATAAGAGCGGATAATAGCTCAGAAGAGGTTACCGGGTGTATTTGTGACGTATGCGAATAGCGGGAAGAGTGGGTACATGAAGTACGATGGAAATTTCATCCTTCCGTCGTGTCCGTTTGGCATACGTTTTGTGTCCGTTTTGCAGTGGGACCGGGTCTTCAGCCAATTCAGAAATATATTGTGTATTGATCACTACGTACAGAAAGTAGACTTGAACCTTTAAATTTGTCCGAGTAATCAAATGTCTCTGTGATCATTTAGACTGAAATAATAAGGATCGAGTGTAGTTATCACTGCGAACATTGAAGTATAAAGTAAAATTGCCCTAGCAGATGGCTCAAACATAATAGACTATGGGTGTTAGTTGCAATGTGGTAAGGTAATGGTACTTAATACTCCAAAACATACACTCATCGCAATATTAGACTTAAGTGAAGGAGAAAGAAAACCGAAATGGAGACCCGATATTGGAATAAAAGGGGTTGTATCAAAATGAATAAAACACATTTGTATCAAACCGTGGTCTCATAGCGCTAACTGCTTGCATTTTTGTCAAGGCCGCACGTTGATGACGCGGTGTTGTATGTCCATTCGTATGCCAGTTCGTGTGTCTGTCTTTCCGTCTAATTATGTCCGGACATTTACGCCTACATCTATGAAGAGATTTTTTGTTACTTGGCACAACTGTTCTCCACCGTAAGTAGATGTAGATGTTCTGTTTGAAAGACAATTTTAGATAGTTCAAAGGTCAAAGATCAAGGTTAAATGTAATGCAATCATTAAATGGTGTGAAGGAATATTTCATTGGTCTCATTTTCAACTTTTTTTTTCGTTGACGTTAAAATTGAAGAATTCATATATGAGTAATATCATCATAAAAGTAATTCATCGTGTTCTGCGTGTAAATACAGAAACAATCAATCCCTCACACGCACAAAATGAACATGTAGTTGTATTTTAGACTTTGATAAAATCATGAATGTACAGACGAAAATTACAGATTATCTATAACAGTTCAGGAAGGAGGAAGCGAAGTTGTCTGCTGTGAACTTTTATGTTAATAACACAACTCCTAAATGATATACAAAAATCAACTGTTTCTGCGATGACCATTTTTGTTTTTTCGGGAAAAAAGCTGTGTTCCTATTCGTCAAGGTCAATAATAAACAAATGAGATTTATCATTTAAACTCGGTTGCTTTCCGAGAAAATCTGAGGAATTGCCATTGTCTTGGTGTCGTTATCATTGTCGTCGATGTCGTTATCGTCGGGTTATCTCTGGTTTGACTTAAGGCTCTCACTTGAAACGTGGCACACAAGTAACTTTCAAAAGAGTAACCTTTACTTAAAAGGAGAACAACAGTAGATGCATTTTGTACGAATTATGTCCCTTTTTCGAAATAGATTTTATATATTTTTATATATTTATAGGTTAATCACGCAAAATCCCAGTGTTGGCACCCGTAGGCAGTGCTCTTGTTAGCATTTATGCTTACATTAGAGACACACGAATTTACGATTAGATAATGGAAAATCAGTTATAACAAATGTAAAACGACTAGTTTCAAAGATGTGAATCCTTTTCCTAGAGTCACTCTTTAGTTTTTTCATTGACTCTAGCCTAACATTCATGCGGTATTAGTATGATTTTTCTGTAAAAGCATTATCAAATAATGTACGAAGTTCATCGCGAGTTCTTGTTGATTATGATCTTGAGAGGGAAACTGAAAATGTTATGGAATTGAGATAAAATTTTGAAATAATGCAATTAAGAAAAAAACTTTCTCTGGTAATTGATTGAGCGAGTAAGAATAGTTTTGATCGGAAGGACAGTCAATTTCACGATGTTATATAATGAAGGCTTTATGAACTACCCTTACATCATTATGAAGGATCTGAATTAATAGGTTCGTAATGATTTCAGAGTTAATGATTTTCTGAAGATTAAGTTCAAGTTTGAGTATACATGTTAGACAAAGCTACCTGGTTTGTTAATGAATCAGTGTAGTCCAAGTTATAAAGTTTAAAAATAATTTTAAAGGTAAAACCGGTTTTCTTTAATTTCATACATTTTGAAACCGTCCCCAATCTTGCGGTCTCCGTTTCCGTTTTCACAGTTACTTCGCACATGTCTAATATGATACTTCGGTTACTGATTAAGTGTGTGTGTGTTTTTGCCGTTTATTTATCGTCTCTAACGTAGCATATGCCCATATAAGCGACGTGCCGAGACGAAGTTACGGGTATAAAGCATCGTAACACAGGACCTCGGTTTGATCTCTCGTCTGAAAGACAATTAGTTAAGAAGTGTGTCAGCCCGTGAATCAAACCCACGAGATCGACCTTTAATTATTTTGAACTCAGACGCTCTACGGACTGACAGACAAATATCATAGATCAAGTATATAATGTTTTCTCTTCTTTAATGGCGACGTTGCGATTGATTATATGCTACCATTTTTGACGCCAAAGTAAACGCTCTCAGTCGTGAAAAAGCGCCAACGTCACTTGAAACAGATTTAAAGCTACAAGCTCAAACCATTCCGCTGTTTTTCTACCTTTTGAGTAATTGATTAAAAACGAATCAGACTAGTGTTATTTTGAAAACTTCCAAAATCAGAGATATAGTTTATGTGATATTTTCCAATTGTACGAAATGACAAATGTTTTCTGTTTTTTTCTTGTTTTTTTTTTTTATAAAATAAAAAGGAGTGTTCAACGTTGTTGTTGTTTTCTTTTGTTGTCGTTGTTGTTTTATTTCTTTTTTTTTTTTTTTTTATCTTTTTTGTATATTCCCAGACAAAGTCAACGCAAATGTGACCCGTCACGCGAAAAGAGACCATCTGGCAATTGCAAAATGTATTGACACTTGTCAGCCTGCACAGTCCACGGTCGATTTATTATTCGCTCTGTCGCAAACTTCCACAATCTAGCGTAATCGTTTAATCGAACCATTCTTTTTTCAATTGCTACCTTTAGTTGAGCTTTGCTGCATCTATTCTCTTTCTTAAATATGTATTTATTTGACTAAGTTCCCGGATGGCCCCTTTCGCGAGATGGGACCCAAATAATCAAACTGTGGCAAAAATTAAAAAAAAAAACACTTACAAATCTGTTTTCAATACTGACTTTGTACGTTTCCACATGTTCAATGTCGACTTACATAAAATTCAAGAGATGAATTGAATTTTAAATACATTTTAGTGGGTTATTGAGGGAAAAAAACAAGATTTTTCTCGTGACGTTGTTTAGTCTTGCAAAATGACGCGCTGTCATTTGTTGCAAAATTTCAAATGTTGTCTTGTTCTACAGTAAAGAAAACAGAATAAGTGTTGTTGTTTTTCCGTGTAAGGAGGATAAATCTTTCAATTTTCTCTGTATACTTTTAAGACAGAAGTGTCGCAATTTATATTTTCATCTTTTCTAAAGACTGTTCTTCCATACATAGTATTCATGCACTTCAGAAAAGAATAAAATACACAGCTTAAACTTACGGCCAATCGATGAAAAATGCAACACTGTTTCGGCTTCTAAACCTCTATCTTTACAAATGCCGTAGCAAGTGTGAATCGAGTTTCTTTCACACTTTTCCCTAAAACAACAAAATAATCATTCCTAAAATTGAATGTGTGCTTAACGTTAGCCTTTCAGGGCACCTATCTCTTATTCTAATCGTAAAACTAATCTCACCTTCAAACCCCCCCCCCCCCCCCGCCCGACAACTGTTACAATGGACAAATACCTCTGTACGAAAACATTTTAAGGATTCGCAATGAAAACTGTCAAGGTTTCTGTACTGTACGAAAAACCAAAAAAGCTACGCCTTTCAAAAGAATATGTGATCCTTCATCTATAAAACGTAGAAAGATCAACCGTGTATCTGTTTGAACACACGTTTCATATTGAAGAAATGCTGAGCGACCAAACTTAACTCCCTCATTTGTAGAGAGAGAAGATAAGAGATTAAAACCGGCGATTTCATTTTTTTATTCATTGTGATTCTAAGCCTTCTCTTTCAAGACACGATCCTCTTCATTTGAAGTAGGTGAAACTTTTCCGATGTTGATTAGCCTACCATGTATATGCATTCGTTTAATTGACTTGTTTTATTTGATATTTGAAGACGTATGTATAAACTTAAGTACCCGCTCGTGCGTTTTTGCGTTTTATAGATCTCAACTAGTACAAAAAAATTAAAAATGGAAAAGAAACACTTTTTTCTCATTTTTGATAACAGCTGTTATTCGCTACATATGTTCTATGTGCTAGTCAACTTGTTCTGTCCCTAGCAAGCACACAGTTTACGTTGGAATACAATAATCGCTTTGTAACGTGTTCGGGTGCTTTCTTTTCCTGAAAGTAAGGCCGATATAATTGAAAAGAAAGAGGAAAAAAGGCTTTCATAAAACGAAACGAAGATCAGAATGTTATTGCTAGAGATATCGCATTAAATAATGTTTGTGGCATTTCTCACCATCCACCTCGTATTTGGCAGTAAGAATACATTTAAAATAACTCGGTCTTGTTGTTTTTTCTTCCTTTATTTTTTTTATTGGGGGGGGGGGGGGCGGGGGGTAAGGGGTTTGAGCAACATGGCGTCAAGAAATCTGAGATTGTTGAATGCAATATCAATGGCAGACGATGTAACACTGTAGTGAAGAAACTGTAACATATCAAAAGAATTAGGCAGAATTTGTAACATTAACATAGAATAGAAACGGTGCACAAAATTTTCAAAAAGAAGGTATGATTAAGCAGACTGATGGTTTTTAGCGCATTGCAAGTTCCAAACATTTCTTTTTTCTGTTCTAAAAATCCGAAAGGAAATAGAAAAAAACTGTTTTTCGATTAAGACTACATCAAATTCGTTTTAACTGACAACGCAAGATTAATAATATTTGTATCGGAAATATTCATTATTCAGGAAAGGATTGTTATGTATCAAAAGTCTAGTTAATATGTATTCTACCTGTTACAAAACACTCGGAATCCAACATATATTTATACAAATAAGATTTCATTAAGAAACCTTAAATGTTTTCGTACAGAAACCTATTTTCCTTGTAAGGGTTCTCGAAGGGTGAATCTATCCAATCAACCTTTCTGATAGTATCTTGTAGCTTTTCAAATGAAGCCAGATAGTGATGCATTTTCCGTCTATATGGCGTGTTACTTTTTTTGAATTTCTTCAAGGACGGCTGGTTCATCCGTAGCAAGGTAAACTCTTGGAGCGACATTCAGTCGACTTCTAAACCATTTGTCCACGTGCGTCATGTATTCGTCAAGAGGATAGTATTCTGCCTCACCCTTTTTGTCTGTACGTCGAACATGTATTCTGAAATAGTTATTAAATAGACAAATGGATTTTAAAAGGGTGGTCATTAAAAAAGAAATCTGAACAAATTTAAACGCGGTATTTTAAAAGCACGTCATACTCAATCGAAATAAATTCTAGCGACAAAAAGTCAAATATTGCAGGTTTGAACCTACCATGACTCACAACGTGTGTGCAGTTACGTTAAACACATTTTCACAAGACCCTTTATTTCAATACCAATTATTTGCACATCTTGTGATATCTCCAGCATTCTATGGTCATGCATTTTAGCTCACCTGAGCACAAGGTGCTAAATTTCAACTATTACGATTACCCACACGCCCTGTCCATCTTTGAATGTCTTCGACGCTTAACCACTGTGTCAATCTAGTTGAAACTTGGATATTACTAGGTTGAGGCTCTTCCAAATTCGTTTGCAGATTTAATTCCATCAAATTCCTGGTTGCCATTGTAGCCGAAGCCAAAACAAGTTGATTAATAAAGTTACAAAAATATATATAAACCACATGACCTATCAAAGTGAAACTAAGCAAGTACGTTTCTTGGCTGATGCTCAACAAAATTTCATTTCTTGAATACATCAAAAACAAATAATGGTTGGTAAGGTAATAAAAGGCTTAAAAAAAGACAACATGAAAAAATTCTTGTTCTCCTAAACCACTAAACCGAGCAAGTTAAAACTTGGTATTGATGCAGGGGTGTGAAATTCTCATGCCCGACTTGTCCGACACGTTTTTTTTCCACCTGCGGACAAGAACGTTTTTTTATGCCAAGGACAAGTGAATACCAGAACAATAACAGGAATTGTAATAAAAGTTTGATTATCATAATGTTAATATCAAAGGGTAGAAAATATTTGTGTTTTTTTATGAAGAAAATACTAGAGTACAGCATATTCACAGCATATTCACTTTTAAAAAAACATTTTTTTCTCAAAATCGATTGATTTTCATTTTTGATAACAAGTTATTTTTGATCCTAGACAAGTCGAAAATCATCCTTTACTTGTCTGGGGACAAGTGGAGAAATTCCGTAGTCCACATCTCTTCATTGATGTTCATTGCTTTAAGTTCTACAACATTTTGGAATAGTTTATTTCCATAAAATGTCTTTATCTCCTCGAAGTTTCGTTCACAATTCTTTAACACTCTTCTGCTAAGCAACTGATGGGCGAAATTTAGTCGAGTATGGCAGGGGACGTTTTCAGTTTGAAATCATTAGATATCGTTTTCAAGTAAACCAATTACGCAATTTGAATTTAACTCGGCATGGATGTTCCTTATCAATCGTTCTTAGAATTGGATTCATGAAATTCTGTTCGGCCCCTACGTATTTATGTGGC
This sequence comes from Fragum whitleyi, assembly GCA_948146395.1. NCBI lineage: Eukaryota > Metazoa > Mollusca > Bivalvia > Cardiida > Cardiidae > Fragum > Fragum whitleyi. The sequence continues at coordinate 51,543,648 of OX411557.1, read as the reverse complement.
AGGGTGGGGCCTTTTGCACATTAAAATCTTTCAAAAAAATATCCCCTCTTAAATCAAAAGACAATTTTCAATAAAATTTTACCAAAAACATTTTCAACAAAATCGTGAAATTCTGATTGGAACATAAAATGGACATGGAATGGCAGGGCTCATTTTCACTTTTTGTTCTTGGAATAACATTTCCTTCTCAACTATTAGGCAAGTTTTAATGAAACTCTTCCAGAATGTTACTTGGGTAATATCCACTAGGCCAATTAATGTAGGTGAGCAGTTAAGAGCAATTATGGTCCTCCTGTCCTTTTTTAGCCAGTGCATGACATTTCCAACGATTTAAAATGTGCGCCAAGCAAAAACTCTAGCCAGCCTGTGTATCTACACAGTCTGGCCAGAGTTTTTGCTTTGCACTTTGCAAAGAAATTTGATCTAGAAGTGTCTTCTGGCAGACAACCAATTTTTCTGTTGCACTGAGGAACCTGTCCCGGTTGTTCAATGATTACGACTCACGCATATTTTAATTTGTTGGAAATGTCACACACCGGCTCAATTATAAATGAGCAACGCATGATCATGGACATTAACTATTAAAGAATCAAAAATTCTCTATTTGAAAAAGAATATTTTGAAGGATTTCTTTTCTTTTATAAGGCACTAACCCGACAATCGGTCGTTTAAAGTTCGACAAAGTAGTTCTCAATATCATATCGTCCTTTCTAGTTTCAAGGGACCTGGTAACATAACTCGTAAATACGCCTGTCCACCACAGAAAAGGTTCATCGTGATATCTTTTAATATCCTCGAACAAATCTTCAGGTAGAATTGGTTTGTGTATCCATTTTCTTCTTAGAAGTCGATATACCAATACGTTGCTGTCCGTATTATCTGGCGAGAGAAAAAATGATTAAAAATACAGTTGAAGCTAATAAAAAACTATCATACGTGAGCTACAAACAATTCTGCTTGCATTTGTCATTATTCATTGGGAACCCATGCGCATTACTTTGTTACAGTTAATTGTATCTACAAATTGACAATTATTCCGATGAGAACCATTCTCAATCATTCAATCTGCGCTCCATTCATTCATTCCAAGCATTCACTTTAACTACTCCGTATAACACATAATATGCAAACCAAACACACAAAAAAGTTCTTACTTCTCTGCGTACAAGTTTTAACAGAAACATTGACACGATACAATGTTTTTTTATTAATTAGTATTTAGAGAAAAAAGTTTCAAAATGTTCTTTGCATGAATAAGCAGCTTGTAGAACCATATATATATATATATATATATATATATATATATATATATATATATATATATATATATATATATAAATATATATATATAATATCGGAAGAAAGGAAAAGCAGATTCTACAACGTTTTATATTTATTTTCCTCAACCGGTTTCAATTATATCTTCAGGAGGATAAAAAGACGTCGTCGACGTCAATGTCAATAGAAACGACGTTATACATTTATGTTATATAATTAAAGGGACGTCACTCACAGTAACGTCAAAAAAGTTAGTTTAGTTTAGGTTTTAACAGGTTAATACGTCCCTTTAATTATATAACGTAAATGTATAACGTCGTTTCTATTGACATTGACGTCGACGACGTCTTTTTATCCTCCTGAAGATATTATTGAAACCGGTTGAGGAAAATAAATATAAAACGTTGTAGAATCTGCTTTTCCTTCCCTCCGATGTTTTATTATAGCCCGTAGTGGGCCTTCAGCTCTCTCTCTCTCTCTCTCTCTCTCTCTCTCTCTCTCTCTCTATATATATATATATATATATATATATATATATATATATATATATTTTTTTTTTTTTTTTTTTTTTGAGAGAACATAAGATTCTGAGTTTGAAAGCATACTTGTAAACGATATTTTTAGTTATTGTCTGGAAGATGCATGTAGAGATATTTGAGTTGTAAAAGAAATTATAATTTAAAATGAAAAAAAGAGATAAAAATTGAAACAATATATATTATTCTTTTGTAAAAAAAATAGAAATTAGATTCATTGAGGTTAGAACCATGGATCTTGTGTTCTGCAGTTCGACGACCTTACAATTATATCTAGAAGAACCCTCTACCTACGATGGCGCTAAATAAACATATAAAATGTCATGATCGACTCCCGAAATAACACGAAAACCAGCGAATACGTAAAGTCGGAATCAATACAGCTTGTAATCATTTAGATAGAGGTCATACTCAATCATGTCAAATATTCTATGTTATAGTTTGGACAAAGGAAATCAAGTACTAGTGAATGTTTTATTGCTTCCGGGATACTAGGCTTCACTTTAAAACCATCAAACTAATTATAGCAGATGGGGTCACCTATTTCGAATTTTTGATTGGCCGGCTCCCCGAATACAGACTGCTGAGATAAAACACTGAAACCCAACTACGGATTCAGGGTATCTGCTTAGGGGGTCCAAGCTTACAAAAAAGGCATATTTGTTCTCAATATCATGCAATGTTGTTTAACCTTATGCGAATAAGAAAATATTAGGCCATAGATGAGGTGTTGATTGACAACCCCGCCGTTCTGTTACCGCCACTGAAGCTTCTGAATCGCAGATTTAGAATATCGAAACAAAAACTAAACGAAATAATCATGACCAATAATTTGAACGCGAAAACTTCCTGAAAAGGTTCGAAAACAATATGGTAGGGTGGGACAAAACGCCCCTTGGGGTAAAACTCCCCCGTCGATTTCTCGGTAGTTCAAGCACATGTGACGATATGGCCACTTAATTTCAAAACTTAACACGAGTAGATTAATCATATAAAACGATAAGCCTCATTAACCGATAACCTGTCATTAAAAATCAGGAAATTGAGTGAAAAAGTTAGTTTTGGGCCCTATTTATATTCATATGTGCAATCGTTCATGTTTCGTGTTATGCTACTAACGGTTTATATGAGCTTTTTACACCCAAATATATATTACACATTACTTTGTGTTTTAATAGCATACACAAAATCCGTAAGCGCATTTGTAATATTAACAACATCTTCATTTCGATGCCATGTTACATATGGGGTATAATGCCCGTCTAATTCTGGGGCAAAACGCCACCCCTGGGTATTTTGCCTCATTTGAACGCATGTATAATGTTTTTGAATCAATATAAAATGAGCCAGTGCGTGACATTTCCACAATTTTAAATGTGCGCAACATTAAGACTCAGATCAGCCTGCGCAGTCACACAGTCTGACCAGAGTCTTCACTCTGCGATATATAGAAAGATATGTCTTACTGCCTCTTAAGGTGGTCAGCATATATTCTCATTGCCCTTTGTCTTTGTCTATGCTGCCCAACGTCTGTATATCACGCACATATGAAATTATTGGAAATGTCACGTACAGGCTCATTGCAACAGATCTTCATAAAAATTCGATTTATTTGTACAATAGACGATACGTATCTAAAAGAAGAGATATTGATGTCTTTGTTCAAGCTTATCTTTACTTTTGTGTACCTCAATCCTTTTAAAATAAAGTATTCTAAAGAGGATATACTTGATTCATAGAAATATCATTGCTTGCTGAATATTGTAATCTGCTCTTAAAAACTGGACAATGTATTCCTTGATATTTTGTTTAAAGAATTAATCGTTATAAAAGATCGGTTATGCAATATTTCATATAAACGCCAACAGAACGTCCATCTGAATAATATTTAATCAGAAGTCATCCATCCGAATGTTTGTGAGACATTCTTTCTCAAATATGAAAGAGTATCTGCATTTGTTGTATTCATTTCTATTCAAAGAATTAGAAATAAAAATTAGAAGTTCAGGAGAAGTATAAAAGTAATGACTCCAAAATAATAGAACATGCATTAACTTTTAAGTAGTGTTACAGTCTGTTAACGTCCAATAACAAATCGAATTTTAAGTGAAACTTGAGACGTTCATAAAGAGACCATAGACCTAAATTGTTTAGGGTATTTCTTCCGCCAGTAGAGTAGTAGCAATGTTGTAATATATTTAGTAATCATATCGCATTAAAAATGATGGTAGAATATAAGGGTCAAATGAAAATATCTTTTAATTGAGGCTCACAAATTAAAAACGCTTAAGACTGATCCAGAAGGGCAATACATTAGAGCATCATCGGACATTAGTTGGTTTGATCACCTAATCTAAAGCCTTTCGAACTAAGGTAAACGTATAAAAATATATGAGGGCGTTTTGCTCAGAGGGTGGGGCAAAACGCCCCTTTTAAAAATAATGTTCTCACGAGTATCATCTATATTTGTTTGCATAATGAGTGAAACGAATATCCGGTAAACTGAAATGTTTCTCCCAATCCAGAAAAAGCCTCAATATCTTCATTCTTTCCTAAACATCACCGAAAAGGCATCGGGGGGGGGGGGTGCGTTTTGCGCCACCCCACCCGGACTATCCTGATCCGACCGTTTCTGTATTGACCTTTGGACGTTTTGAGAAGTTTCCAAAATCTGGTGATATTTCAGTTAAAGCGATAAACACTCAATCCAGCCCGAGTCTAGGCGAATCATTTACCCTTGCTGTTTCAAATACGTTATCGTTGTTCGGAGCATGGAGGCGTTTTCATACACTCATGTGTTTCTTCTTCTATGATTCTTAAACGAAATCAACAAACATTCGCTTGAGCTCTTATGATTTATTATCATGAATCAAAAATGAAAAGATCTATCCATAATTGATTGTTTAAGGGACTTTTCCTGTGGAAGCTAACGGAGAAGCTGTGTACTTTTCGTTTGGGAATAATACCAACTTTTCAGTCAAATATCTTGAATCTTTGAAAATACTTACCGTTAAGACCTGTTATTATCGTCCGTTCTGCCTTTTTAACACCCGTACATGTTGTGCTTAGGTTTTTTATAACAAAGTTCAAGCGCGGTTTAAAAATACCACCTTCATTTGCAATGACAGTTCGGTTTGTCTCATATCCCATTATCAAACACAGAGTTAAAGTGTTAATAGTACAACCATATCCACAATATTCCAATTCGCAGATTAGTTTTTTCCTGGTTTCACAAGATTTTGGATTCTGGAAATAAGGAAGATAATAACGTTCATAGTGTTAGTTCGATTAATCATTCATTGTGTCAACAACAAAAGCTATATTTTCACAAGTGGGAAATCCATGGGTGAAAATAAAGTTTATGTTGGTCACGAAATGAAAGATTTATTGTTCTATATTTTAAAAAATAACATGTAAAAAAATGGACGAAATATTACAAATTTGGGACATTTTTATTATTAAAGCGCTACTTTTAGGCAACGCCATCATGACGTCAATTAAATTTGTTAATTTATTCCCGCTAAGATAACTCCAAAAATAATAAAATTACCGAAGGCAAGGTATAAATTTTTATGCAGCGCATAAGGTGGTAATATTACAGTAATATAAGAATAGGCAAAGCTCACAGGAACGGGTGAAAGTACAAATGTGCTTCTGTTAACAAGAAAGTTGCATGACATTCATGTTCATGCAGATGAACTTTTTCATGAAAACATCAAATCAAACCTCAATAAAATCACGTGCATTAAGACCTCTTTCTCTTTGTGTGTCTCTCTCGGGCTAAAATTCGGCCAATAAAGCGTTCAAAAGGGATTTCTTAAGTTTGACCCTGTAACTCTTCTAAACCTCATTTTGCTCAATTTCGAACCTGACTGCGATTTCATCAAGATAAGCATTCTGACTAAATTCTGGTTGATCGGACTGCAGTCAAGGCATTTAGAGCGCCAAGAAGGATTTTCTAAGATTTTATTAAGTTAAAAAAATTTTATCAACCTTTGTTTAATTTCAAACTTGTCAAAGATCTCGTCAAGATAATCATCATGATAAATGTCCAGGTTAATTGGGACAAGAATATGACCTTAAGAGTGTCAACTAGGTTTTTTCTCAAGTTAGACCAATTTTTCCCCACTCAACCTAGTTTTCAAATTTTCGAAGATTTTATCAAGATAATGTACTGGTTAAATTCCAGGTTGATCGGGCTAAAATGAGGCCTCTAGGGTGTCCATAAGGCTTTTCAATGCTTTGACTCTGAGCCCAGGTCTTATTGACACCACTTTACTAAGTATGGAAATTGTTTGAGATTTCGTCAAGATAAGCATTCTGAACAGTTTGTAGGTTGAAATTCCGAACTCTAGAGTGAACATAACTTAATTTTTGACAACGGACAATTTATTTGTTTGTTTGAATGGGGTTTACGCCGATTTTCTGTTACAAACAATTAAATCAACTCAACTTTGTGCTTGGATGCCTCAAAAGACATTCCTGAACCTTTTTTTAATTAAATTTTGCTTATTTATTTCTGATACATGTACCAGCAGTTTACCACACTCTCATATTCTTATATTGTTATTATATGACCCAAATTTCTGTGTTATAACAAGACGAACGAAATGGCCTGTATGAACTGTTTTAAAATCTGATCGCTTTTACCTAGCTTTTTAACAAAACTTTGCCAAAATTCGAACTTGACCGACATTTCATCAAGACAATCAATATGCAATTTTACATCCCATGGTGTAAATGACTGGTGGAATATGCGACTTGTTATCATAAAAGCCATTAAAATATATACGAAATAATGTGAAAACATTAAATAATTACCCCTATTTTGAACTTTGACGTCTTTGAGTGACCTTGACCTTAGAGCTACATACAAAAATATAACACATGACACATCATCCCGTGATGGTCAATACTTCTGCTAAGTTATTTTGAAAACGATACATGAATATTAGAAATATGGTGTGGTAATGAATATTCTCAATGTCTTTTTGACCTTTGACCTCCTAATGGGACATTGACCCCGAAGATCTAGCCTTGAGATAAGGAAAAGAAAGTCACGTGAATTGGAAATGCAATTCTCAAGTGTGCTTTCCAAAAACATTATCTATTAATTGATTTTGAATATTTTTCTTAAAATAGTATAACAATGACCTTTTTTAATTATAAGTCCCTTTTATCCAAGGAAAAGTCAAAATATCGAAAACCCTATTCAATGACCTCATATTCTACTTATTTTTCAAAATCGTCATCATTTCTAAAATTTATTGAGGAAATATAAAAAGGACTGTATAACTATTTCTATATTGTTTTCCTTTAATCCAAAAAAGATCTCGCAAATACTGCTCATCGTCCATTAGATATAATGCATTTGGAACTGATCGGCATGAATTTTCCTGAAGAAGCTTTGAGACAAACTTTGGACTACTGGACAACAGTCAGAATATGTTGCGTATGGCTAGCTTGTGTGGTTTCTGAACAAAAAATATAAAAACTAGAAACAAAGGATGAAATATGTGTTGCTAACTGAGCCGCCAAGAAACAAACACATAACATATGCGAATTCCGTGCACTAAATCGCCCGTCTGGAAATTCCTAAAAGTTCTTCTGTATTTCGGAATACAAGATAAATTGATAATAAGAAGTTCTCATATCTAATCCTCGACTATAATGATTTAAGCTGTTAAACTCGTTCTTTTCCAAATACTTTTATCTTGGAAGCACCAGTATTAGCAAACTGTTATAAATTATACTTATGCTGCAGGGCTACATACCTGAAACAAAACCAAGGTGTGCAACAAATGAGAAAAATAGATTAGAAGAGGTTCAACAAAAGTAGTTGTAATACAGAACAGAGTCTGTTTAAGCGTCAGAGTTGTCCAAGGAACAGAAATCGTTTGGCGATCTCAGCTGCGAAATGTTAAGAACATTACATATCTATCACAAGATCCGCCCTGGAGCGAATGTTTAAGCGATGAATGTGCCTGAAATAAAGTCGGTGTGATCGTTCAAGGACAAAAACATCGTCTTCGGAAAATTAATTAAAGTGCAGATCAGAAAAGTGCATGATGAAGTACACTTGTTTTATATATACGAGAGGGTTTAGGCTATTCCTGCGTATCACATCTTTGATAAGAACAAAAAAAGCTTACTTTTTTGGCACTTAAAATTATCAGACAATTGCGTTTTGTACACAAAATACCCAAATCGTAACATTCTTCTTTCTCTGTGATAGGTGAATTTCCAAAAGACCAACTATTGAAATGATTTTAAATGGAGGGTTATTTACCCATTAAACGTAACTATGACTGTTTTCTCCCTGTTGTATTTGTATCGCCATGTAACAACGACTCATAGCAAATGCCAACCATTTCTTGATTTGTATGTGAATGCCAGAAGAATCATGTCGTCTGTAAAAGACGGGACGCAAAAATCGATATGCTCTATTCGAAAACCAAATACTTGCAGATACTTTTTAATAAATGGGTTAATATACACGTGATACAAGAACAGTGACCAGACCCCACCTTTTTGTTTCCCTGAAAAACAGGGAACAATTTTGCGTGGAATAAGAGTAGACTATACATTTATACATATTGAAGTTATTTCATTACAGTATGAAGTAATTTCAAAGGTAGGCTTGTGCAAGGAGTTTGAAAAACAGCCCATCCTGCCATTGCGATCAATCGCGAGACGGACATCCAAAAACATGCGAATAATTTTGAATTTTACGCGTAACAGAAATTGATACCCTCTCTCGGGAAAAATTCAGTCATAGAGTTACTCTTTTGGGTCTGAAAACAACCCTGTAGTGCGTAAATAGGCGAGTCCTACGATGACTGTAATCGGAGAAGTAAAACTTTTTTAACACTGAAGACGAACGTGTTATAGCTCTATAACAATTAAGATCATTTTTAGGCGTCATCCCTCCCTTAAGAAGAGTAATAATATTAACAAGTTTCAGAGATAGATCAAAGAATTAACAGAACATTAAATCAGAGAAAAGCGTTAAATAATGCTATAACACGCCGCCTACGTAAACAAAATATTCGTTATTAAAATGATCGGAACCACATTATTTGCCACATTCTCAATAATCTAATGCAGTTATGAAATCGTTATTAGAAATGTTATTACAATCGCTTATGATTGGTGTCTCCTTTATTAATTTATTAATTTAATCCTTCTAGATGCAATATCGTAATGACGTGAAACATACACGTCACAATCAAGATCAGACTATAGAGACGCAAAATACACACATCAGGCCTTGCATATCTTGTGACAGGTTCAATATGTGACAGATCCTTTATGTGACAGAGCCTATATGTGACAGAACCTATAAGTGACAGAGTCTATATGTGACAGAGTCTTTATGTGACAGAGTCTATATGTGACAGAACCTATATGTGACAGAGTCTATATGTGACAGCCTTTATGTGACAGGGCCTTTATGTGATAGAGCCTGTATGTGGCATAGCTTATTAATACCTGAATGTAATCTATCCTTCGATGAATAATATCACGTAGTTTTCCAAGTTCCTCGTAGTTCTGAAACTTGAGGTCAGTTCTTGGTTTGGTAACTCTTTCAAAATACATCCGTTCTAGATACCTGAATGTAAAAATAATATGAAATAAGGCAATAAGTCTAGCAAATGGCTTTTATCATGCAATGAAGCGTGTATTGGCCTGATATCACCTTCTTGATAGCATGCAGTCCATTTTTAGAAAAAAATCCCTTACTTATGGTCTTAACCAGAACCTATTTAGAACACCAATCGGACAATCTCACGATCAACCTCGGATATACATAGACGGACTATTTTTTAATAAATACGGGAACACCTTTGAAAAACTCGATGACGTCAGTTAAAATGACGTTAGCCCTCGAAACTTCGGGTGAGAACATTCGACGTCTTCAACGTTACTCGTTTAAGTCACTGACGTGAAACCATCGTATCCTTATATAATTATCTTTCGATTCTTAAATAACGGCTGAAAAATCTTAATTTTGGAGAATGGTTCGTATTTCTCAAAAATTAAGATTTTTCAGCCGTTTTTTACTATAAAAATATCAATCTTAAGATAGCGCTGGTTTTTCTTACACCGTTTCCATCTAACAAAATGCACAATTTTGTTACATACCCATCCGCCTAATATACATCCGAGGTCTGTTGCAGTTTACGGAAATGGCCGAGTGATATTTCGAATGATCCAGAACATACTCACCTGATTTGGTCAATTTGTAAGGCTTCTTCAAATAGAAGCTCTGAAAATTTGCATGATAGATATAATGATATGCTAGTGTCTTTAAATAGCAATGCTTTCTTGTCACGGCTGAATTCATCATAATTCTCCTAACCACAATATGATAAGTTTATTTAACATTTGATATACTCTATAAGGGATGCATAATGCAATAAGACATTAAAAATGGAATTAAATTTCCGGACATTACCCATGTCCAATGTGTTTCTTTAATGAAATTTGAATATTGATCTAAATAAATTTTTGTGTTTCTGTTTATTCACGATCACATGCAGAAAATAAGTTAAAAGCCTATTTGCCTGAAACTTAGATGAAACAATCCGTTACTTAAGCTCCGCTCTCTTAGGGCAAAAATCATGGATTACATGCTAATTCATAGATATAATGTACATCTATGCTAATTTCAGTAAGATTTCTAATACCTAGTTGATAATAAAAAACTCTGAACTAATAGTTTTCTAAATAAAGTGTGTCATGCAAATTCTCTGGTCAGAATGTGCATCCGCAAAGATTGTATGGAGTTTTTACTATGCGTCTTGGAGCTTATTAAAGTCTCAGCCCAATTTGGGTAAACAATTAGACTTATTGTATTTAATTGTCCTAAGACTGCTCAATGCATGAAATACACGCACCCATAAATGATAAAAAATGTCACATATGTTCTTTTGAACAAGAACACTACCTACGGGAGCAAGCACTCGACCGCAGGTGCTGGATAAAGTAGAAAAAAGTCCAAATCGAAAAAGAAACATAACTCTTACAAAAACATTTTCCGAGCTGTTTCCCGTGATAGTCTGGGTAGCTCTTGTGATGGTGAACTATCATGCCAAGTTTCTTGATGATATCCATAATAACAACAAAGATATGACCAAGGTTAAAGTTTGTCACGCCAACGCCAACAACAACGGCAATGCGAACGACTCCAATGTGATCAAAATACCTCGAGTTTTCTCCGAAACGACCGAGCTAAAAATACTAAATCACATCTGGCTGCGATTACCGATTTGGTTTATTCTTTGAACAATGACTTCAGCAATCGTATAATAAGATTATGTATCTAGATATATATATGGCGTGTGGAACGTTGCAAAATTCGATAAATATTTTTATGTGATATAATTTTATATTTATATTCTATATTTTTTTTATTTATATTCTAAAAAATATTTTTATGTGATATAATTTTATATTTATATTCTATAATTTTTATTTATATTGTATATTTTTTATTTATGTTCTTTATTTTTTTTTTATGTTCGATAACGCCAAAAAAAATTATGTGATATAATTGTTTATTTATATTGTATATTTTTTTATATTTATGTTCTATATTTTTTATTTATATTCGATAACGCGAAAAAAATTTTATGTGATATAATTTTTTATTTATATTCTATATTTTTTATTTATGTTCTATATTTTTTATTTATATTCAATAATAGTGCGAAAAAAATTTATGTGGTATAATTGCATCATGGGATTTTACACACCTTGCGGGGGCAGCCATCTTTGTTGTGAAATCCGTTGTCCAATCAAATCGATTGTTACAAATGTCACTAGTATCCCATGATGCAATTATACCACATAAATTTTTTCGCACTATTATCGAATATAAATAAAAAATATAGAACATAAATAAAAATATAGAATATAAAAAAAAAAATATATCACATAAATTTTTTTCGCGTTATCGAATATAAATAAAAAATATAGAACATAAATAAAAAATATAGAATATAAATAAAAAATTATATCACATAATTTTTTTTTCGCGTTATCGAATATAAATGAAAATATAGAACATAAATAAAAAAAAAATATACAATATAAATAAAAAATTATATCACATAATTTTTTTTCGCGTTATCGAACATAAATAAAAAATAAAGAACATAAAAAAAATATACAATATAAATAAAAATTATAGAATATAAATATAAAATTATATCACATAAAAATATTTATCGAATTTTGCAACGTTCCACACGCCATATATATAGAGCAGCGAATTATAGAGCAAATACTTCAGTGTGGGAAACAAGCATGGAATTTTCACCAGATATTCTACAGACAAAGGAGACTAATATTTGGTGTCTGGCCACCTTGAATTCGGTCACTTTCAAGATGGCCGCTCAAAAAGAAGATGACTGACGATCCAAAAGAAGGTTTACGAGTTAATCAGTTATATCATCATTCCAGAACATGGTAGACCTATTAAATTTGTAAGTGAATTTTAAAACATTAGTCTATCATCTAAGATAAAGTTTGCTATTCAAAAGGTTTATTTATTTATTTATTTTTTTTTTTTTTTTTCAAGATAGTCACCTAAAATCAAAATGGTCGCCAATAATCAAGAAATGACCATATTCCTCTTTTCAACTACCGTAGAATGGCAAAATAAGTACTAAAAGTTAAAGAATGTATCTTTGCTTTAAGAGTATATATGTTTGTCAATATGAATTCGGAAAAATCAAGCATTGCCACTGAAAAATGATGATTAAAGCTCAACAAGAAGCATCATTTAGTAAATATGCCATATCTTACATTCTAACCATAAGACAGTCAATTAAGGACGGATGTTGCAGTTTGGGGAGACAATTGGCAAAGAAAAAAATATGAGGCCGAGCCTTTTTAGCGATTTAGACCCGACCTTATTTGATTTGTTAAGAGTGATCCCCCTTTTGCTCTTTAGAAATGAAAAATATGAAAGGTCCAAATCAGTTATGAAATCGATCGATTTTTAACAGGTATTGAAGATAAATGTTTAAGGTTCATGTAAAGTGTTTGAGGCCCAATTTTGAAACACTTCATTTGCCAAGAAAAAGGCAAATGTCCGGATATGATATATATCAAATTGGAGCTATTTATTAGCACAAGCAATTAAGCAACATAAGACCGCCATAGCTATAGCGGTATAACAAATCATTGTCGAAAAGGGTCATTTTGTACAGATAAAGCAACTGCATGACGGTTGGATAAATTTGGCTAATATTTTAGCAAAGAACAGTCTTACCTTAACAATATCCCTTTATGTGTGCAAGTGTATGAAAATATTAATTCGATTAGAATTGTAATAACGTTATCAAAGGCTTATTGGACATTTCAATAAGCACTTGTTTAAAATAGCTTTCGTATTATGCAAATGGTGTATGTATTTGGGAGTTATAGTGTCTGCTACTTGGCCAAGAAGTCCCAAGCTCGGTTACAGGATCATCTTTTCCTTTATTTGGCGAGAATACGGACGAATTCGCCGGTAATCAAACGAATCGAGGGATGGCGTGCTGTTGTTGATATCTAAGATTTCGGGATTGTTCTTTTCAATCAAGTATAAGCCATCTACTTTTCCGCGGTAACCAGGTTACATTTGATTTAAACATGTTATGGTGCAAACAGAAATTTGGGTTATCGATATAAAAAACTAGATTTTAATTGATAACTGACGGTATAATCTCGTATCCAGAGGGCGTGAAGTGTTTATTCTTTTTCATTTCACTTGGAAATTCGACCAAAATTTTATAATGGTATGAAATGACCCCAGCCCCCCTCCACCCACCCCACCCCCGAGTCTTGTTACTAAGACCCTCGTAATAGACACCCTTCATCTGCCATTGGCGTTACTTTGTGCATCAGAATTACATGGGGCCAACTTATTTGTCGCCCGAACGGGTCCCGTTTTTCAGCCGGACAACAATTTGAAACCGGATCTATGTTTCGGCTGACGAATTGTCGCAAACCGTTTTAAATTAAACCCGTTTTGCGCGCAAAGCGGGATATAATTGGAAAAAGGAATGCGACATCTTGTCAGCCGGAACATAATTCTATTGAGGCGAGATTATGGTCACTCGAACAGTCTCGAAATGACCAAGATATGGGCGATAACGGACCAGGAGACTCAATTGTTCACCGTCACAATAGGGTGTCCCGCTATGACAACGCCTTGAATGACCTGGAACTTATGATGTTCCCGAGAAAACGAAGAGGACCCTTATATTATAGACAGTCAATGGTGCATAAGATAATGATGGAGAATAGAATGGAAGATCCGTTGTTTGATGAGAATATAGACTTGAACTCAAATACAAGCAAAGCATCCAGAAAATAACGAGTGTAGTTATGAAGAACATATCGGCGAGTGGTTATGATGATCCAATACGCCCGGTTCTAAATCAAAGCGCTAAAAGCGCTGAAAGCCTGGCTTATAAATAGGCAAAGTGACATTTGAAGGCATGCATTCCAATTTTTGGCCTGGTTTAGCAGGCCATAGGATACAACCCTGTATCTTCGAAATTGCCTAGGAAAAAGATAATCGAGTAAAAATCGGAACAACATGTGTTCTACGTAGTGTTTTTATTTTGTTGTTTTTTTTTGTGATTTTTTTTTTTTTTTTTTTTTTTTTTTTTTTTTTTTTTGCATAAGCGCGCGCAAAAGTAATTTTAGTATACGTCATCAACTTTTTTGTGCGACACGAAGTGCCTTGTGTGTTCAACGCAGTGCTTGAATGTCACTACGCTGTGCAAAAATCAAAGTACTGATAGTACTGAAGGCGAGGGAACTGAATAGACGAAACAACAATCGAAGTCAATTTTCTGGAATATAACCTTGGTTATTTACCTTGTCTTTATCATGTATACCATATATTTTCTTACTTATCACTACCAAAATCACTGCTGTGCTAAAGATACATATAGCTTTTACATGTATATTTGATCTTGACAGATGGCCTTGCTAATAGGTAAAAGAAGCAAATGCTGCTTACTGACACTTTCTCCCTAATATTATCTACCCTTTCTGCTACAAATTTTAATAATTTTCCCTCATGTTGTATGTAATCTGCAACCCTTTACAATTTGGACCTGTCTAAACATTTGTTGTCTTGTAATAGATTAATCTAAATTACAAAAAAAATTAAAAGCCTTGTCCGATCCGTAAACCCTTAAACAGACGACATTTTTTTAAACTGGGCCAACTTGGAACAGGTTACAGACAATAAATCAACATGAGTGTAATTTGATATATATCTAGGGTAAAAATTAAAAAATAATTGGGTACGAGTATAGGGTGAAGCATATTGTGGGAAAGAGAGAAATTGACCTAAATTTCTTGTGTTCCCACAGTAAAATACAACTTCTGATAAGATTTTAATTCAATGTAAAAGAAAGAGCCGACGAGCTAGCGCCCCTAGAAAAAACAGCATTACCACGATTGTTAGACGGAATGATCGAATGGGTGATTTGACTAAATAGTAACAAAACAAACAACTCAACTTAGTTATGAAAACGCGAGTTGTGCCTGTTGAGCCACATTCCGAGCTCACTTCAAAGGAAAAATGTCGAACGGTATGCCCATTACATAGTCCAACAAAAACAACTAATTCCAGAGGTATATATTACTACGCCCGATACCGCTTTGTAGACAGGCGCAACTCGCGTTTTTGGGCCGCGGCAATAGCGCAGTTGGTAGCGCGCCGGACTTCTAATCCAGAGGTCTATATTCGCACGGGTTCGATCCCCGGCCGCGGCACTTATCCTTTCCGACATTTGTCTTCCACCAATGGGTAGATAATCGTAAACCTATGTGGAATAGCAACTGAAGGCTAGGAAAGGGATGTGGTGGTAGTACTGGTGTGAGAAATACCAGGAATCCATCGTTAGGTGCTCCAGTCGTCGCGATATAACTGAGAGATTGTTGAAAGCGACGTAAACCCCCAATTCAAATCAAATCAAAGCAACTCGCGTTTTTTTATAATTTTAGATTAGTTGATTGTTGTGTCTTAGTCAGTCAATTTATCCATTCGAACATTCCGTCTAACGATCGTAGTAATGCTGTTTTCTATGGACACAATCTTCTCCGCTTCTCCCATGAGAATTTGGCCTCTGGCAGTAAGGATTTCTGTGTAGCTTGGGAGGGGACATTTCTGGCCAATGACCTAGTGGTCGAGAGAGCTAAAGAGAGATACAACCATCAACCATTATATATATATATCGTTGGCCCACACACGAATTCTACCAGAGCACTGGTGTTTTCTCTGTGAAGCAGAAAAGATCTGAATCGAAGTAAAGTGTAAAAACCAATGAAAGATTGGTGACCTCAGCTTGTTAGAAAAGAATTAACCATTGACTTCATGGGAGTGTATTTAAAGTAAAAGAAAAATATTAATTAGAGTTTTTAGAATCCATGGATACTTTTAAAGTAAAATGCCTTTTATCAATAGTTTTTAGACATAGGACGATGTAAAAATCTGACACATCTGGTTATGACGCATCTAGATAATCTACTAATAAGTAATCGCGTTATATCAAACTTAAGATATAGCTTAGTTTGAGTACATGGCAGCCCTAATATAAAATTAGAAAACATTTAGTACCTTTAGTATTTTGTGGCATCTCAAATACGCAAATATTTCATTTTTGTAAAAAACAGCAACAATTCTTTCAGCTTTTATTTTAGCACACGGAACACGTAATTATCTGCCATTTTTTTTTTATTTACAATGACATTTGTAACATTGTTTAACTTCAATATCAAATTGAACTTTTGAATATAGATATTCGAATTTCTTGTGAATTTAGGACACTTACAAAAAAAGTATCCACAGAAATTTTAAAGAACACCGATGAATTAGATATGTACGGGTTAAGAAAACCCATTCGATGGGAAAGATACAAAGCATTTGATATATTATAACTTTTGGGGAGTCCCTTTTCAAGTGCCTATAAAGCCTTTGAAAAAAAGATTGGTAAATCATTGAACGTTTTAAATTGATCTGATTACGATGATATAATTTATTTGACTAATCTATAATGTACAATTTATATAAAATATATAACGCTTACCTCTGCCGAATATTATTCAATATTCATAGACGAAGAGAATGAGTCCGATAACTTAAAGAATAATAAAAAGAAGACACCGCGAAACTTCATTTTTGGTACATGGAAAATGTTTATTTCTTTTTCTTTTTCATTTTTTTTTAAATTATACGATATGATCATTGTAACGTATCAGTATAATACTCTAATAAATACAGGGTTTATATTGTAATAAATCCGTAGTAAATTACTACCTCCGTATCATAATTGGGATCAATTCAAAAACAACAAGCTAATTCGGATCTCAACGTGTAAAAAAGCAAGTCTTCTCTTTACTATTTTGACTCAACAAAACAACATCTACTTTGTTTGCCGATAGCGAGACGCATCTGCTATGGATTTAATATGGTGCCAATACAATTCCAAATTTAAATATACAGATAATTTCAACATATTATTTAGTAGATCATGCATGTATACAGCTTATAGAGCTTATTAATTTTAATGATATTACTAATTCAACAAATTAACCTACATCGGGATCGCAACACGACATCCAGCCAAAAATACTGATTTCATACTTGACACATTATCAATAAAGAACTTGGAAAGTGAAGTTTTGATTTTGATTTGAATTGGGTTTAACGTCGCTTTCAACAATCTTTCAGTTATATCGCGACGACTTCGTACCGCGGAAAAGAAATAATCTAGTCGTTTGCGTTCAACCAATGTAAAGGTACCATTTAACTTTTAAAAGCAATCTTCTCTACATTACTCTTTTTACATAAAATGGATAAAAATCAGAATTGGCAGACACGATAATCATAAACGAATCGCAAAACGGTATATTTTATTTCGTGTATGTTCGCTTTTAGAAGCAAATAAAGTTGTTGAAATATGATTTATTTCTGTTCAGTGCAAAAGGTAATTTAGATAAATTGAGTCAATCACAAATTGACATTTTTATTTTACGCAAGAAAGCATTTAAGCGATTAGAGGAAAGATACGTACATAGTGTTTTGTATGTAAAAAATATCTAACGAGGTCGGGGGAATCGATATTGTCGAGGCTCTAAGTACGTATTGCATTTGTCTTTAACCTCTATTTGCCTTCTTTTTGTCGATGTTTCTTACAGAAATGCAAGTTTATAAAAAATAATCGCATTTTGTCATTGTTCTAAAAATATCCATGTGATATTTACACGGATACAAGTATAATTATAAGTTAATCAACAATATCTTCCATGAACAAGAGGGGGTTAAGAGGGCCGCTTGTTTTTTATTCGCGTATGGATACACTTTAACCTGAACCTTTCTTTCTCCAAGAAAGTACAACCCACGCGAAAAAGAAACTTTCAAAATCATGGTTTTGTTTACTTGAATTGGGTTCTACGCCGCTTTAAACTTCTTTTCAGTTATACCTCGGCGGCTGGAACACTTAACAATGGATTCCTGGTATTTCTCACACCTGTACTAGCATTTCATCCTAGCATCCAGCTGCTATCCCATATAGGACTAGGAGTATCGACCCATTGGTAGTAGACAAAACGTCGGAAAGAATGAGTGCCGCCGTCGGGGATCGAACCTGAAACCTTTGGATTTACATCACGACGCGCTACCAACTGCGCTATGACGGCGGCTGAAACTCATGGTTTTCCAGTTTAACGCTCTAACAACTGTTTCAAGGATCTTCCATGAAAAGGAAGGCAGGCATTGTATTTAAACCTGATTTGAATCTGTGAATTTATTGAAGAGAGTTATCGTTACAAACATTTTTGAACTCCTGATCTTTCACAATGTTAACCAAGGTTTCCAAATGAAATCATTCGGAAACCTCGGTTAACTGTGTTAAAGTGAATATTGTCCGAAACGTTGTGGAACTATTAAGATTTCACTACCTTGGGATTATTTTTTAGATTGCGATACGATACGATCAAAGTCATCTGACAAAATCAATGTCAGACGATTGCAAAACTTAACATTTTTTTTTTATTTTCATTGTTATTTTCAATATATTATGATTATTATTATAATTATTATTATTATTATTATCAAGAGACCATTTTTATATTTTGCCAGAATCAAAGCAAACGCTTTGATCATCTGCAAAGGTTAAGATTATCGATCAAGAATAATTCTGAAAAATACAATGTATGCTGTTTCGATAGCATGTGTGTTTCACAAAAACACTTCTTCACATACACAAAAACATTTCATTGCTTTTAACAACGAATATAAAGTCATTCAAAGTATAATCCATGATTAATGCCCTGGCAGGGCGGAGCCTTAGTAACGAATCGTTGCACTTAAGGTTAAGGTAAATCAGCTTTTATCTAAAATAGCCTACTTCTACATAGTGTCGACATAAATAAATCGAGACTTTAATTCGTAGATTTGTAACCAAATCCTCGTAACTTCAGCTTAATCAACCCAAAACCCAAAAGTAAACTCGCCAAAATTACGCCACGGTTTAGCCACGCCCTGTCAGTCCATTTATTACGCAGAATAACTACTTACATTTTTGTGTCCTCTCTTGTATACATCAATCCAAAAATTATGAAGGAGGCGAGAAACATCAACACTCCAAATAGTTCTTTTCCACGATAGAGATACATTTTTCAAAGCATAGAAATATGTAGACATGTCAACGTAAATATTTCTCTCAAGTAGTGGGCATCATCCTTGGCTAAAGAAAATGAAAACTTCTGTGCTGTTGAGGGCAGAATTCAGTGCTAATTGCTAAAATGACTACGAGTGAAATAACTTTTTAGAAGAAATTGCACAGAAGTTATTTTTGTTATAATACATTTATTTTTTACGTATTGTAACGGACGTTCAGCCAAGAAATAGTCCAAAAGCGCAATTCGTTCTAAATGACCAACATTTCAATCAAAAGTGGCCCAAATAATTGCATGTTTTTCATTGGCTGAAATTGATTTTCAATCGTCTGATATGTCATTGAAGACACAAATTCTATTTCCATCTTTAATCAGAATCAAAGAAAACCATCTGCATACATCAATATGCGCCTATAAAACAGTCATAGGCTTCGTTATTAAAAAAAATAAAGAGGAAGATCAAAGATCAAGTTAAGGGCTGACGGTTTAACATGATGTCATATTAAGAGACAATCAGCTACCAGCTCAATACAGTCTTGATTTTTCTCAAAGGACAAATTTAGTAAAATTGATAAATCAACAATTGTCTTGAATATCATACGATTTCAATTTATCCGCGTAATATATAATGCAGTTAATAAATGACATCATTAAATTCATTTTGACGTCATTTTTCACAGCTATAATGTTTCTGTTTGACCTAAGATCATGTGTATTGTTATTCAACTATTGTAGTACAGTCAAAAACCTCGTGAAATTGACAAGTTAAATGATTTTTCTTAATTTTTTGGGAATTATATTGAATGAGTGTGTGAGGCGAGTTTTGAATGATTTCGAAGGAAATAAAACGTAACCACAAAATTTCACCCAATTCGACGAATTTAACGATAATAGTTTACCTTCTTTTAATAAAATCTAGGTATTATCTTCAAGAACAAATCAGACGCTTAAAATACGCTACCGACCAATGTTGGTTATGAAATTAGAAGTATCATTGAATTACCGTCAGATTCGCTACTTTCCTCATATTTTTACATGTCAATTGAAAATTCTTCCCGAATTTTTCGATTAATACAATTCGACTACTTCTCTTCTCAGATATCAAAGAAAATATTACCTTTTCAGCAAAAACCTTACGATCGTTTTGAATTCGTTTCAATGTTTACCTTAAACCAACATCGCTCTAAAATAAAATTTCCAGTTATGTTTTTTTTTCTTTTCACAAGGTACCACATGTTTGTGCTTTATTTTCTTCATAATTTGAATACAAAACAATCTTATTTCAAATAAGAAATGAAGAGGCACAATGTATGAAGCTCAAAAACAAATCATACTGAATACGAATACGCAATGCTAGTAAGATCATCAAATTCTTATGTATGTTTATACATAATAGGGCTACGCACTTAGTGTTTTGTATTAAAGAATATCTAGCGAGGTTCGGAGAATTGATAATTTTCGAGGCTCTGCCGAGACAATTATCAATTTCCACAACCGAGTTAGATATCTTTTGCAATACAATACACTTAGTACGTATTATATTTATCTTATAACCTCTATTTGCCTTGTTTTTGTCGGTGTTTCCAACATAAATGCAAGCTTCTAAAAATAGCCGCATTATGTGTTTGATCTAAAATATCCATGTGATATCATAAAAATATATTTAAAAAAAAAAGATCATAAATTTGCTATCGTCAGATGAATTATTGCCTCCAAATCCAAAAGATTCAAAACTCTATAGCCTAAATAAATTTTACATTTCGATCAATATTTATTCACTATGTCAAAACGTACTGAAATCTCAAAAAACACATTTCTGTGCATTTATTTTTATTTCTTTTTTTTATTTTTATTTATTTTTTTTCCTGAGTTAGCGACTTAAATACATTCATATTAAACAAAAAGGCACTTTACTCCACATTTACGTTAAATGGATAAAATCAAATTTGAGAGACAATACAATCGTATTCAAAACAGAAAAAAATGTAAATATAATCCCATGCACTTTCGACTTTAGAAGCAAATAAAGTTGATGAAATGGGGACATGATTTATTTCGTTTCAGTGTATAGTTACTTACATAACTTACAAGTCAATCATAAACGGACAGTATTGCTTATTTCACTAAGAAAGCATTGAAGCGTATAGTGGAAAGATAACTTTGAAACTGACATAGTGTATTTCCTCTAATAATAGCCCCCTCCCTAATAGAAGCACCCCTACATTTTTTTACCAAGAAAACCGAATTTAGATGCCTTAATTTTAGGACTTTTTTTAGACTTCTTCTCCGACTTGAGATGAATTTCATCTAAACAATCATTCAATGGAGTTTTATAGAGGAAATTCGCCTCAATTTAAAGGGAAAATGACCTAAAAGGCGCCAATCTTAATGATTTTTAAATCAGAAAACTCATGCTGAATAAAAGCTCCCTGACCATGTCATGTATAGCGCCCAGGAGCGTCTAATAGGAGAAACACGGTACTGCTGTTTTGCGGCGAGATAGTCTATTAATTATTTACCGTTATTTCTCGATAGTCTATACCTAAAGGCACGCTAAGTCAAAAATTGAGCGAAGAGAAGAAAATGTTAAAGAAGATGCGGATAATCAAATTATTTAGATTTAAACTTTATTTTTTAATCTGAAAGGCTTTAAAGATGCGAAAATGTGTTTGCTCTAGATAAATTTGATAGCATCGTGAAATTGACAAGCCCTGCGTTCAGGATCACAAAACGGTGCAAACAGTTTTCCAATTGTTCCCCGTTTTGCACGTACACCTGCGTGCAAAGCGGGGTATTATTGGAAAACTGTTTGTACCGTTTGGTGATTCCGAACACAGGGTAGGTGTATGACTTTAGAATGATATCGGAATGAGCGGGAGGAGCGAGTTTTAATAAAATATGAGGGCGGTAATACCTTTTGGATAATTTTGTCCAATTGTACGAAATTATCGATATTTTTAGCTCTTTCACGTGCAGGTAATGCGGTTCAAGCATGTGACAACGTACATAATATTTTGAATTTGTAGATTAAGTTCGGAAAATTGATTAGTTTTCTACAAAATTGTGTGCTTCATTTTCATCTCATCTGATCGAAGGTCGAAAGAACTACAGCCCCATGCCATAAGTGAGTCAAGTTTTTTAATGGCGGCGTATTGTTGAAAAAAATTAAACAAACTTTAACAAATGAACTTACCCTCTGGTGATTAGGAATTGACTTTGAAATGTTGTTCCTCATTAGTTTTAAGCATCAAATAGCAAACAATAGTGAGTTTATTTGTGTTGGAGCTCCGATTAAACAATAATGAGACATCAGTCAAGGCATGGTGGAATTTGTCTTTGATGTCTTTGGCACCATGTATCAGGTAAAATATAATTATCACGGAATACTCCCAACAATTTCAACGAATTTCATTTTCAGATAAATTAGGATCCTTTGCTGGTCAGCCGAGTCAAATTTCACATCCCCATGTTTCCATTCCTCTTAGATCTTGGGTGATAAAAATGGGCATAGTCCTATTTGAAGAGTCTGAGATAGATCTTATTATTCTAAGCCCTCCGATGACAAATCTGTTCATCTTCTGTTTTAAGTTACGCTTGAGAATATGTTTTTTCCCCTAATCAATCCAATTTTTTAGTTCTTTGTCATACGGTGCATTCCAACACGATATTTCAAAACACATCAACCAAAAACGTTCGCTTTTTTGCTCTAAAAATCAGCTTCCAAGCTTAAAATATTTCTTCAATTGTATCTCTATTCCCTTGTAATTTTAAATTACACATAACCAAACATTTAAGTTTATTTAAAGCTGTGGGTACTTCCCTGACTTATTATCCACTCACAAACAATTAAAAATATCCCATTTTATAAAGCTAGGTTGGTCCTTTTTAGAGGTTAAATAAGATTCACACATGTTAAACTTAAAGCGCTGAAAAACTTCAATACACAATAAATATTACAAGAAATAGTACACACCAATCTAAAAATAGACCAAACATACTAATTTTATCATGTAAACTTTGTATTGACAGGTTTAACCCAGATAAAATTCTGATTAAGTTTACCCATGATGTGTATTGATACGATATTTACAGCGCCGCCATTAAAAAACTTGACTCACTTATGGCATGGTGCTGTATTGCGATACCGGTATTCCCGATCAGCATCTGGCTGTCTGATCGTCTGTCGCCTGTCCGTCCGTCCTTCCGTTAATCTTTGCTTGTTAACTCTCTAGAGTCCACAGTTTTTATCCAAATGACTTCAAACTTGGTCAGAATGATTGGACCACCACAATGATATAATAATAATAATAATAATAATAATAGTTTATTTACGTCTCGTCTTTGACATACAACATATACATATAAACATTAAAACATAGCATATTATCAAAGCCACTCTAAAAAAGAGTTATAAGAGACATTAAAATGCAATTTGCATGCAAACAAACACATGAGTCTTACTTAATTCATGCACATAATGATAATGTTAAATTGACACAAACTGACATTCTGAAAAGATCACTAATTCTCTCGCACTTACACACATTTACACACTCACACCTACAAATTCAAACACACACACAGACACCACACTAAACACATGCACACACACACATACGCACACTAACACGCATACACAAACACACATACACATATCAGAGCAAGCAAGTAACCAGATACAAGTATACGAATAGAAAAAAAGGCATTACAAACACATTATCATTAAAAGACATATAACATTTGTGATCTTATTATTTTATTTAATAAAGACTAGGTTTTTTGTTTTTGTTGTTGTTGTTGTTGTTGTTGTTTACTTATTCCCCTGTTTTGGCTAAAATAACATAAGATTAAGAAATACACGTGTCTTTCCAAGTTATCATTTACAAAGAAAAAAAAAATAAATAAAAATAAAAAAAAAAGCGATGCTATATTTTGGCTGTGTAATTTTGCTATCAATAAGTAAGGAGAAACCCTAATATTAAAAATAATAAATTATATACAAATAAATTTAAAATTATTTACAGAGTAAAAACGATCTTGTGTTGAGTATAAGATAACAGGTTTTGGCAGATATTCGAATCATTCTTTTGTCGGATAGAATAAAAGTTAATTTTTCCATGATATTTAGGGTCGGAAAAAGGGAGTTAAGATTTTCTGCTTTTTTGATAAGTTCCGCGCGAACATTAACATATTTGCTACATTGAAGCAACACGTGTGCCTCTGTTTCTACTTCGTCGCAAAACGGGCATACACGCTCGTTTTCTGGTAAGTTTTCGTACCTCCCGGTTTCGATCTTGATAGGGGCCACGCCGCATCTAAATTTACTTAGTGCCGATCTGTGTTTAACTGACATAATTAATTGACAATACTCCTCAACGCAGAAGTCGGTTTTCATTTTACAATAATTCCTTAACTTATTTCTCCCTCTACCGTTGACCCTGCTTTCTACTCTATTAATACTATTGTGCCACTCTTGTTTAAATTTCATCATCATTTTTTCACTTAATATGCGAAGAAAGATTTTCTTGCTCTTCTCGGAATTTAAATAGGTATCTTCAATATCTAGCGAAGATAATTTTTGTTTAACGTGATGAAACCACGTCTTGCAGGACGTCGTTGCTTTTTCACAAGCCCACAGTGCTATACGCTTATTAAGGCGAGACGCAGGCAGGTTACATAAATTACACCAGTATCCGAGAACCGAATTCCATTGTCGGATTGTTGGAGGAATCCAACCCATTTCACCTATAACGGCGTCATTCGGTGCGTACTTTCCTAATCCGAGGAAAAAACGCATTGCTCTGTTTTGAATCGCATTTATACACGTGTAATTTTTAATACCCCATATCGGAGCGCTATAACCAATAACTGGCCATACTAATGAGTCATAAAGTTTGCTAAAAACATTGTATGGGACGCCCCCGATGCTCTTACATTTAGCAATTAGCAGCCCCAGAGCTCGGCTCGCGCTTTGAGCGACAGTTTTAGCAGTAATCTCGAAATTAAGGTGTTCTGTTAGGACCATTCCTAGGTAGGTATATCGGTCAACTACTTTTAAGTTTCCACTTCCACAATTGAAAATATACGGCGTTCGTATAACGGACTCGTTGCGAAAGTGGACAACATTACTCTTCAAACAGTTTATAGTCATATCATTAGCGATACACCAATCATTCAGAGCATTTAGTAACGTCTGCATATCATTTTCGTTGTCAGTTAATAATACAATATCGTCTGCATAAAGAAGTATGCATACTACCTCACCATTGACGTTTATACCAACATTGCAGGACTTAAGATATTTTGAAAGGTCATCTATATATAGATTAAATAGAAGGGGTGATAACCCACAACCTTGCCGAAGTCCTTGATTGGCCGTAAACCAGTCTGTAAATTGGGAATTTAGACGTATACTATAACTGACGGACGTATATAACGATTTGACGGCATTCAGAAGTTTACCCGCCAAGCCTTTATCCTGCAATCGTGACCATAATTTGTATCTATTTATTGAGTCATACGCCTTTTGAAAATCAATGAAGGCGGCAAATGAAGAAAGCTTACGCTTTTTTCGTGTCTCTATGATATTGGTTAAGCTAGAGATCTGATCTAGCGTACTTCTCCCTTTACGGAAGCCCCCTTGCTCATCTTCTAAGAGGTTGCTTTCCTCTGTCCATTTAGTGAGTCTTTCGTTTAGTACCGCGCAATATATCTTATAGACCGACGATGCCAAACTAATTCCTCGATAAGAGAGGGGATCTCTCGGATCCATAGTCGACGATTAAGGAATTGGGTTTATAATACATTTAGTCCATATACTTGGTATTGAACTAGTTTTGAAGCATATATTAAAAAGTGAATGCAAGAACATAACCGCTGCATCATTTTTCAAGACCTCTGCGTGTATAGTATCGGCCCCGATTGCTTTACCCGTTTTAGCCATGTCGACCGCTCGTTTTACCTCCATAATTGATATATCTCTATTGTAAGGGAGATAATCGTCTCCGCTTACACTACTGTCTATATTAGGTACGCGGTGAATTTGTGAGTCTCGGTTGAAAAGAGAACAAAAATCGGCTTTCCATCTTTCTAGGACAGTTTTTACGTCATTAGAGACAGTACCGTCATCTAAATTGACCTCAAAAGGAATAACATTTTTCCTCTCGTTTTTAATACCTATTTGACCCAATGTCTTCCAGAAAGAGCGACCATCGTGATCTACAGCGCAAGAAATATTGTTCTGCAGAGAGTACCAATGCTTGTGTTTAGCACGCTGGACCTCTCTGTCGAACAACTTTCGGGCAGATACATATATCGACTTTTCAAATGACCTTGAGTTTGCGCCTTTCGTTCTCAGCCAATTCTTTTCTGCTGTGCACTGCACTCGATACCGCAATCGGTTTGTGAAAGTTTACTAAATAATTCAGTCACTGTTGAGATTGAAAAATTGTTAAAATTGCCAATGCACTCGTGCGGGATGATACAATAGTCTACCACTGAGCGACCTTTTGTTGATATGGATGTGAACTCATTGTTTATACAGTTTCTTCCGTTCAGAATACACATATTGGTGTTCACAAGGAAATCGATCAATAATTCCCCATAAGCGTTCACCGTGTAGTCTACAACATTACGTTCACACACGGTGTCCACTCCTACAATATAGTCCTCTATATCGCCGCACCTACTGTTCAAGTCCCCGCATAGAAAGACAATACCCTCGTTCTGAAATTCAAACACATCGGTTATAAGTTGATCGAAAAAGGCATGAACATCGAAATGTCTTGAGGAGTTTTCCGGCGGTAAATAACAAACACATGGTAATAATGTAAGCTTTAGCGTCTTGTGTTTAAGTTCTACCCATAGTATGCCTTCGTGTTCAGCTCTTTTTATTGACACATCAAACTCTCTTAAAAGCGAGTTTTTAACGAACAAACCCACACCACCTGAGCCATTTCGCGCCTTTTTATTAACGATTTGTCTATTATGCCCAAACCAGGTGTAGTTTTCTAGCTTAAGGACGTCATCGTGTAAAAGGTGTGATTCTGCTATACCTAAAATATCCAGATTTTGATTTAAAACACATTCTGCGCGAGAAACGTAATTTTCTGATTTATGGTCTATGTTCCACCCGCGAACATTCCAAAACCCGGCTAACACCTAGTAACCATGTTTACCTCTGTTATTTCCCCTTCGGGAGCCCCCTCGCCCCCTTTTACTATTACTATCCGCCCCATTTTGGCTATAGTTTCGACGATTACCATTACTGACTTGGTAATTTGTCCGATTTCTTGAGTTTGAATTTGAAGAAACGTAGGAGTCCGTCGATCTATTATCATTGTTTTCTGTTGGTTGCACATGGTTTTTGCGTATAATTCTAGATCCTTTCACGTACAAGTCTTGGCATTTGAGTGACTTGAGAAGTGTTCTAAAGTTTTGCGTCATCACACGATCTGCGTAACTCTGATCGTGATCGATGTAAATTGATTTGTATTGACCGTTTGTTTTTAGTTGTTTTTTATTTTCCATTACTTGCCGTTTATCATCTACTGTTTTCATGGTTGCGATCACTATGCCTGGATGCGAATCGCTGCCGCTATTTTTCCGAGCGGCAGACTCGCATTCAATATTACGGAGTTTCAAACCATCCCTCAATAGAGTGTTCACTTTTATAACAACTTGTTCATTATGTGTTGAATGAAGGCCTCGAATAACAATATTTCGACTAATATCAACGTCTTGTCTCCTGTCTGTGTTTGATATGGATTCGATTTGCCTTTTAATATCGACGATATCACCGTCCATCTCAGAAATTATACTATTTTTCATACTGTCAATTTTGGTATCCACTGATTTATGTATGCGAGATAATTCTGTATTAATTCGCTTGTCCAATAGTTGCGACACTTTATTTGAGATTCTTGCCTCGAGACTTGCTTCTAGTTTATCCACTCGTTCACTCAGAGAAATAAAATGCATATGCATGTCAGCCGACATTTTTCGTATCAAATGTTCAACCGTATCAGTACTAGACGCATCGGCCTTGGCAACGTCGGTATTATGGGGCCCACGTCGAGGTGCCGGTGTCGGAGTCGGTGTCGGCGACGATGACGATGAGTGGTCGTTGTTGTCGTATAGAGAACGTCTAGCAGTTGAACTGGATTGTCTCGCTTTTTTGGATTGAGACTCGTCAAGATCCACCGGACTTTCCGCCAAACGTTTGTTGTTGATATTTATCAATGGACTGTCAACTAGTGAGATCCGATTTGAAGTCATGACTGACTCTACGAAATCGGCTGCATCATTTTTGTTATCGATTGTCTCGTTAATCATTGTGGCCATTTTTCAAGTGCCGCGACGCACACAATATTATCAATAGTCAATAATCAATCAAGCGTGACGATTAAACAGTTATATGGGTATTTCATACAAATACTGTTCACCTTCTTTCTTGTACACTGTTACTATTTATAGCGTCGAAACGTCGATATCGATCACGTAAAATGGAAATAATAGAAAAAAAGTCAAAATTCCAATTCAGATTTACAATTTGTTCACCTTGAGTGATGTCTGTAATAATTCGAATCTTTTCTATGATGATTCCTTTCGAAAATGGGCCAGATCTGTCAAGCGTCACAGGAAAAGGGACCAACTGAAAATGTGCTTGGAAAATCCTCGTTAATGCTCTGAAGTCCAGATTTCAAGAGATTGTCTTCAAACTTGCTAAGAATTATTGTGTCATCACAATGATTGTTCCCTTTAAAATTATTTTGATCGTGTGAGCGTCAAAAGAAATAGGGGCCTATATAAAACTGTTATACGAGTATTTGAAATTAGATTTTAAGAGAGTCATTGTTAACACCTCTTCATATATACATTGAAGTTAATGCAATTTCACTTAAGTATTCTACATCATGTGGCTATGTCATTTATATATGACATGGGAAATATGAAAATTTTCCTTAGAATTTTACAGCATGTGACTATGTGCATACTGATCTGGTCTGGTGTTTTCATACTGCGTCATAGAAAAGGGGGTCTAAATGTAAACTTCCTTGTTAACTAAACTCCTATTTTATTAATGGATACGTTCGTATGAAACTTTCATAGAATATTCCATTTCCAGTGACTATATGCATTTGTGGCTGGTTGGTCATTTACCGCGTCATAATTAAAGGACCTAATGTATATTCATTGTTATAACTACTCCTTCATTTATATATGGAATGAATGAAAAAAATAACTTTAGTATTCTATATCATGTGACCATGTGCATATTGATGTGGTCCGGTGATTTTATACTGAATCATAGAAAGGGGGGCCTTAATGTTAACTTTCTTGTTAACAAAACTCCTCTCTTATTACTGGATACATTTATGTGAAACTTTCACAGAATACTCCATTGCCAGTGACAATGATAATTTGTGGCTGTTTTGTTATTTGTCATGTAATGATAAAAGGGAACCCTTATGTATATTTATTGCTAACATAACACCTTCATTCATACATAAAAGTAGTGAAAATTTCACTTAAGTGTTCTACATCAGGTGACCAAGTGCTTATTGATGTGGTCCGGTGATTTTATACTGAAGCATAGAAAAGGGGGCCTTAATGTAAACTTTCCTCTTAACAAAACTCCTCTTTTATAAATGGATGCATTTATGTGAAACTTTCACAGAATATTCGATTTCCAGTGACTATGTGCGTTTGAGGCTGTTTGGTTATTTTGGTTATCATTTAAATCTCGCTCGTTAGTCTCATTCAATGTCAATCCTAAATCTTTTAAAGGTCACCCACCCTGTCAATTTCATGATGTTCATAACACGAGTTTGTCAAGTCATTTCAAAAAATCTACCATTCTAACACTCCCGATGAAAAAATATGTGACCCGTCACGCAAAAAGGGACCATCTGGTTAGTGCGTAAAGTGTCGACCCTTGTCAGACTGCGCGGATTACGCAGATTGACTTGGGTCGAAAGTTTTCCCACATTATTAATTTTCTGACTTGAGAATAATAAATCTATCTTCTTATGAAACAATTTTTGAAATGCGACCTTCGGTTGACCTGTTCTTGAACCAATCTTTTTTTTAAATATTTTTACGGAGTTTCCAGATGGTACCTTTTCGCGTGATGGGTAACATATTTCAAAAACAAGGAAATTGAAACATTGTTTGTTCAAAAAACTCTTTATTGCCCACAATGTTTTCTTCCCGTAACAAACAAATTTGAATACACAACTGTTGTGTTCGTATCTGCAACGAGAAGTCGGAAAACCCATAAGCATTTAGATTCAGGATTTTATAAGATTTAACATATATCACTATAATAAATATACGCAAGATATTGCAGTAGCCATTTTCCAAGGGAACGGATGTTTTTACAAGCAATTTGGTACTCGAATCTGTCCAGCTAACAAACCCAGTGACGGAAGCCAAAGATGCTTGTTAAAACATCCGTTCTCTATAACACTTTCCTGTTTTACAAAATTTTGGACCTGTCCAAATTCAAAGGTTTTGCAGACAAAAATTTAAAGTGGATTTAATTAAAAGAAATAGCCATTCAGTAGGGTAGAAAATAGTGTGGAAAAAGAAGGAATTGCTTGTCAGAAGCAATTTCTTCTTTTTTCACAATGTTTTCTCAATCATAAAATCACAGGCACGTAAAAACCAGGGATTAAACAACAAAGGGTTAACATGGTGGCTGAACTACATTTTGTATTATTTATTATAGACTAGTGATATTGGTTAGTTGATTCTTAATCCTGCATCCAAGTGCCTATGGGAAAACCCTTTTTCAGTGTTGACGATACTTCGTTGTTTGCGCATGTCATATTTTCTGAAGATCGACCGAATTTTTAGAATGCAAATTATCGGAAGATGATGGACAAACTTTTACATTTTGCTTTTTGCTATTAAATCATAAGATTGTTAATGGTATTTTTTTGACTTCATAGAGGTATGAAACTAAAAAGGTATCACCTTGTATGAAAATGCGAAGTGGGTTCATACAAAAGTTTGATTAGGTTTTTAGTTTGATACAACTATAAACATAGAGTAAAACTTGTATTAAGCGCCAACAAACGGGACCACTAAAAGCGGTCGTCAAAGAAAATGGTCGCTTAATACACGTTTTGTTAACAAGTACGAAACATGATGTTTTGATTGAATACATGTTAGTATATTATTGCGAAATTCTCAATAACTATATGCTTTCAAAGCCCAATAGATTCTGGTGGGTCTCAAAAACATAGGATTCATTTTCAATAACTTTCATACCAATGATATCTTCTTTTTCAGATATTCCGATTTAAAGAATTGGATTTTGAAAACGGTCGCTTCAAAGGCGTGGTCGCTCGAGCAATATAGGCACTTACAATAGTATTGCGCTGATCCCTTGATTTAATGCTGATCCATCAAAACGTACTAGTAAAATCCACATACAGTTAGTTACATCGTGAAATTGACATTCATCTCAATCAGACTCATTCTTAATCGCTCATTCGGCACTCCATTCACTCATTCAAAACACTCACTCAAACCATTCAAAAACTCTCCAAACTCACTGAAATACATGTAACAAAAACTTCGTTCAAAATAAAAAAATAGCTAGGAAAAATATCTTGATTTCATTGAATTAATTGAAATTGTAAGCGTCTGATTAGATCTTGAAAAAATAGGAAGCTATTGGTAGAATATTTATGCATTTTTTATTAAAGGCAGGTAATCATTATCGCAAATTTTGTTCATCCCGAACAAAATTTACGATATGGGATTACCTCCCATTAAATTCACCCATAATTCGCTCCACACACTCATTCAATTTCATTGCTAGATCATTCCCAAATCATTCATCCTGTCAAATTCACGATGTTGTTAACTGTATAAGTTGGTTTTATTGTCGACATCTACTTCATTTCCTAAAATATATTAGTATCTAGGCGATATCACTGCACTTAATGGTGCGAGTTATGTTGGTATAATTTCTGTACCACATAAAGTATTTTGATTGCACTACATGGATTGTTGAAGTTACTTTCCCAAATTCAAAAACCCTTTCAGTCCCCTTTTGGATCGAATACTTGAAAAAAAGTTGTTGATTATATCGATGGTTTTTGCAACGTCGAATCTTAATCGGTGAAAATATCATTTTCAAGGAAAAGCTATCAAATATTGAATGATATATAATCGTCAGATGACGGTAAAATATCACTTGAAAATCTGACCACCGACATCGGTGAAATTACAAAAAAATATACCATACTTTCTTTCTGCGCGGAACCCAATAACAAATGACCCTGTGCGTGACATTTCCAACAATTTGAAACATTCGTAAGGTGCAAACATTGAGCAGCGTAGACAGCCACAAACTGTAAATTTAAAGTTACCTGATGGTATATGGATACTTTGAGATCTTATCTATTTACTAAACGCGAAGTAAAGACTCTGGTCAGACTGTGCAGTTTTAGGTTCACGAAAGTTTTATCTAGACGTCATAAGTGGGCAACATCATAGAAAAAATCAGGATAGTAGGTACAAATATCGTGAAAGTATTTATTGAGAAAAAATTGCTTTACGAGATAAAATTTCCTTAAAACTTTATCGTATCGTGATATTGTTTAAATTATCATGATATAGAGGATAATCGTTTGTTTCAGTGTAAGATCAATTTATATTTCATTGAGTGGACAGCAAAATATAGATTTTGTTGTTCACGAAATGAAATATTAATCGATCTTACACGAAAAACAAACGATTATTCTATTTCTTTAATGCAAAAATGTGACAAAATTTGAAATTTCTAGGACATATTTCCGTAAAACGCGTCATTTTGCGCGTGATTGCTATGCAACGTTCATTGTGACGTCACTTATTTCGCCCCGCATAGATGACGTCAGATAGGGTGAAATGCACAAAACAGGGTATAAGTTTTTGATAATTTCACTGCTTTTGCGGTGAGATTATCAAGTAATAATCTACCGTTATTTCTCGATAAACCACCGAAAAGCATTAAAGAAACTGGCATCTTGTATCTCGTGGCAGAAACGTGCCACCATAATAAATATAATTTCTGTGCCACGTTAAGTAATGACAAACCCGAATGAAGCCCTGAAAATGTTTAACACTATCATAAATTCAATTTTATCTATTCATGCCCCGTTTATCAAAAAGAGCAAATCGTTCGTATCAACTTTCAATATTAAGGAAATGGTGCGCGCAAGAGATTTGGCCCTAAAAAAGAGAGAGATTTTGTCACGTATAAAATACTTAGAAATAATTTAACTTATTTGATCAAGCTAAATAAGAAACAATACTGATGAAAGAAAGAAGTGTCTAAAAATCTTAAGGAAAAATCTTAAAGAGATTTCATATGCCACCCCCTCAAATGAATTCATAATACCAAAAAATATTAAAAAATACTAAAACTTGCTTAACATATATATCTAAACATGGTATCTTCTATAAATAAGATATTATGGATAATAGTTTGCTTCGGTGTAAGATATAGTGAGTGAAAAAATATAGTATTTGCTGTTCACGAAATTTAATATCAATCGATCTTGCTCGAAAACCAAACTATCATTGTATTTCGATTTCTTTAGTGTAAAAAATATAACATAATGTGAAAATCTTAAAACAAATTATCTTGGGGCGCATCAATTTGCACGTTATTGATTTACAACGTTCATGGTGACGTCACTTATTTGGTTCCACTTAGATAACTTTAGATAGGGTGGAATGTATTAGGTGGACGTTTACGTTCACCAGTGTTAATACCACGTTTGAACAATCCTGCCAGATGTTAATAGGTTTTCAAAACAGTAGTACTCATTAAAATTCAAGTTACTCTTTTTGAAGAATTGTAACCATCTGAAAACTATGCATTTCAAAAATGGAGTGAAACAAGGAGTCTACGTAACTTGTTGCAACCTCAAAGACATCTTTTAAGTGTGAAATCATAGTCAATTCTGAGATCGGGTGAATTTTTTGCTTGCGTAGAACTACTTTTCTGACAGAGTGAGTAATTTGCCCCTTATTTCCAAATGGTCAATGGGAGGTCACTCATGAAATGAAATTACTGGAATGGCAACCTCCCCTGGCACTACTAATGTATATAAAACAAAGGCAAATTAATGGAAATATCGGTATACACATGAATACGGATACAGTCTGAGCAGGTAAAGTAAAGCATTCAGGCCATGTGATAAAGGTTAATGCAAAGGGGTTTTACTTTACATTTCAACACACGAAAGCCAAACTCGAGACGAGTGTCTGCAATTTGTTACGCGTTTATATGAATACTTACCCTATCTTTTCTTTGAGAATGAAAATCGCGAAACAATCAATTAATATCCTTTTATAGAATTTTTATCTCCACTGGCCGAAGGCCACTGGGGCTATTGTCATGGCGTTGTGTCCGTCGTCCGTTCGTGCGTTCGGTCGTAAACTTTTTCTTTAAAAATCTTCTCCTCAGAAACTACTGGATGAATTTCAATCAAACTTCACAGGAATGATCCTAGGGTGATCATCTTTCAAAGTTGTTCAAGAAATTTAGATCCAATGACAAACATGGATTTAATGGGTGTGGTTTATTTCCAAATATGGTTAAAAGTGGGTTTTCTCAGATTCTAATTGATGGATACCAATTAAATTTTACATGAATGATCCTTGAGTGGCCTTTTATCAGTGTATAAAAAATTATTGTGATCGGTAGAAAAATGTGTATTTTATGGGCGTAGGTCATTTTTCTATATGTTATTTTAGTCGAAACTTTGAAAATCATTTTCTCAGAATG
Source organism: Fragum whitleyi (assembly GCA_948146395.1). Lineage (NCBI taxonomy): Eukaryota > Metazoa > Mollusca > Bivalvia > Cardiida > Cardiidae > Fragum > Fragum whitleyi. Next base: position 51,508,347 of record OX411557.1, on the reverse strand, counting down.
TAACTGATGGTTTTCAACCAAATTTCATTCGAATGATACTTTAGTGATCCTTTATCAGGCTACCAGAAAATATTGTGATCGGATGAAAAATAATCATTTTAATGGGCGGAGGTCATTTCTCTATATGTTATTTAGTGGAAACTTTGAAAATCATTTTCTCAGAATGTAACTGATGGTTTTCATCCAAATTTCACCGGAATGATCTTTTTGGGTAACCCTTTATGAGTCTACCAAAAATTACTGTGATCGAATAAAAAATATGTATTTTGTGGGCAGAGGTAATTTCTTACTATGTTCAGTATTTTGTGTAATCTTTGAAAATCAATTTCTCAGAATATTATGGGTGGATATCAATCAAACTTCATTGGTATGATCCTTGGGCGACCCCTTTATCATGTAGCCAAAATTATTGTCATTGGATGAAATATATGAAACTCTGAAAATCATTTTCAACATCAGAATAATCCAAAATATCTAAAAATCTAGTCAAAACTTTTCTTTTTCTTTTACAAGAATTTCAAGCCTGTGAAACGACCCAAGCCATTCATAGCTTTCTAGTTTAATTAGATAACACCATAATTTTAATAATGAGATTACGGAGAAATGATTAGTATTACAAAATAAGAATAATAACCTAGATCATCTAATTGTCATTTCTTTCCCTTAAAACAAATGGATCGGAGAATCACTGTTTAAACTACACAGGGAATAATTCCGAAAGTTAATCGAAACCTTGTAATTAAAGGTCTTTGTTGGCGATCGACAATATATGTTGAGAAACGAATATCTGAAGCAAGATGCGAACTTGGGTCAGGTCATTTTCCTTTTATCGTAATTTTACATGTAAAATTTCTCTTTTCTCCACAAATGGAGGAATCACTCTAGTATGCCAACAGAAACGTCCACCACCAGTACTTTCAGTGCTTTGATTTACTCTATCAGCATATAGGTCATGTGGAGAAATTCGGTCCATTAGGAATTTACCTTGGCGCACGCAGTTAGCTGGATATAGCATGGAGGCAGTGGTAATAAATCTGACTAGTTACTTGTTAATAGCATTTAATTGCTTTTCTCCCGTTGGATTGTTATTCTTGGTCAGCTTAACAGCTAATTTTAGTTCCTAGTGGAATTTGCAGAAAATGCTATGGAAATGATTCACTAGGTTTAGTGATTCTGATTTTCGAATTTGAATATTACAATGTAAATCTTTGTTTAATGCATACCGGTAATTTCTGTTTCATATAGTCAAACAAAATAATGCAGGTTATTACTGAAAAATCCAATCACTATACCTAAGTACAAAAAACATTTCGCATTTGATGACAGGCGATTCCGGGTTTGTCCGATATCGGAGAGACGTTACGCAAGATACTGGTGACCCTTTGCGTTACAAATAGTTTCGACGTCGGCGTAAATATAACGTTCCGTTTTAACTGAACTATTTTCTCGCCAACATTTGCAAACGGTATATTTCTTTTATTTAAATGCTTTTAATCTTTGTCAAGATTCAAATATAAAAAGTTTGCCATTTTTTCTGACACAAAATAGACACGGATTTCGGAAGATTCCGGCGCAGATACAATGATATAATGCAGAGTAGGATTGATTCGATGTGATTTCGAAATACTCATTCAAAGTAAAGACATTCGGGTGATATCGAATATTTCTAGTGGTTCAAAAATGAGATTTTAATTTACTAGTAATATGAATTTTCGTATTATTGACTAGAACTTACTATTTAAATCAAAGACTTTAAATTAAGATTAATAAGATGATTCCAAAGAAATCGCGTATATCGGAACCAATCTTTCTTACCACTGAAGAAATTTTACTTTGAATAGAAATTTAATATTTTAGTTCTTTTTTATTCAGTTTGATACAATGTTTTCTGTTTATGATGTTCTCAAACAGATCAGTTTATGACAGTATCAAGTTCTTTTTTTTATTATTTAAATATTATTACTATTATTATTGTTTTCATTTTGCTTAAATTTTATTTTCATATGGATTGAACTTTGAATTTCCATCTTCTTTTCTATATATCATGCGTAAATTTGGATCATTTTAATTTATTCACTTTTTATTATTATAATTATTATTGTCGAGTGACATAGAATTTAAAATACAAATAAAAATCAAATCAAGCATGTGAAATGCGAATACATATTTATTCTGCTCTTGCTTTGTAACAGGGAAAAATCAACGTCGCGTTGCTCTAGCATACATGTGTCACTGACATAGCTCCGGATCAAACCACATGCAATTGTTTCATAACCTAATTTTAAGAGATTTATTATGATCATAAATATGTTTAATATTAGAACAGAAGACAGAATCGGATTATGAAGCACAATTTTAACTCTTAACAAGAGCACAAGGAGTAATTCAAAATTTGAAATAATTAACAATAATAATATATAGATACTTAACATAAGACTTATTGAACCGTACAGAAGGGATAAGAACGGTTGAAAACCGGGGAGAATGTATTGTCATATTTTCTCACACAAAGCCTTAAGAAGATCGTGTGAAAATGAACCATACCGTCGTCATTTTTTATAGTTAAGATGAATTTAATATGTTTTTCGTTCAGCCACGGACCCTCCCTTGTCACCTGATCACATTCTACATGAACATTTCTTGCGTTACCCCTCCCAAAATAGCAAAATTGAACAACTCTGGTTGTAAATGCGGATCTTCAAACCTACCAGGGGCAGAACCAAATGGGGAGAGGACTCTGGGTCTATATAAAATATTTCAAAATCTTCTTCTTCGCTAAGAATAACCTTTGACATGTATTCGATATGGATCATCAGTTTAGAGGTCTTTATTGAAAAAAAGTATTTTATAGTAAAGACTGCTTTGCCACAAAGTACGGATCATAAGGAGTAGGTTGCGGTACTATGTGTCTAAATTAATGTTTAAGATTTCTCATTTTCTAAATAAGGAAGTCAACAGCCTTTAATATATTTAGTATGGATCATCAAAATGATAGACATTTATTATAAAAGCAAACATCCTTAGTGTTGGATCGCATGGGGAGGGGCACGGGAGGGAGGGATAGGACTCCAAGTCTTTGTAGATATAACTCTTCCTCTGATAAACCAGAAGGATGACTTTATTAGAGCTAAATGATCATCACTTAACTATTTATGTTGGACCACCAGGTACGGAGCAAGAGTTAGAGGAAAGACTAAGGTCTATATTTAAATCTTAAAATTTCTTCTTCTTCTGAACCAGAAGGCTTATATTCTGTATCTCGTATATAATGTCTTAATCATCAATTCAGCGACCTTTATGAAAATAGCTAAGATCATTATTATTCGGACACCAAGAGCGAATCACATGTGCACTCAGGTCTACATAGAAATAATGAATGGTTACTTCAAATGAAGCCCCCCACAAAATCTTCCTGTATTTTATCAGGACTGAACTTTAGATGGTCCCTTTTCAAATTTCTTTTAAAAAAATGGAATCAGGTCAATGAACATTTGAACACTTACGAGTATTTTAATTGACACTTTCGTCTAGCCAAACCATAGTAAAAAATTCTAGCCTTAATTGGAAGGGCGTTTTCCATCCATTAAGAGCTTGAATCATTGAACGTGAGAAAATCCCTTTTTTTCTGGGTTTGCTTAGACAGGCCTGTGTAATAGTGTTTTGTTTAGGTTTCTTTTTTTTTTTTTTTTTTGTATTTCTATAAGTGACCTAGGTAAGACGGTCTTATTCTTTAGGATAGATCCATTTATGAGGCAGCTTACCTTCGACTTTCATTTAAAAACCAGCCACTTTATAAGAATAAATGTGGAAACAAATTGTTATTTTTTTTAATTTTTATTTATTTATTTATCTATTTTTTTTTCTCAACAAATAGTTCAAATACGACGATTCTCTAAAAATTGAGTTGCATACAAGCGTTTGGTTTAAATTATATAGAGTCCTATCTATTCTATCTGAGCTTGACTTTTGTCCTAAATTTGTCATCTGTAATTTATGTACAATTTATGAATATGATACTTTTAGTAGTTTGTCTGTGAACGTAAATGACAGACGTCAATGCCAGGTCATTCAAACCGACCTATAAATATAGTTGTTATTCAGACCTGCACTGATACTTCAGTTTCACTTCTACAAAGAATTAGGAATAAAAATACTTTCTACTGAAATGCATTTATACGCTTTATACATATATGCAACCCAATATGATACCAACTGAAATTCTTTAAAATGATTACTTGAAATAGAGGGCACTGATTTGTAGTTTCAAATGATTCTTCAAATATTTTGTTACAATCTATTCAAGATTGATCATCGCTAATGCTGGAAAAATTTTGATATCGGATCGATCTCGTGAGTCGTCGTTTGACACCATACTATTTCTATTTCCCCAAACATGCAAGTTCTTTTTTCATAATGTTCAAATGTCACAAAACCATACATATTGAACATCTACTTATTACTTATAATGACAAGATTACTATGTACTTTGTCATTTTATAATATTGAAAAGTTTTGGACGTTATTCAAGAATCTTGGATCGATTTCAAAAGTTCTACTATTTGTGGACTACTTGTTCCATATTGCTCGTTTGCATACGGTTTAATGCCATTTTCAACGGTATTGCAATTTACTCGTGCACCCACCGATGACTTCCTGTCGGTTGCCACACTAGTTCAATAATACTAGTTCAACAATAACGTTTTATCTGAGCCATCACCTATCCACCCTACTTAGGCATATGAAGCATTCGCTCATTAGGGTAAACGAATGAGGCACGTCAAAATGACTTTTGACAAGCGTCGTTTAGGCAAGCCGGGGGAACGAAGCTTTCACGAACATAGAACTGATGTTTGAGAGAAGGACGCATTACCGACTGGGTAGGTAGCGAAAACTTTTGTCAAGTGTCGGAGAGAACTTTGATTGAAAGGATAAGACTCCACTTCAGATTTCAAAAAAAAAATTAAATAATAATAATAATAATAAAGACACGCTTTAATTGACGTTGTCTTGACAAATACTAAACAAAAAGCTTTTGGCCAATGATTCCTGAAAGTTAAATACATATCATTATCTGTAATTTTTCAAAAAAAGATGTACTTAAAAGCCATGTATTTTTTATGAGTTTACTTTTAAAAGATTGAATTTTCTTGCCTACCTCCACTTTATGGTTTTGATTAGTTTGAATGCGGTTTAGCGCTAATTTCAACAATACAGCTATGATATCGCAGCAGCTCGTGTAGCCTGGCTCCCAGGCTGTCAGTTATTGTCATATAAGGTACACCACTCATGTTGTACTATTTGAAATTACCTCCCATATTCTCAAAAACTGATCGGCCAGTCAGAGAATATAAGCTGATATGAATTTTCTTTCTCCAGTTGAATTTTGCTTATTTTTTCACAATACTTCAGATCAGTGGGACGGGAGCCAGTCTACAGCTCGTGAATCAATTCATAGTTTCCCGTTGATCCACATACGTGTTCAACTGTAATTCATCAGAGCCATGAGATGCCTATCCTACTTATGTGTACTATTTGTTAATAGCCCATTGGCGGGAGACAAATGACGCCTGTCACCTTGAGTGTAGTCAAACTTTGGAGTTAAGATGGCTAAGCCATGGGCCGATATCATTAACCTAAGGATTGAGAACCCATCGCGTTATCGATTGAGCTAAGCAAGATGGTGCAGTGTTTTGAAGAGAATTGGATTGAGCAGGAGGCGGTAATATATCCAATACAAAATAACAATTAACTGAAAACGTGATCAAGCAGAGGTCAAGTTTATTAAAAACAATTCTTGACTCGGCCCATCTGCAAAAATATGACCCTTGCCTTGTAGGTCTAGCAAGTTGCTATGTCTGCGCCTTTTTTTAGGGTTTTCCTAACGGGTTTCATTCGTTTTTGTTTGTTTATTTGTTTGAATGGTGGTTTTTACGCCGCTTTCAAAAATCTTTCAGTCACATCGCGACTGCTCGAGTTTCTTACAATGGATTACTGGTTTCTCCCACACCAGTACTACCATTTCAGCATTTCCTAGTCTCCAGCTGCTTTCCAACATAGTTATACGATAATCAACCCATTTGTGGGAGACAAATAGACGGAAAGGGTGAGTGTCACCATTACTAGAGACCTATTGGATGGTAGTCCGACATATTACTACTGCGCATGATAGCGGCCCGGGTCACATTTGCAAATTGATTCTCTTTCAAAAAACAATGTACTAAATTTGGTATGAAAGCTTAACATGTTTTATCAAATGTATCCCTCTAAATTAGAGTTCTCCCCGACGGCGACACTCATCCTTTCCGACTATTTGTCTCTCACCAATGGGTTGATATTCATAGACCTATGTGAGGTAGCTGCTGGAGGCTAGGAAAGGAGGTTGTGGTAGTGCCGGTGAGAGAAATAGTAGGAATCCATTATTAGTTGCTCCTAGCGCCGAGATATACTTGAAAGATTGTTGAAAGCGACGTAAAACCCCATTCAAACAAATCAAGTGTAAAATACCAGCTGCCCTGATTAATGACCATTACATGTAATTAATAGTTCACAAATTAGTAAGATCCGTCACCTATGCCTGGGTTTCCATAGAAACCATGCATATTGGAAGGTATGTTCAGATTTTGCCAACATCTTAAACGGTCTGATTTTATGCCTTTCTGGCAAATCAAGAAACTTACCAACAACCAAATGTTTCTGGGCTGCAACACAGATCATCAAAGTAATCTCTGATTTTGCATACTGATTATAAGTATGTAGATTATTTGAAAAGTGAAGACTTTGACCAGAATGTGCGGATGCTGGTCTTAGCGTTGCGCACATGTGAAAAAATGGAATGATGTCACGCAGAGGCTCATATAATTCTTTTTTTCAAACAAACTTTTTTTACTGATATTTTTTTATGATAAATTGGCTCGCAAGAAGAATTAACTGATAGATATTTATATTTTTTTCTTTAAAAAAATCATTATCTTGGTATTTTTACCAATATAAACTTGCTTATCTTTTTGAATAAACAGAGCAAAAAGGACCTGTTTTAAGTCGACTATTACAACGCAGTACAGCCATAAAATAGATGGTTCTCAGGACTCACACCAGATAGTTTTGAGAGTCCCAGTTACCGCATGGGAGTTTCAGACTCGCATAAACTGTATATCTTAAAATCTGGTCATATGTAAGATATATATTATATTTGAACAAGTTCTTATACATGTCACAAAGATAAGTTTGAAGATAATATAATTATGCCCCCTTTCGAAGTACTTGAAGGTCGGTAGGTTGGTAGGTAGGTCCAGAGCATATTTCAAAAAGTATGCAAGCTTGAATCACGAATGAAGTGCAGTGCACAAGAACCAAAACTCTACTAGTCATATTTCTTTTAGTTATTCCCCTTTGTAAACTGACAAAGAACAGGTTATCGACCTGCTCTAATGGTCGGGGTTGGGAATGTTTTACAGACATCTCTTGTTAAAAGGAAAAGTATCTCTCAACTAGTGCAGTCAGTGCTTTCAGCACTTTCAATTAATCTTAGTCCACACAACCTACATTGTATTTTCAAACTAGAAAAAAATCAAATGCCATTTTTTTAAATAAAAACTGACTTACAATAAGTGCATTCAGTGCTTTCAGCTCTTTAGTTTCAATGCAATCTTGCAAAGGCACAAACATGCAGTCTGATCTTAGTCCACACACTATGATTTCCTTTATCAACTATAAAAGATTATATATACTTTTTTTAAACAAAAACTGACCAACAATTAGTACATTCAGAAGTTTCAGCACTTTGATTTCAATTCGCAATTTTGCAAAGGTCTTTTTTCAGCATGATCAGAATTAAAAAGACAAAGGCTAAGTGCCAAATGATTGGTACAGTGTTCTTATATGCGCATCTTTCCATATTCATATTGTATTAAGTGCGTGGAATTACACGTTGAAAAAATTTCTTTCAAATTGAGTTATATCAACATTAAAAATGAGAAGTAGAAAAGATTTAGAATTAACGACTTTGTAAAGCATGGCAGCTGAATTCATGTTCTTATATACTGCACTTCTCTTAGACATGTTGCATGTGTGTATGAAGTTACAAGTTGATAGCTTGTCTTGAATAGAGGTTACAGGTATTCTGTAAGAATTCGGACGGAAAGACAGATAGACGTATGCACAGACATGGTGACTCTGGACAGTACACCGCCTCTCTAACATCGTAAGTGGGGATATAAATATTAGCATTGCACTCTACCGATAATTACATTGAAGTGTTTTTAATTGAGGATGAATTCCATTTTATTCTATCCTGTCCGTTCTATACCATGTTTAGGAAAAAATATATAAATAAATATTTTGTCGTAAAACCAAGCGTCTATAAACTCACTGAACTAGTTAATTCTACAAATAAATCGACCCTTTACAATTTGGCAATATTTTGTGTAAAATCCTTAAAGATTAGGAAGAACCCTCTAAATGAAATCCAAGCACAGACTGGCTGAGACCGTGGTGAACGCATGCAGAGATGAAACCTTGAGGTACCTTGGTTTAACCTTTGTATGCACTGACCACTTATTGAACATATTCTCTGTTATAATATATTCTCACAAAACTACTTACTTAATTATCTTTATTTCTAGTATAGAGAAAAAATACTGACCCTTTAAAGGACCAGTAATTTCACATACCGTATTTAACCTATATGTTTTGTTTGTTTGACTTGTATTTGTTTGTTTGTTTGTTCCGGATGTATATTATACTATGTATATGACGATGAGTCTATGAAATAAACTATTGAACCTTGAACCTTTAAAATCATATCGTCTGTGAGCGACAAAGATCTCATACAGCCTCCTTAGTTTATTCAAGCTGTAGAAACGAGGTTTTAAAGTCGCTCTACCAAATTGTACTCCAACAATGATTTTGATCCCCAAACAAACGATTTAACTTAGTTTTAAGGTTTATGATCATCCATCCATTGATGTGATCCATTTGAAAGTAGGGGTGAATCGCTTTTGCAATCAGGCTTTGTACAATCATTATAATTTAATGAATTGCTGGATGCTATCACTTATTTTCAAAAAAAACTTCTGCAAAATTGAAGCTCAAAAATAATATATTGTCAAATACCATGTTAAAACTTTTCTCTCAATATTTTCAAATTTTAGTCATTCTACCTTACGTTGTTGTTTTTTGAATGTGATAGCTGACCATGGGCCTCTTTCAAGACAGGTCATACGACCGAAATTTGATCGTATAGCAATCGTACGATTAAAATTGGCTTTCAAGAAAATTTTTTGGGTTTCAAGAAAAATGTTGCATCGTAAGCTTTACTATCAAATTTGAGACACATATAACCTAGTCGTATATTTTACGATTTTGAAAGCTTATTATTTCCTCGGATTTCATATAAGCTTTGGTAGAGGTTTCTCTGATTATTCAGCTTTTTACATGGCAATGTTCAAAGTTCAATTTAATGAAATAAACAAGTTATACCGAAAAGAGTGGATGCAACATTTTTTAAGTTTGAATTTGCTCTGCAACGATCGTACGATTGTCACAGAATGTTTAAATAGCGGTTTATCAACCGTAAGAACTGACCCTATATGATCATGAGTAAAATATTTGTTTCAACTTCCTTGTGACATAAAGGGGACAAAGAAAGCGAGGATGGAGATTCGTCATTATGTTTGTGTGGTGTCCGTGGTCTAAAGGTGTAGCGTCGGCTTCTTGACCCTAAGGGTACTGCGTTCGATTCCGGGGAGCGGCTATCGATCATGGTTTTTTCATTCTTTCATTGGCTCACAAGATCGGCGCGAATACTGATAAATTTTCCAGTAAGCAGAATAGAGAGGGACCAATCTAGGTTGTAAGAACTTATTTCCCAATCTATGGAAAATAAAAAGGTTTAAACCATTAGAAATGTTTCATAACGTATAATTGTATGTATTTACTTTGAAAAAAAAGAGATAATATGTAATATGACGCTTTGAAGATTCCGTTGTTCCGTGCTTCATGCCATACATTTATCAAAAGGAAATTTCCAGTGTTTTTTTGTCAAAACCATGTCATTTTACAAAGATGCAAAGTCGTTAACTAAATAAATAGACAGATTTTTTGTGACGAAAACGCTGCAGTCGCAAAATCGTTAAAGTGTGCACCCCTGTTTCCAAAATAACCACAGAATAAACTTAAGTAATGGGACGACACATTTCCCGGATGAAATTAATTTAAACCTAACAGAGTTATCTGTTGTAGTTACATGGATACTACAATGACACTAATGCATGAAACGCTAATTATAAATACTTTCATCTGTAAGCGTTAAAATATGATATATACAAAATTGATTACAACACGCCCCTTAAATAAGCAAAACTTATCAAATTTGAATAAAATATGATTGAAAGAAAAAAAAGAAATAGCTAATGAGATATAAAATAAGGGTCTCCTTTGTTTCATCTAGCCTTCTTTCAAAATGTTGTATGAGAATAAAAGTAAATATGTTACCCCAAAACCCCTTATAATATAATTTAGTGACAATGATAAAATTATGAAAAGTTCGAATCATTCACTGGCAACTTGGTGTTATGTGGTGAACAAAGCGGACTATTTACCCACTTACCAACAAGATTATATCAGATGACCCGCACGTGCAGATGCGAAAGATTAATTTTACGATCACCAGTTGTCTACGATTTTCAAAAAAAAAAGTGAAAGGCATTTACGACCATCTTAGATATTATCGTACGGTGAGTATAAGATCAATCGTACGTTTTGTTTTTTTGTTTTTTTTTCTTGAAAGAGGCCCAATACTCTGTTGAATACGATTTTAAGCTCGGTTGTTTTCAAAGAAAACCCAAGGTATTGTTATTGCCTTGGTGTCGTCGTCGTTGTTGTCGTCGTTGTGCGAAAACTTTGACATATTGTGATAACTTTTGAATGGTAAGTGATATTGCTTTCATATTCCACATGATGATTGTCTGGGAAAGGCCTTTCTATTGGTACCAAGTTCAAGGTCATCAATCAAGGTCAAGGTCATTTTTCAAGGTCAAACTTGTAAAAAAAATGCAAAAACTTTGACATTTTGCGATATGGTTAGTGATAGGGCCTTCATATTTCACACGATGCTTGCATTGGACAAGCACTTTCTGTTGGTTCCAAGTTCAAGGTCATAAGTCAAGGTCAAAGTCATTTTTTTCAAGGTTAAACTTGTGAAAAAAATTCGAAAAATTTAACATTTGCCTTTACCTTTGAATGGGAAGTCATAGGGCCTTCATATTTAAACATAATGATTGCCTGGGAAAAGCACTTTCTGATGGTACCAAGTTCTAGGTCATCAGTCAAGGTAAATTTTCAAGGTCAAAATTCTGAAAAAAAATGCAAGAACTTTGACATTCTTGTGATATCTCTGGTTCTACTGAAGGCCTTCACTTGAAACTTGGCACACATATTCACCATCATAAGAGAAACCTTTTCTATCAAGGGGGATAACTTAAGAAGCATTTCTGCAAATTATGCCCCTTTTTCTACGTTGTTTTTTCAACATCCATTAGTTGTTTTTTTTAACATCCAGCACTTACAGCCGATCGTAGGTACCCGTAGGCAGTGCTCCTGTTTGCTTTGACAAATCTCTCTCTAATTTTCAAAAGTTCGGGGCTTCATTCAGGAAATCGCCAGCCGACGCAGTAGTAGCGCGTTAAATTATTATTTTAACTGTCCTGGGTTCGGTCCCGACGGCAGCACTTTTCCTTTCGACAATTGGTTTCTAACCAATGGGTTGATAATCGTTGATCTAAATTAGATAGCAGCTGAAGGCTAGAAAGAAATGTTATGGTACAACAGGTGTGAGAAATACCAGGAATCCATTTTAGGTGCTCCAGCTGCCGAAATATAACTAAAAGATTGTTGAAAGCGGTGTTAAAGCCCTTTCAAACAAACAAGAAATCTCGAACAGATATCATAAATTCTCTTATGGGTGCACTTCCTCATGGCGGTGCCGGTATTTGGTGCACCTACCCAAGACTTTCCGTCGTTTTCCAGCCACTTCCTTGTCAATCCTACTTGTCAATTGACATTTCTTGTTTGCAATTTTTTTCAAATGAAAAGATTTTATTTAAAAAAATCGGAACTTTTGCATGAAAAGGTGAGATGGAATAAACGATACTCGTAATATACGTGACATGTAAAGCAAAAAGGACATTCAGGGGACTCTGTAAATAAATGTTTTAGAAAGATATTGGTTCAAGAAGAGGTCAACCGAAGTTCGCATTTCAAGGGTGCGTTTTTATACAGGAAGGTAAATTGATCATTATAGATTCAGAAAATCAGTCAAGTACGAAATGTTCACCCACTACCAAGAAGGTCCTTTTTTGCCCGATTGGTCACATGTGCTAAAAGCTTCTCTGTTTTTCAAGAACAATTTACAAGTTTTAGTGTTAAACCGAATCGAGTTTTCTCAATTGTCGGCTTATCCCTCTAGGAATCTAGGAACATGGATTCTTGAATTACGTGTATATGAATACGTTGAGCTGTGTACCAGCTGCCCTAAATAATGACCATTACATGTAATTAAGAGTTCATAATTTAGTAAAATTTAACATGCATGACTTGGTCGCCATAGTAACAATTTTCAATAATAGAAGATTGTCTTTCTTTTTTCACAATATCTTTCATGCTCCACTTTCCATTTTTTGTCTTTTTTTCCGAAATATCTTGAATTTTCCATTTTTGTCTGTCTGACAAATCAAGAACGTGACCTTTTAATCAAAATGATACAATTGCAGGATACTTGTTTTATCATATTTTGTCTAAAATGTTGTTAAATGTACTATAAAAACCTTTTTATGATATGAAACAATCGCAAGTGATGTTTCCCTAGGGTTAGGATTTAAGTATATTGTAGAATACTATGTCTTCATTGCTTCTCTTAAAGGATACCAGACATATTTGAACTTGTGTCTGACCTGTGACATTTCCAACAGAAACCCCGAGCTTTTCTAGAAGCATCAAGATTATTCTGTTGTTTAAGTCTGTCTGATAAGTCTGTAGCTTATTAATTAGCGCGTGGTGAAAACTTTGATCAGACTGTGCAAATGAACTGATCTGAGTCTGTTGACTACTTTTAAGTAAATTTTACTAAGTGCGATTAAACGAGGTTGAAGTCTTTCGCCGACGATATACCTAAATGTGCTGTTACGGGAAATCCAACAACAATTTTGAACATTCCTAGACAATGATAAAACTTAATTTATATCATTTTAAATGTTTTTGTAAATACTTTTTCCAATAATATTCGGCATCTATTCTAAATTGCTCAATCTTTAAATAAAATCTTATTTGGAGAAACATAAAATTTAAAGATTTGACTTTAAAGTTATAAAGTTTTATGTTATACATATTCACACGAACCTTACACTTAAGCCCAAAATCATTGAATTGCAAGTCGGCTGTTTACATCCGGGGCTTTCGGTAGCACTTCGAACTACATTCTCAAAGATACCCATTTATATTCCTGGGTGGAGAGGATTAGTTGCTTGAATGTGGTTTTACGTCGCTTTTAACTATTTTTCAGTGGCATTGTGGCCGCTGAATCACCTATCAATGGTCTCCTGGTATTTTTTCTCACTATTACATGTAGTACCATAACATCCCTTCCTATCCTCCAGCTCTTAATCACACAAAGATCTTTTGTAGGAATACTCTCAAATATTTTTTTTTTTAAAAATTGCCTACCATACCCTCATATAGAAATTGCCAAAATGAACCTCTAATTATCTAATACTGTATTATAAAGTCTTTAAGACAGTATTGCCAGTGGGCGGCAAACAAAAGTATCTCATATTATTTCAAGCTGATATACAACATTTAGGCCTCTCGCTTAAGTTATACCAATTGTTCTATTTCGAGACTTGCATCATGAAAGCTTTTGATTGTTCTAGTCAATGATTTGATTTAAGGTAGTGTAACTGTAAAAGTTCCGCAACGTTTCCGATGTCACGAGTTTTAACAGTGTTAACCGAGGTTTCTTAATGATTCCATTTTAATATTCATTGTGAAAGTTCATGAGTTCCGGAATATTGCGAAAATTAAGGTCCACTACCTCTATTATCATTCTGTAATAGTAACGTGTCGTTGTGAGTACAAGCTGAAATGGGAACAACTGTCTAAATATTGCCCCGGTGGATGCACATATCCTTTCTGTCATTTGACTCCCAACTCGAAGTCAGAAAGGGGTGAAATTGTAGTACTGGTATGAGAAATACCAGGAATTTACTGTCAGGCGCACCAGCTGTCGCGATATGACTGAAACCTATTGAAAGAGGCGTCAAGTCCCAAACAAACAAATCTTAACTTTTTGCCGACTTTAAAAAAAAAACGCTTTGGATTTACTCCACTGTTTTAGTTTGCATTTGCAGAACAAGATTTTTAGTTTTTAGAGGTTTTATATGCATTTTGATTCTTGCTTATTAATAATATAATAATAATAATAATAATAATAATAATAATAATAATAAGGATGATGATGGATCTAATAATAATAAAGAATCTGATTCGGATCCAGGATTTCTGTGATCAGGCTATATACAAATATCTGATATACAAATAAATGGGCTTCATTTTCCGAGTATTTTGACTAAATGTTTTTCCATGAAAACTAAATACTTGTAATTCATTAGATGACACGCCCCCCCCCGCCCTCAACAAACTCTGATTCAACAATTTAAGAATATATAAAAAAGCAAAAACAGCCTGCTAACACCTGCGTATCGGGTAACTAAAAGAACTGAATGAAGAAAATGTGTTGATCTTCACGTAACATTTACTAATGGAATTTAATGAACTAATTGGATTTCAAAGGAAAATATATGCAATACAATATTAATGAAAATGATATCTGACTTCAGCAAAATAAGCTTTGTCGTCTGCTACTACTTTCATTATGAATCAGTCTTAACCTTTTACAAAATGGGAAAGGGTTAATACAAACTATTTTAATTACTGATCTTTATGCAATGTACAATTTACATGCAAAAAAAATGTAATCTGGCATTCTTCACACCATACAAGTAATAAACTTGGAAAATATCTAGAAAAGAGGAAAAGTTTAAATATATTAGGTATGTGAAATTCTTTGATAACTTCTCGACCAAGAATATACCACAACTGACAGGGGCTTGTTGAGTTAGTGTGAATGACCCGTGCATGCAATTAAAATCCAATTAAACAAACAGACGAGGAAGGCAGCGGTTCCCTGACAGTTTTAATGAGATTTATTGACAGACAAATGGGGAGATAGGGCTTTTTTGTCCCCATTCCCTAATGGACTTTTTCGCCAGAATTTCTCCGTATGGATAGTAATTAAGCACCGTTATCTCATGCTTACTTAGTATCCCCTCCATGGAATAACCCCTTATTATACACGCTAATACCCTTCTCACTTTTTACAGAGTGTGTGTCACTCCTCTCTCTCTCTCTAGCTTTATCTTGGTGTATTAGTCTGTGTCTGCCAGTGATTAACATACATGTACTTTTTTGAAAACTTGTAACTCCAATTTATCTAGATAACAATAAGACGTTATCATTTCAAATGATGATCATGCTAACGTGTACGTGAAGAGTTTTTTCATATATATTATTTTAATTCAATTTAATTCAAAGTAAACGTGGCACAAGAATTCATTGTCCAAATTGTCTAAAGACTTACAATACAGAATACCTTGCATGTTTTACAAGTAGCATTTTAAGCTGTCTTGACACTTGTTATTTTTCAATTTCGGCATCAAAAGAATGGAGATGTGTTCGTCTGTGTATTCAAACCTATAACTTTGAATGTCATTTGCTCTCAGTTGAGGGGTCTTCCAATAACAAATTGGACATTTTTATAGCTTTCTAGAATTAATTAAACTACGTCGTCTGCTATCGACAATGTACATGTAGTCTATATATAACCGGTAGCCTACTCCGCCTTACTCGAATTACCGTATAACCTGTGTTTACGCGGAAGGGGCATTGGCTCTTTCAAAGGTTTTTTTTCTATTTTTTAGAAACGCTCGACGGAGGCAAGTGCATTTTTTCTCGGCGAATCTCTCTTCGGTTTGCATTAACATTGAAACTTGCCGATCTTGGGTCGAAACATTTTACATTTATCACATGTTTACATGGATAATTTCTTTTCGTCTCGTTTTAATTTCACCACTATGCTACGTCGAGAAACGTCCACCTCCAGTGCTTTCAGCGCTTTGATTTTTTCTATTATTGTTTTGAGTGTGTGTTTGGTTGTATTGTTTTGTTTTCTATTTACAGTTAGTGTTGGGTGGTTTTCGAATGCATTTAAATGTAGGTATAGGTAGATTTTGAGCGGTGAGCCGTGGAATGTACTTTTAACGGTAAAATTTGCATGCTAGTCTTTCAAAATAGATAAATCAGACATAACAAAGATTCAAATCACCTTCCAAATGAAACTTAGTGCTTGTTTTAGATCTTGAGGTTTACTCATAGATCTATGGTAATGGACTCAACGCCTAGGTCAGAGCTCAGTTTTGAAAATACACCTATAATGAAATATCGCTAACCAAGATATACAAAACTAACTAAGTTTATTACCTCCCTTTTGTAAGATATGCAAAAGTTCTATAAAAAGCTCTCTTTGTCAATATGAACCTATCAGACGCTTACAGCATTCAAAACAACCTATGAAATCGTAGATTTTTCTTAACGACTTTAATTTGAATAAAGCTGATAATCCAATCTTATCTTAGCGTTTTTAAATGGTTTGATTGAGTGTTTGGAATGGATTGGGGGGGGGGGGGGCGCTGTGTGAGCGATTAAGAATGATTTTGATCGTGGTGAGTGTCTATTCTACGAGGTTCTTACTGTCAATATCATCGTGACATTTAAAATAATTCCCATTCGAAACCATCCCTAAACACTCATCCCGCGCTCAATTTTTTCCCTCGAAAAATTCACCAAAACCATTCAAAAAGGCTTCGACTTCGTTCAAAAACGCTTCGTTTTCATTCAAAATGATGAATATTTCATTTAATCGATCAAATAATCGCATTTTTAATATGACCTACGTCACGGGAGTGAAATAACCCCGTTGAATATTTTTGTTATTACACGGGTGTTATTACACTAGTGAAATATCTATGCAAATGAGCTCAGGGCGAAAAGCAACGCTATTTTATATATTGACGTCATAATGTAAATATTGTGACGTCAGTTTTAAACGGCGTTTAAAGTTCCGTGGAATATTGAAATGTTCAATATATGAATTTTGACGATTTTTCGCAAAAAAAGGATAATACATGTATTATAAATAGAATATAAAATTTGTGCCCATGAAATACCGAATTTATTAAACGAGTCATCTTTAAACAGATAAAAACTCGGCGCAGCCTCGTTTTTATGTATTTATAGATGACTCGTTTAATAAATTCGGTATTCCATGACCACTCATTAAATATCCTCTATGTCTTTTAATTTAATCATTTTTTATTTTTTTTCATTTATTTTCATACATTGCTGATGTTGATTTTTTAGCCTCTGATTTGACCGCGAGGACACGAAATCAGAAAATATTAGATATTATCAAAGGGAGGTAAAGATCATTGCTTATTTCGTCCATTTGGGAGAAATTATCGTTTATGTTTTACCTCCGTTAAAAATCATTCAAAACTCTCTCTACATACTCATTCAATACCATTCCAAAATCAATCGACTTGTCAATTTCGCTATGTTTCTAAATGTTTTTTTTATGTGTTTGTACAACCAGCGGTCGAAATCGATATATAATTTTTGAAAAAAATATTGAAACTTGTGGTCGATATTTAAGAAATTAAGTGGGGAAATAATGGGGGTTTCATTTTGATATTTTCACTAGTATGCTGGTGAAATTGTCATGTGCTAATCTATTATGATAATATTATTATTATCATGTTCCTGCAAATGATTTCCTGTAAACCTAAATCTACATAGGTCGAAAAAAGACGGTGAATATCCAAGAATTTCAACCTGTTTGACCTTGACTTTTTTGTCTCAATAGACAGATCTATGAATGAAGATGGAGCGCTAATGACTTCATAGATATGACTAGTTTTGCGAAAGGCGCTGCAGCATCAGAAAGTTGTACAATTTTATCATCCATTCTCAATAAGATACTTTAGGTCTATATCTGTCAATCAGACACACAAGAAATCGTGTTCGTTAAGTTGCCGAGAGTAAGAAGTGATGTTCTCTTCGTTCTAACTTAAAAAAAAACTAAACTGGGAATAAGCAACCCGTCAACTTAAATGAATGAAACATGAATTTTCAAGTCATTGTAAATAAAATATGTTCTGTTCTGTTCTTAAAGACATAATAATTCAGTGGTCTAGCTTAAGTTTTAAAATTTTTAGCGTCAGATGATTCAACGAAATTTGTTGTGGCCGAAATTCATGAAATATTCATGAGGTCTTCCGTTTAAATATGTTTTAAAAGGATGATCGACATACATTTGGTTTGGGTAAATTAAGATTTTCAGATATCTCTAGTATTCGGAAAGCATAAAAAAAAATCGGGATGGATGACCAAAGATCTTAGTATTTGCAATTTAAAAATGGTAACCTCCGGGTTTTCATATCTAAGTGAAATGTTCGTTAAGGCTTGTTACTGCTAGACTTGCTTATTTTTTTAATTAAAAATGCAGTTACTTGACGTTCAGCAATGGTATTAAGAAGAACATTTTCCTTACATCAACAAAATCCAGCACATTGAGTCAAAACACTTGATTTTTGGTTAAAAAAATAACATGCCCCGGAAGTTCGCCACTGACATGTTCGTTACAACATAATACATAGAGGATAATCGTTTGTTTTTCGAGTTAGATCGATTAATATTTCATTGAGTGAACAACAAAAGCTATATTTTCACGAGCGGCGAAAATATAGCTTGTGTTGTTCACTCAATGAAATATTAACTGATCGATCTTACTCGAAAAACAAACAATTATTCTATTCCTTTATTGAAAAATTGGGACAAAATGTGAAATTTCTAGGACATATTTTCGCAAAGCGTGTCATTTTGTGCGTGTTTGCTATGCAACGTTCATTGTGACGTCACTTATTGCGCCCCGCATAGATGACGCCAGATAGAATGAAATGCACAGAAGCAGGGTATAAGTTTTTGTTAATTTTACTGCTTTTGCGGTGAGATTATCAAGTGATAATCTACCGTTATTTCTCGATAAAACACCAAAAAGCATTAAAGAAATTGACCCGATACACTGGAAGTGCTGCTTTCATATCGTCGTGAAACAATTTTTAAAAAGATTATGGGTAGGCAAATACAGCATAATTTTCAAAGTTGACTTTCGAATAGAAAAAGATTACATTTCCGTCTTTAATTTGCTAAAATAGACCACATTTCCTCCTACAACATAAAGGTAAAAACGGAGACTTAATTGTAAATTCTACAAATGATTCTTATTTCGAGGGGGTTGTGGACTCGTATTTTTAGTACGGGGCAACTGAAACTGTAAGAAAATCATCGGACCATGACATGTTCGTGAAGATTTGATAACAAACATGTCTTTGTGTCGGATTCGAACACTACAATCCTGAGTGGGTTATTCTTCTTGTTTTGTAAAGTTTTGGTTGACTTTGTCCACTACAACGAATTAATTTTGATACAAAGGGTTTCGTTCGAACACTCTGAACCTTCTCTGGTTCACCACTGGAATGGCGTAAACGGCGCCGCAAGATAGACAGATGTATACAGAACAACAACAACACGAAATCCCTGCTTACACCAAGGAACTGATTAGTTTCATTAATTATTGTCTTTTAAACTATTTGGTTAAAGTATGTTTTATTTTTTTAGATTGCAAATAATTGTGGTATGTTTGTAGGTGTGTTGGTTCGTTCGTTCCTATGTATTTTCCCCCGTTCACTTCGAGGCACTATCTTCGGGTAACTTTGACTGGGTTACTGCCCCTACATCTATCGATACTAGAGACAGGTATTTTACAAATTTTCGTAAGGTAATGTGACCCGGTAGTGACGTCATTTGATCAACGTTAAATGGAAGCTAGAAAATCGTAAAGCGTTTGGTAGCGGATTCGCGACATGCAGTTGATCGAAAAGCACGATGAATGCAGCGAAAAACATCAAATAATGAGTTGATTGTTTGTTTTTCTTTCGCATGTTTATCTCGTAAAGAGCATATTTATATAAGCAACAGAATTTCAGTCCTTCCATTTTAAATAATGCCGCCAAATTTCAACGGATATCGACATGCATGGTGGGAAAATTCTTACGGTTTGTAAAAACTTACTTGTCGTGAAAAACACACATCCAATCAGATTGCCGTAAGATTTATACACTACCCGTTGTCTCTCAAAGACATCGGGATACCAGTTCACGGGTAACTTGTCCCTAGATATATTTAGTCCTGTTGTCATAAAATAACTACATAAAATATACTAAGTATAATATGTTTACAATGATAAGCAATACAGTTTAAGTAAGGTTTAAAACATACATGATATGTTGCTATTAATATTGGCATATCACAATGACAAGACAAAATATTTACGTCTATTAACTAGCTAACGTAAAGTGCCCTAAAGTCGTCATATTTAACTTTCTAAATACTATATGTACCTAATGTTGTCATATAACTGTTTCCCTGCTTCGTTTATTTTAAAATGGAACCATTCATACACATTTCTATATATAAATATTGATTCTAATATTTAAAACGTGTAAGATATTGGTAAAGAAAGAAGGTGGGGGTCATGCTGACGACATTTGGACATGGTAAACCTAAAGTCGTCATGACCAGGTGCCTATAGAGGAATTTCAGATTACGTAATAATTTCCTGTCCGCCATGTTGGAGGCCAGGTAGAATATCCGGTGTCAGGGTAGATTGTTATCTTTCTCACCTGTCAAAGATCGGCTGACGTTCTGACAAGTTTATCATTGAAATAAAATGGTTTTAAAGTGTTCTATATTCGGTTGTTCAAATAGAAAGGAGCGAGAGAAAGATCTGCATTTCTACAGACTGCCGTCGATAATATCTCACCAAGGAGAAGACACTAAAAAGCTATCCAGCGATCGTAGGCGTGAATGGCTAGCCAGAATTAACCAAGACTTTACTCATGTCAACTTAGATAATGTGCGTGTTTGCTCAGAACATTTCATCAGCGGTAAAGAAGTTTCGTTTGTTTTTGCTTCGTTTAAAACGAATTTTGTCTATTGAAGATGGTGAAAGAAAAAGAATAGATCCATTAGATTCCTTTTCATGTCAAAAACTTGGCCAATGAAAACTTAATGCTCCTTGACTTGCCACAGTTTCTTATCTTTTAAAATATCCGGTTAAGTTCTATGTGAGGATTTAAATACTTTGGGTGTAACCAAATATAGCTTTAATAAGAGCTGTAGTTATGAGATTTTTACCTGCACATGTTATGATGAATTGTACAGTAAATATTATGCAGACTTGATCATGTTAGATTAGAATGCATATTCAAAAATAGCTGAATATATCTTAAAAAAGGTGGCTTGATGAGGCTAACATTCACTTTTTCTCCTCCCTTTTTGTAGGTTAAAAGGCAGAACTCTTTGACAAGACAAATCCTGACTGGGTACCTAGTTTAAAGTTAGGAGGTGTTCCTACAACACCTGAAGTGACTACTCTTGACTTGGCTACACCAAGTTTGAGCAGATACAATAGATTCAAGGAAAGAACCAAACGCAAACTCGAAATGGTCAACATTGATACATCACCCACAGAACCACAGCCAATCGAACCAGAACCTGTGGCAACTGATGCAAGTTCCCAGACAGATTTAAATAGTCGCCATATGCAAGGTTTGTTTGTTGAAGTTGAAGCCTTGAGATGTGAGAATAGTATTCTACAAGCTAATGCCTTTGGTGACAAATTCTCAGTTGAATCTCTGAAGAATTGTGACAGCAAGGTGAACAATTTTACCAGATTATCTAGTTTTGAAACACTCAGTGTTCTTTTTGACTACCTTAAGCCTTTCATTACCACTGTTAGCTCGCTTGATAGCTTTCAACTTCTTCTCATGACCCTGATGAGACTACGATTGAACTTGCCAGTTATGTTTCTGGCTCATGAGTTTGGGATTTCCCAAGCTACTGTATCCAGGATATTTTCCAGTGTTATTGATGTAATGTTCTATCGGATGAAGCCATTTATTCATTGGCCAGAGCGTGAAACTTTAGAAAAGTCTATGCCAATGCAGTTTAGAAAGCATTTCGGGAAGAAGTGTATGGTGATCATTGATTGTTTTGAAGTGTTCATTGAAAGACCATCCAGTGTTGAAGCTAGGGCAGAAACATGGTCATCATATAAGCACCATAATACTGTTAAGTTTTTGATTGGTATAACTCCACAAGGTAGTGTTTCTTTCATATCAAGGCATCGGGAGGGAGAGTGAGTGACAAGTATATAACTGAACACTGTGGTTTCTTAAACAAGATATTACCAGGTGATCTCATTTTAGCTGACCGGGGTTTTGACATTAAAGAGAGTGTTGGGTCCATAGCAGCAAAGGTAAACATTCCTGCGTTTACAAAAGGACGAAACCAACTATCAGCAGCAGATGTGGAAGAAACCCGGAAGCTCGCTAATGTTAGAATCCATGTTGAGCGTGTGATAGGAACTGTGCGACAAAAATATTCCATATTAAACAGCACTGTGCCAATTAGATTTATAATGAATAAAGATGCAAATAATTACACCATGCTCGATAAGATAGCTTTGGTCTGCTGTGCTCTAGTGAATTTGAATGATTCAGTTGTAGCCTTTGATTAGAATGAATAGAATGCCTTTCAATAAGCACTTCAAGTATCTTCCCCAAAGGGTAAAAGTATGATGCAATATAAATTAAGATATCCAAAAATTATCCATGGCTTTGAGTGGCACAGTTGTAACTGCCTATAAACATGTAGGCAGTTACAACTGTTTTGTAAATAGATTTAGATGGTTTTAAATTGGAAAATCAAATGATATAGACTAGGATCAGACTGCACATATGTGCAGACTGATCTTTGCCTATACTTCCTGGCAAAGCAGGAACACTCCTTGTTCACCATAACAAGTTTATGTATCACCTAATGTGTTGTTTTGTATTACTAAAAATAACCTAGTGATGAAAGAATATTATTAGAAAAAGGAATAATTAAATGTAATAAGCATTATTTTCTTTTCCTATAATGTTCTTTTTACTAGACATTGTGTTTAAGGGAGTGAATTTGGCAATGGCTGTTGCTCCTTAATTCAAACAGGAAGGAAAATAACAAAACAATATCATCTTCATGTTTTTTTAATTTTGTCAATAAAGAAATATTATATACAGCTTTGTCATTTCTTCAATACAACCCAATTTTCTTTTAATAAATTCTGATTCGTATCAACCTAATTTTCCTGCAGACCTCATTACTTAATAGAAATACTACCTCTGGTTGACCCCAGATAAGCCCAATCTGTTTTTCAAGCATTTACATGATCATATAAAAAGCGACTAAAACCTTACAACTACAACTTAATTCTTTTATCTATCAAGAAAACACACTTAATATGTGTAAAATCAATTTCATTCAAACCCTAAGAATTAAGGTAGTGGATCCATAATAGTTCTGCAACGTTTCGGAAGTAATGAACACTAACAGTGTTAACCAAAGTTTCCTTATGATTTCCATCAGGAAACGTCGGTCAACATTGTGAAAGTTCATGGGGTCCAAAATGTTGTGGACTTATTATGGTTCCTCTACCTTAATAGACATGATTGAGGATCCAACAAAACATTGTTACTTCAACTTTCTAAAAGCTGAGGTTACAAGGTTTTCAATGCCCAAGAATGTTTGATTTCCCTCAAGCAATGTCATTTAATGGAGAATTTAGAGAGTATTTTTATTTTCATTGGGGTATGAAATGTGTTTCAAACATCCATGAATACAAAAAATATTCTCTTAAGTAATATATTTACAGATTGTCCTCTATTCTTCATGTATTGTACATTAAATTCAGCTTGAATATCTGTGCAGTCTGATCTTTATCTATATAACATATTAATGCAGGGTTGCCCAAAATTCAATATGCTTTTGTGCAGTTGTTTGTTCTGCTATTTTTTCTCTCTCATTTTACAACAATTAACCTTTATCATGCTGAAAAAAATTCAAGACAAAATTGCATTAGAATCAAGGTGCTGATAGCACTTGATGCACTTATAATGAATCTGTATTTTTTCTGAAAATACTTTCTTTGAACTGATTAAAAATATTGAATCTGAGACTAAGATCAGACTGCACATATGTACATGCTGATCATTGTCTTACTAAAAGAGGGAATAACCTGGGTTCAGCATGACAAGGGTTAAAATGTTTGGTGAAATTTATTATTAACTTATCTTCTGTTTTTTAAGCGGTCTAAGTTTTTCACAGTTTACACAAAACCACTTTCCTTTTGGCTTTTTCTTAATACCAACGCATTCAAAATGAAACCACTCAATTTTGCAATCAATGTTATCACATGCAATCATTTTCCCTGATTCTACTTGATTACAGATACAATATAAATCATCACCTTGGTAATCATTTTCTTTGTTACTGCTTGGAATATTTTTAACACAAATATTTTGCTCAGATTGAATATTTGATCTATCATTCAATGGTTTCAGGGGGAAATCACACTTATGTAGAACTGATGTAAAGTGCTTTCCAACAAGTTCTGGTAGGATACCATTATAGAAAAATGATTTTGATTTTAAACAAATTTCTTCCCAAATTTCATCGTCAAAGTATATTTCTTCAATATGTAGGCTTTGTTCTGTCCAGATAACAAAATAAGCTTTTTCCTTTTTCAAAACACCCAACTGAGTCTGAATTTGATAATAATATGGGTGGTTTCTCTTCAAGAACAATTCACCATTCACATTAGAAAGACACTGCACGCTTTCTGCTGTAATTTCCGAATTTCGTGCTGTATAAGGGCATTTCACCTCCACACATGAAGAACCACAACAGTCACACATAAAAATGCCGTCAGGTGATGCGCCTATGTAAGGAAAGTCTGGGCTTATCACTAGCCCACTATCCACCAGGCTTGGATTTTCGTGAAACTTAGATGCATAGTCCATGAATATTTCCTTGGCATTAGGTTCATTTGAAATTCCCCACTGTGTTGCTGGAGTCTTGATCAGTGTTTGGGTAACACAGGCGCTTCACTAAACTTGGTGTTGGCTTTGGGAATGAGGTACACACCGCTCTTGTGTTCGAAGCCGTGATTCTCCCTGATCTAAATTTATGCCAAAGTGTAGACTTGGACTGTGTTCGGGTCTCGGACTCGACATTGGCAGATTGTTGGTCAGAGCATGTTATTTGGACTGATTTGCAATAGTTGATTATTTCTTCGTATGACAGTCCAATCATGTCCTTATTTCGTAAGCTAGAAAGATCGTGTGGAAAGTCTTTCGTCTCAACACTGGGTATATACTTATTTGCATATGGCTCTACCACTGAAAGTAAGGCTGGTTTTGACTTTAGGCCATTAAGTTTGTCACAAAAGTTCATGAAATCGTCGTGGGAAGGGTCAGGTACACTTACTGTTTTTGAAGTGGTTACTAGCACAGATGGGCTTTCACCCCGAGATGCCGATACAATTTTCTCATCCAGCTTTTTTTTCGCAGTCTTGGCTGACTGAAAATTTATTTCGGACACTTCTTTGTATTTGACAGACTTCATGGCAGTCGGCATCAACCAGTATGCTGCTTTTTCTGTTACAGTCTTGGAGTCTCTTATCTGGACTGTTGTTGATATTGAAAACAGAAGAGCAGCAACATGTGTGCATGCTTCCCCTAGGCCAGCCATACAATCACAATGTGCCCCTGTTATAACACCATCTGGCTTGGCTATAATCCATGGACGTAGTGGCTTTTCTCTCAGTCTCTGGGAGTGAAGTACCTGTGAAATAAATGAACAGCCAATCAATATCAAATTTACTATCATAAAATGAAACTCTTGAGATGTTTCATCAAACTGAACTTTTTTGGTCAGTGAGCTAGCAAAATCTTGTTACTACAGCTTTAATTGAGCTGTAGCCTCAAAGTTTTGGCGCTATGAATTCCCAAACAATATTTCCAAAGGATTTCCGTAGTGACAGACGGTTCATTGACACAACAAAATATTGAAAATTTCAGTAATGTAACACTTGGCTGTCAAATAATTGTATATATTTTCTAACAGAGCGTTTCTGTCTCATTAAATCAATACTTCTACATCATCTTCAATATAATATTCTAATTTCTCTGGGATCAAAAGTCACCATCATTGACTTCATCAAAATGAAAATCGAGCAACAAAGGGCTAACGTAATGCTCAGCTGATGTTCATTCTTGGTACGTCAGCCCAATTAGCTCAGTTGGTAGAGCATCGGACTTCAAAACCATTGAAGTTCGACGGCGTGGGTTCAAACCCCGGCTGGCACGATAACAAAAAAAATTGTCTTTCGGATGAGATGTTAAATCCAGGCCCCTCTAAACGGTGAATACACTGAGCATGTTAGAGAACCATGGTTGATCTCAGCAGTAGTTTCGTCATGTATCCTTGCACTATCCCCCGTAAGAACTAACCGTTTTCTGGGGGCATGGCTCATATGGGCATATGCTACGGTAGCAACAATAAATAAATGGAAATACAAACAGGGTACATTCTTGGTTATAGGTACCCTTGACATTGTCTGTAGCTGTAGCAAAATATGTATGGAATAAGTCAAGCCATGTCAAAGACTGGCCTAGAAAATGATTTATTTATTATTCAAAGGAAGAGTAATATATACATGAAGTATGCAATCAAAATTGGATAATGGGAGTGTGAACGAACCTTAGCAGTGACAATGACGTGTTCGTCTTTTACAATGGCACCACGTTCCCTCACCCAACCAAAGCACAGCTGGTTTACAGCGTCCATACTCTTCCAGGCTTTCAGGTCTTCCTTGGTATATGGGCTCGGCGTGTATATTAGATAAAAACATATATCTGGGTATGTTACTGCTGGTAAAATGTCAACAGATGTGGACCACTTCGTTTTTTCCTGGTATGGGTCAAATCCGCCGATTATCGACAATTTCTCATCATATCTCTTTCTTGCGGCTGCATCAAGTCCTTCTCTGTATGAAACAGAGTCAGATTGTTTAAGTTTTACACTCGCCATCGGCAAAATAGACACAATATTATCGTAATAGCTGTATTGTTATTAAGTGTGAAATTTTACGGCTGACAGGGTATAAGGGAACTAATTCATTTTCCGTTATCGGCCATCATAACCTTTCCGGTCATAGCTCAGTCCAAGAGCATGCGAGAGTGTTCAAACCTGTCTTAAATTGAGGCCCGTTAATTTGCGCATGAAATGAATTGAAAATTAATATGGCATGATCCCTTTTCTCTACGACTTTTTGGGCCATTTTTGAGATGACCCTTACCGCGAAGCGCTTTTTACCGGCCCCTCAAACAAATATACCCATGTTTATAACTAGCAATTGGACCGGGAAAAAAGTTTAAAATCTTTAATTTTTCGATTGTATTTCATCAACAGATTATAATCGCTGAAAAATATTCAAACAATTTTGAATTTCAATAATATTGGCCAATCAGAGATCACCTTCAACATTTGAGTATATGGACCGGAGTTTCCCTAAAGTTTTCTACCAGAGTGGTTGGAAATGAATTAGTTCCCCTAGACCTAAAGCAGAATTTTTTTGCAAATGAAATATAAAAATTGCACATATTTACGTACAATTACCTTTTTTGGATTAAATCTGAAAATTTCAGGCGCTTACTTGTTATAGTTAATGAGTAATGGACGTTACCCTTAACCCGGTCGGGGAAAAATTCACATCAAATATAGTCCCAAGCGAAAATTTGTTCTTTGAAAAACGTGAGTTTTCTATACACAAAAACTGAAGGTTGTTTTCTATTTAGGAGTACTTTTTCATCACAATTTAATTAAATATCTTCTTTGCAATGCATTTAATTGTGTTTTGCGGGTGAAAATTGTCATTTTCTATTTTTAAAGGATTTTCTTTTGTCGTAACCCTTATCTTTCATAAGAAATTTACGAGTTTTCGCCTTTTTCAGCCTACACGGTGTTTGTTTTTCAGTTAATTCATCAATGTAACACATGGAATATTACACAAGCATGTGCCTGATAACCATGCAAAAAATAAAAGAAATCGGTCAAATAGGTTTTGAAAAATCAACGAACTCCCTTAACCCTGTTAAAGTTAAAAAGCTATCTCTCTGAGCGGTTAAAACGCGCCGGACATAACCCCATAATATTCAAACTGTGTTTTCTTTACATCATAATGTTTTCCAGAGTGCATTTCACTATTTTGAGACACCTCGCGCAGAATGTTTGTTTTCGGTTGCAAATTATTATCAAAAAACCCTTATCTTTTTGTGCAAAAAAATCTTGTTTTCTCTTATTTTGGGGCTAATAATATATTTTTACAGTATAACTAATCCAAATTAAGAATATAATAACATAAAAAAATGTTGTTTGCCACAATTAAGAAAAAAAGTGCAATTGGTTGAGTAGTTTTTGAAAATTAGCGCTTATCTTTCACTCCAGCCAGGCAAACATGGACCTTGGTTGACCCCCCCCCCGGCAAAAAAGCCGAAATTAACTAAAAATATTCCAAAGATACCATTCTCTTTTCACTATTGTCTATTATTTTGTTTCAATGAATACTTAAAGCGCATATTTTGCAAATCCGATATAATTCAACACGGATTTATTTGTAAAACTAACCCTTATCTTTTGTTGAAATTTTATTTTTTCATATATTTTTTGTCAAAAATGTTATTTTTTTTCTAATGTTTCTGTCAAAAAGTGTTAAATTAGACCGGATTTTGTTCGGTTTTCTTTAGTTCTACCCTTAAAATAAATTTTTGTTGTTTGTGACTTAAAAAATCCAATCAATATCAAGTTACGACGAACCAGTGGATTAGATTTTTCCTTCTAAAGACGGCCCAAGATTAAGTTTATCTTATTACGTAATAGTCCTAATTACTTCCGGGTACAAAAATCGACCGTCAAACTAAAAGAAAACTATTTTGCAATATATACATGCAAAGAATGCAAGGCACTGACACACATTCAATGACTAAAAAATGCAAGAAATGGGTGCTATTGTCCCGCGAGCGTGGTGTTTTTACTGTCAAAAAGCACTAAATGAATACTGAATTGGCCCTTTTAGCTTGACATATCATTAAAAGAATATTTTTCTCGATATTTGGTGATTAAGTAACCTAAAATAAAAACTCTAAGCGGACGAAGTAACTCTTACAAGACCATTAATAAGAGAACATGCACTTATTTGCATATTTACCATTTAGGTATAAGGGAACTAATTCATTTTCCGTTATCGGCCATTATAACCTTTCCGGTCATAGCTCAGTCCAAGAGCATGCGAGAGTGTTCAAACCTGTCTTAAATTGAGGCCCGTTAATTTGCGCATGAAATGAATTGAAAATTAATATGGCATGATCCCTTTTCTCTACGACTTTTTGGGCCATTTTTGAGATGACCCTTACCGCGAAGCGCTTTTTACCGGCCCCTCAAACAAATATACCCATGTTTATAACTAGCAATTGGACCGGGAAAAAAGTTTAAAATCTTTAATTTTTCGATTGTATTTCATCAACAGATTATAATCGCTGAAAAATATTCAAACAATTTTGAATTTCAATAATATTGGCCAATCAGAGATCACCTTCAACATTTGAGTATATGGACCGGAGTTTCCCTAAAGTTTTCTACCAGAGTGGTTGGAAATGAATTAGTTCCCCTAGACCACAGGTTGGCCTCCAAGATGGCGGATAACCGGTGTCGAGGTAAATTATCGCTCCTAGTGAAATTCCTCTATAGCTGTATTGTTATTAAGTGTGAAATTTTACGGCTGACAGGTTGGCCTCCAAGATGGCGGATAACCGGTGTCGAGGTAAATTATCGCTCCTAGTGAAATTCCTCTATTCACTGAATCTGATATGGCCGACAATGGGACCAGTCTAATATGGCCGCCTACTGTTGACATTTTTGTGCAAAATAATTGGTATTACAACTACCATTCTGTGTTTTGTGGGAAGCTAAAGAGTAATCACATGTGGAAATATTTTTGAATTTAGGCAAGATTGATTACTATCATTGCATTTATCACTTGATTCTTAGTAGATCGATACAGTGGGGTACCAGGCTACTTGTCGAGAAATTGGTCTCTAACCAGTAGTTAGCATGAAAAAAAAGTTTCTGAGAGAGGGCGGAGGTTTAAACCCTGACCCCCTCTGAATCTACCCACAGGAAATTGATTGAATTGCTGTTAAAGCATTTCATTAATGAATAATTTAAGGATACTCTTATGGGTCGCATTCTTATGCAACCATTCTACGAATTCTATTAAACGAATTTAATTCAAGACAACGAAAAACTGGCAAAAATAAATTGTTAAGATTAAAATTTCTATGCAAACAACTTGCGTTTCCACATTCTTTGGGATTCTACCTTAAAATTGATGCAGAACGGGTCCAGAATGGCATTTCTGTACAACTTCAAAAACTACTTCTGGGACTGTTCGATTTGTGATGTCACAGGTCAACAGTAAAATTAGGATAATATTATTCAGTTTTAATGGAACTAAAATCAAATAATAATTAAAACAACTTGGACTACCTTCTAAGAAGGGTGTAAGTTCATCTGCAAATGTTAGCCTAATGGTGAAATTTGTTTTGACTTTTTTAGTGTTGCTAAAAAATTCAATACCCTTTTCACTACTGTTGCCTCTAATCTGCCACCCATCTATTTATTATACTGCCTAACTCCCCTTTCGGGTATGACTGTCACCTAGTTTTTCTTTCTATGGTAAAAATTTTGGTAGTTAATTTCTGTAAGGGCTTTTTTACAGCATCATTGTCGGATTTACTAGCCGTACAGCCACTTCCAACACAAAAAGCTAATTGAAAAATGTTCTGCCCAGTCAGGTGACTTTTTTTTCTATCTGGCCAGATGAAAAATATTCTTCATTACCAATGTGAAAAATTCAATATTACAGCCAAATGAAAAATTCATTATTACAGCCAAATGAAAAATGTTCTTCCCAGTTAGGTGAAAAGTTTTTTCTATCTAGTCAGATGAAAATTTTTCTTCGTCACCAAGGTGAAACATTTCTAAATACAGCCAATTGAAAAAAATTCTCCCCAGTTAGGTAAAAAGAATTCCTCCCTGGCCAAATGAAAAATTAAATATTCGACTCCAATGGGATTCGAACCCGGGACTTCTACATCCCAAAGCGAGTGCTCTACCACGACGCTATTAAGGCTAGCTTGTACGGCTTATACACATCCAAAATTTCTTCGTAACCAAGAAATTTTTTTTCCCAGTTAGGTAAAAAAAATTCCTACCAGGCCAGATGAAAAATTTCTTCCAAAGCAGGTGAAAACGTTTTTAATAACAGCCAATTGAAACAATTTCTCCCCAGTCAGGTGTTTTTTTTTTTTTTCTATTCGGCCAGATGAAAATTTTTTCTTCGTAACCAATGTGAAAAATTTCTAATTACAGCCAATTGAAAACTTTTCTACCCAGTCAGGCGATTTTTTTTCTAACTGGCCAGATTAAGAATTTTTCTTCGTAACCAATGTGAAAAATTTCTAATTACAGCCAATTATAATATTTTCTACCAAGTCAGGTGTATTTTTTTTCTATCTGGCCAGATGAAAAATATTCTTCATTACCAATGAGAAAAATTTCTTATTACAGCCAAATGAAAAATGTTCTTCCCAGTTAGGTGAAAAGCTTTTTCTATCTAGTCAGATGAAAATTTTTCTTCCAAAGCAAGGTGAAATATTTCTAAATACAGCCAATTGAAAAAAATTCTCCCCAGTTTGGTAAAAAGAATTCCTCCCTGGCCAAATGAAAAAAATAAATATTCAACTCCAATGGGATTCGAACCCGGGACCTCTACATCCCAAAGCGAGTGCTCTTCCACGTCGCTATTAAGGCTAGCTTGTACGGCAAGCAATACAAACACATCTTATACACATCCCGGCTACACCAGTTAAAAAAATTTCTTCGTAACCAAGAATTTTTTCCCAGTTAGGTAAAAAAAATTCCTACCAGGCCAGATGAAAAATTTCTGTCAAAGCAAGGTGAAAACGTTTTTAACCCTTTGCTGTTTAATCCCTGCTTTTTACGTGCCTTTGATTCTATGATTAAGAAAACATTGTGAAAAAAGAAGAAATTGCTTCTGACAAGCAATTTCTTCTTTTTCCACACTATTTTCTACCCTACTGAATGGTTGTTTTTCAAATCAAATCCACTTTTAATTTTCGTCTGCAAACCTTTGAATTTGGACAGGTCCAAAATATTGTAAAACAGGAAAGGGTTAATAACAGCCAATTGAAACAATTTCGTAGCAGTTAGGTGGATTTTTTTTTCAATTCTGCTAGATGAAAATTTTTTTTTCGTAACCAATGTAAAAAAAATCCTAATTACAGCCAATTGAAAACTTTTCTACCCAGTCAGGCGAATTTTGTTTTCTTTCTGGCCAGATGAAAAATTTTTCTTCGTAACCAATGTGAAAAATATCTAATTACAGCCAATTGAAAAATTTTCAACCCAGTCAGGTGATTATTTTTCTATTCGGCCAGATGAAAATTTTTTCTTCGTAACCAATGTGAAAAATTTCTAATTACAGCCAATTGAAAACTTTTCTACCCAGTCAGGCGATTTTTTTTCTATCTGGCCAGATTAAGAATTTTTCTTCGTAACCAATGTGAAAAATTTCTAATTACAGCCAATTATAATATTTTCTACCAAGTCAGGTGTATTTTTTTTCTATCTGGCCAGATGAAAAATATTCTTCATTACCAATGAGAAAAATTTCTTATTACAGCCAAATGAAAAATGTTCTTCCCAGTTAGGTGAAAAGCTTTTTCTATCTAGTCAGATGAAAATTTTTCTTCCAAAGCAAGGTGAAATATTTCTAAATACAGCCAATTGAAAAAAATTCTCCCCAGTTTGGTAAAAAGAATTCCTCCCTGGCCAAATGAAAAAAATAAATATTCAACTCCAATGGGATTCGAACCCGGGACCTCTACATCCCAAAGCGAGTGCTCTTCCACGTCGCTATTAAGGCTAGCTTGTACGGCAAGCAATACAAACACATCTTATACACATCCCGGCTACACCAGTTAAAAAAATTTCTTCGTAACCAAGAATTTTTTCCCAGTTAGGTAAAAAAAATTCCTACCAGGCCAGATGAAAAATTTCTGTCAAAGCAAGGTGAAAACGTTTTTAACCCTTTGCTGTTTAATCCCTGCTTTTTACGTGCCTTTGATTCTATGATTAAGAAAACATTGTGAAAAAAGAAGAAATTGCTTCTGACAAGCAATTTCTTCTTTTTCCACACTATTTTCTACCCTACTGAATGGTTGTTTTTCAAATCAAATCCACTTTTAATTTTCGTCTGCAAACCTTTGAATTTGGACAGGTCCAAAATATTGTAAAACAGGAAAGGGTTAATAACAGCCAATTGAAACAATTTCGTAGCAGTTAGGTGGATTTTTTTTTCAATTCTGCTAGATGAAAATTTTTTTTTCGTAACCAATGTAAAAAAAATCCTAATTACAGCCAATTGAAAACTTTTCTACCCAGTCAGGCGAATTTTGTTTTCTTTCTGGCCAGATGAAAAATTTTTCTTCGTAACCAATGTGAAAAATATCTAATTACAGCCAATTGAAAAATTTTCAACCCAGTCAGGTGATTATTTTTCTATCTGGCCAGATGAAAAATATTTTTCATTTCTAATGTGAGAAATTTCTTATAACAGCCAAATGAAAAATGTTCTTCCCAGTTAGGTGAAAAGTTTTTTCTATCTAGTCAGATGAAAAACTTTCTTCGTCACCAAGGTGAAACATTTCTAAATACAGCCAATTGAAAAAAATTCTCCCCAGTTAGGTAAAAAGAATTCCTCCCTGGTCAAATGAAAAATCAAATATTCGACTCCAATGGGATTCGAACCCGGGACCACTACATCCCAAAGCGAGTGCTCTACCACGTCGCTTTTAAGGCTAGCTTGTACGGCAAGCAATACAAACACCTCTTATACACATCCCGTCTACACCAAAAAAAAAAAAAAATTCCTACCAGGCCAGATGAAAAATTTCTTCCAAAGCAAGGTGAAAACGTTTTTAATAACAGCCAATTGAAACAATTTCGCCCCAGTTAGGTGGAAAATTCTTTTCAATTCGGCCAGATGAAAAATTTTTCTTCGTAACCAATGTAAAATATGTCCTAATTACAGCCAATTGAAAACTTTTCTACCCAGTCAGGCGAATTTTGTTTTCTTTCTGGCCAGATGAAAATTTTTTCTTCGTAACCAATGTGAAAATTTTCTAATTACAGCCAATTGAAAAATTTTCTACCCAGTCAAGCGAATTTTTTTTTCTATCTGGCCAGAGGAAAAATATTCTTCATTACCAATGTGAAAAATTTCTTATTACAGCCAAATGAAAAATGTTCTTCCCAGTTAGGTGAAAGGTTTTTGCTATCTAGTCAGATGAAAAATTTTCTTCGTCACCAAGGTGAATCATTTCTTCATACAGCCAATTGAAAAAATTTCTCCCCAGTTAGGTAAAAAGAATTCCTCCCTGGCCAAATGAAAAATTAAATATTCGACTCCAATGGGATTCGAACCCTTGACCTCTACATCCCAAAGCGAGTGCTCTACCACGTCGCTATTAAAGCTAGCTTGCACAGCAAGCAATACAAACACCTCTTATACACATCTAAATTTCTTCGTAACCAAGAATTTTTTTTCCGAATTAGGTAAAAAAATTTCCTACCAGGCCAGATGGAAAAATTCTTCCAAAGCAAGGTGAAAACGTTTTTAATAACAGCCAATTGAAACAATTTCTCCCGAGTTAGGTGGATTTTTTTTTCTATTCGGCCAGATGAAAATTTTTACTTCGTAACCAATGTGAAAAATTTCTAATTACAGCCAATTTAAAACTTTTCCACCCAGTCAGGCGATTTTTTTTCTATCTGGCCAGATGAAATTTTTTTCTTCGTTACCAAGGTGAAAAATTTCTAATTACAGCCAATTGAAAACTTTTCTACCAAGTCAGGTGATTTTTTTTTCTATCTGGCCAGATGAAAAATATTCTTCATTACCAATGTGAAAATTTCTTATTACAGCCAAATGAAAAATGTTCTTCCCAGTTAGGTGAAAAAAATTTCTATCTAGTCAGATGAAAAATTTTCTTCAAAAGCAAGGTGAAACATTTCTAAATACAGCCAATTGAAAAAATTTCTCCCAAGTTAGTTAAAAAGAATTCCTCCCTGGCCAAATGAAAAATTAAATATTCGACTCCAATGGGATTCGAACCCGGGAACTCTACATCCCAAAGCGAGTGCTCTACCACGTCGCTATTAAGGCTAGCTTGTACGGCAAGCAATACAAACACCTATTATACATATCCCGGCTACACCAGATAAAAATTTTTTTCGTTACCAAGAATTTTTTTTCCCAATTGGGTAAAAAAATTCCTACCAGGCCAGATGAAAAATTTCTTCCAAAGCAAGGTGAAAACGTTTTTAATAACAGCCAGTTGAAACAATACTGCCCCAGTTAGGTGGATTTTTTTTTAATTCGGCCTGATGAAAATTTTTTCTTCGTAACCAATATGAAAAATTTCTAATTACAGCAAATTGAAAAATTTTCTACCCAGTCAGGCCATTTTTTTTTCTATCTTGCCAGATGAAAATTTTTTCTTCGTAACCAATGTGAAAAATTTCTAATTACAGCCAATTGAAATATTTTCTACCCAGTCAGGCGAATTTTTTTTTCTATCTGGCCATATGAAAAAT
The DNA here is from genome assembly GCA_948146395.1 of Fragum whitleyi. Classification (NCBI taxonomy): domain Eukaryota; kingdom Metazoa; phylum Mollusca; class Bivalvia; order Cardiida; family Cardiidae; genus Fragum; species Fragum whitleyi. The sequence goes on along the minus strand of OX411557.1, from coordinate 51,472,443 downwards.
ATTCTTCATTACCAATGTGAAACATTTCTTATTACAGCCAAATGAAAAATGTTCTTCGCAGTTAGGTGAAAAGTTTTTTCTATCTAGTCAGATGAAAAATTTTCTTCGTCACCAAGGTGAAAAATTTCTAAATACAGCCAATTGAAAAAAATTCTCCCCTGTTAGGTAAAAAGAATTCCTCCCTGGCAAGATGAAAAATTAAATATTCGACTCCAATGGGATTCGAACCCTTGACCTCTACATCCCAAAGCGAGTGCTCTACCACGTCGCTATTAAGGCTTGCTTGTACGGCAAGCAATACAAACACCCCTTATACACATCCCGGCTACACCAGATAAAAAAAATTCTTCGTAACCAAGATTTTTATTTCCAAATTAGGTAAAAAAAATTCCTACCAGGCCAGATGAAAAATTTCTTCCAAAGCAAGGTGAAAACGTTTTTAATAACAGCCAATTGAAACAATTTCGCCCCAGTTAGGTTGAATTTTTTTTTTCTATTCAGCGAGAAGAAAAAAATGTGTTCGTAACCAATGTGAAAAAATTCTAATTACAGCAAATTGAAGAATTTTCTACCCAGTCAGGCGATTTTTTTTTTTTTCTATCTGGCAAGATGAAAAATTTTTCTTCGTAACCAATGTGAAAAATTTCTAATTACAGCCAATTGAAAAATTTCTACCCAGTCAGGCGAATTTTTTTTTCTATCTGGCCAGATGAAAAATATTCTTCATTACCAATGTGAAAAATTTCTTATTACAGCCAAATGAAAAATGTTCTTCCCAGTTAGGTGAAAAGTTTTTTCTATCTAGTCATATGAAAAATTTTCTTCGTCACCAAGTTGAAACATTTCTAAATACAGCCATTTGAAAAAATTTCTCCCCAGTTAGGTAAAAAGAATTCCTTCCTGGCCAGATGAAAAATTAAATATTCGACTCCAATGGGATTCGAACCCGGGACCTCTACATCCCAAAGCGAGTGCTCTACCACGTCGGTATTAAGGCTAGCTTGTACGGCAAGCAATACAAACACCTCTTATACACATCTAAATTTCTTCGTAACCAAGAATTTTTTTTTCCGAATTAGGTAAAAAAATTTCCTACCAGGCCAGATGGAAAAATTCTTCCAAAGCAAGGTGAAAACGTTTTTAATAACAGCCAATTGAAACAATTTCTCCCGAGTTAGGTGGATTTTTTTTTCTATTCGGCCAGATGAAAATTTTTACTTCGTAACCAATGTGAAAAATTTCTAATTACAGCCAATTTAAAACTTTTCCACCCAGTCAGGCCATTTTTTTCTATCTGGCCAGATGAAAATTTTTTCTTCGTTACCAATGTGAAAAATTTCTAATTACAGCCAATTGAAAACTTTTCTACCAAGTCAGGTGATTTTTTTTTCTATCTGGCCAGATGAAAAATATTCTTCATTACCAATGTGAAAAATTTCTTATTACAGCCAAATGAAAAATGTTCTTCCCAGTTAGGTGAAAAAAATTTCTATCTAGTCAGATGAAAAATTTTCTTCAAAAGCAAGGTGAAACATTTCTAAATACAGCCAATTGAAAAAATTTCTCCCAAGTTAGTTAAAAAGAATTCCTCCCTGGCCAAAGGAAAAATTAAATATTCAACTCCAATGGGATTCGAACCCGGGACCTCTACATCCCAAAGCGAGTGCTCTACCACGTCGCTATTAAGGCTAGCTTGTACGGCAAGCAATACAAACACATCTTATACACATCCCGGCTACACCAGATAAAAAATTTCTTCGTAACCAAGAATTTTTTTTCCCAATTAGGTAAAAAAATTCCTACCAGGCCAGATGAAAAATTTCTTCCAAAGCAAGGTGAAAACGTCTTTAATAACAGCCAATTGAAACAATTTCGCCCCAGTTAGGTGGAAAATTCTTTTCTATTCGGCCAGATGAAAAATTTGTCTTCGTAACCAATATGAAAAATTTCTAATTACAGCCAATTGAAAAATTTTCTACCCAGTCAGGCGATTTGTTTTTTCTATCTTGCCAGATGAAAAATTTTTCTTCGTAACCAATGTGAAAATTTTCTAATTACAGCCAATTGAAATATTTTCTACCCAGTCAGGCGAATTTTTTTTTCTATCTGACCAGATGAAAAATATTCTTCATTACCAATGTGAAAATTTTCTTATTACAGCCAAATGAAAAATGTTCTTCCCAGTTAGGTGAAAATTTTTTCTATCTAGTCAGATGAAAAATTTTCTTCGTCACCAAGGTGAATCTTTTCTTAATACAGCCAATGGAAAAAAATTCTCCCCAGTTAGGTAAAAAGAATTCCTCCCTGGCCAAATGAAAAATTTAATATTCGACTCCAATGGGATTCGAACACGGGACCTCTACATCCCAAAGCGAGTGCTCTACCACGTCGCTATTAAGGCTTGCTTGTACAGCAAGCAATACAAACACCTCTTATACACATCCAAAATTTCTTCGTAACCAAGAATTTTTTTTCCCAGTTAGGTAAAAAAATATCCTTCCAGGCCAGATGAAAATTTCTTCCAAAGCAAGGTGAAAACGTTTTTAATAACAGCCAATTGAAACAATTTCTCCCGAGTTAGATGGATTTTTTTTTCTATTCGGCAAGATGAAAATTTTTTCTTCCTAACCAATGTGAAAAATTTCTAATTACAGCCAATTGAAAACTTTTCTACCCAGTCAGGCGATTTTTTTTTCTATCTGGCCAGATGAAAATTTTTTCTTCGTAACCAATGTGAAACATTTCTAAATGCAGCCAATTGAAAAAATTTCTCCCCAGTTAGGTAAAAAGAATTCCTCCCTGGCCAAATGAAAAATTAAATATTCGACTCCAATGGGATTCGAACCCGGGAACTCTACATCCCAAAGCGAGTGCTCTACCACGTCGCTATTAAGGCTAGCTTGTACGGCAAGCAATACAAACACCTCTTATACATATCCCGGCTACAACAGATAAAAAAATTTTTCGTAACCAAGAATTTTTTTTCCCAATTGGGTTAAAAAATTCCTACCAGGCCAGATGAAAAATTTCTTCCAAAGCAAGGTGAAAACGTTTTTAATAACAGCCAGTTGAAACAATTTCGCCCCAGTTAGGTGGATTTTTTTTTTAATTCGGCCAGATGAAAATTTTTTCTTCGTAACCAATATGAAAAATTTCTAATTACAGCAAATTGAAAAATTTTCTACCCAGTCAGGCGATTTTTTTTTCTATCTTGCCAGATGAAAATTTTTTCTTCGTAACCAATGTGAAAAATTTCTAATTACAGCCAATTGAAATATTTTCTACCCAGTCAGGCGAATTTTTTTTCTATCTGGCCAAATGAAAAATATTCTTCATTACCAATGTGAAATATTTCTTATTACAGCCAAATGAAAAATGTTCTTCGCAGTTAGGTGAAAAGTTTTTTCTATCTAGTCAGATGAAAAATTTTCTTCGTCACCAAGGTGAAAAATTTCTAAATACAGCCAATTGAAAAAAATTCTCCCCTGTTAGGTAAAAAGAATTCCTCCCTGGCAAGATGAAAAATTAAATATTCGACTCCAATGGGATTCGAACCCTTGACCTCTACATCCCAAAGCGAGTGCTCTACCACGTCGCTATTAAGGCTAGCTTGTACGGCAAGCAATACAAACACCCCTTATACACATACGGCTACACCAGATAAAAAAAATTTCTTCGTAACCAAGAATTTTTATTTCCAAATTAGGTAAAAAAAATTCCTACCAGGCCAGATGAAAAATTTCTTCCAAAGCAAGGTGAAAACGTTTTTAATAACAGCCAATTGAAACAATTTCGCCCCAGTTAGGTTGAATTTTTTTTCTATTCAGCGAGAAGAAAATAATTTGTTCGTAACCAATGTGAAAAAATTCTAATTACAGCAAATTGAAGAATTTTCTACCCAGTCAGGCGATTTTTTTTTTCTATCTGGCAAGATGAAAAATTTTTCTTCGTAACCAATGTGAAAAATTTCTAATTACAGCCAATTGAAAAATTTCTACCCAGTCAGGCGAATTTTTTTTTTCTATCTGGCCAGATGAAAAATATTCTTCATTACCAATGTGAAAAATTTCTTATTACAGCCAAATGAAAAATGTTCTTCCCAGTTAGGTGAAAAGTTTTTTCTGTCTAGTCATATGAAAAATTTTCTTCGTCACCAAGTTGAAACATTTCTAAATACAGCCATTTGAAAAAATTTCTCCCCAGTTAGGTAAAAAGAATTCCTTCCTGGCCAGATGAAAAATTAAATATTCGACTCCAATGGGATTCGAACCCGGGACCTCTACATCCCAAAGCGAGTGCTCTACCACGTCGCTATTAAGGCAGGCTTGTACGGCAAGCATTACAAACACCCCTTATACACACCCCAGCTACACCATATAAAAAAAATTCTTCGTAAAGAATGAGTGAAAATTAATTGAAGAATGTATTCTTCGATTAATGGAACGAATGATTAAGTCCACAACTTTGCAGTATTTAGCAGCATATAGCCGCGATTTGAAAAATCTGATCAAAGAAAATAAAAAGATTTTTATGGCTTGGCGGTTGGGAGGATCTCCAAGTGAGGACAACCCTCTTTTCACTGAGATGAAATCTGCAAAAAAAGCTGTACGAAGACAAATGAGAAGAGAGCAGGCTCAAGATAGACACAGATTCTTCGAAAAACTGATGAGAGATCCGAACAAATCTTACTTCAAACTGATCAAAAGAAACAAAAACGGCAATAGTAAATCTACTACAAACACTCTGACCATAAATGGAGAAGATACAGATGATCCAAAACAGCAAACAAAAGCCTTTGCAATATACTATGAAGACCTAGCGGTCCAAAAAGAGCATGAAGACTTTAACAATGAATTTCTGGAAATGCACCAAAATAGGTGTGATCTCATAGAAGCATTGGCAGACCACAAGCAAGAAGAAATATGAGAATTTACCGAAGACGAAATTCTATCCGCAATAAACAGTCTTAATTCTAATAAAGCGGCTGATGAATACAACATCACATCAGAACATATCAAGTATGGAAAATGGGCACTACTGAATCCACTTAAGACCCTCTTTAACCAAATATTAAACGAAAAGAAAATTCCAGAATCATTCAAAACGGGGTACATCACACCAGTGCACAAAAAAGGTAAAGATGAAAAGAATGTAGGAAACTACAGAGGAATAACAGTTGCTTCCATATTCGGAAAAATTTTCGAAAAACTTCTCCTATTCAGATTACAACACATGAACTCTAGTCAATCAGAACTACAATTTGGCTTCACAAGAGACACCTCACCTGTCACTGCAGCGTTACTAGTATCTGAAGCAGAAATAGACTCCAAATCAAAAAATTCCCCTTTATTCATGGCAACACTGGATACCCAAAAGGCCTTTGATGTGGTAAACCATAAAATCCTACTCGATAAACTTTATCACACAGGAGCAAATCTATCCATTTGGAAGCTAGTAAAAGGCATGTATGAGGGTCTTACTGCTAGAATCAAATGGAAAGGTGAATACAGCCAGCCCTTTCAAATTCAACAGGGAGTGCGACAAGGCGGTATTTTGTCCACTCATTTGTACAAACTATACATAAATGATCTACTGAAAGAACTGGAAAATAACCAACTAGGAAAATACATAGGGATAACATATGTTGGATGCCCAACATGTGCTGATGACATCTGTTTAATATCAGAAAATACAGTTCAATTTGGCGAAATGCTCCAAATAGTGCAAAATTATGCCTCAAATCACAGATATATAATACATCCTGAAAAGAGTGTGGCAATAATAAAAAACAAAAACACGAATAACACTGACAACTGGTGCCTTGGGTCAAAGGAAATCTCTATAGAGGAAAATACCACACACTTGGGTATTATTAGATCTAGACAAAAGGAAAATGAACAAAATATCACCAATCGTATCAATACAGCTAGAAGGACCTTGTACAGCCTGATGAGCGTTGGGTGCCATGGTGTGAACGGAATTACTCCCGCTATAGCATCAAAAATCTACCAGATCTATGTCATCCCAAGAATGATTACCTACTTAGAAGTATTAAATATGACCAAGTCAAATATACAGAAACTTGAAATGTTCCACAGGAAAACTCTTAAAAGAATTCAATCCTTACCACAGAGTACTGCAAATGCAGCCACTTATCTCCTACTCGGTATGCTACCTATTGAAGCTGAAATTGACAAAAGATGTTTAAGTCTGCTCCACTCTCTGTTATCGGGCAAAAATAAGAAAGTACACGATATCATTGAAAGACAAAAAACCAAAGAAATACAGGATCCAAAAAGCTTTATCACAAAAACACAAGAACTTCTAAAGAAGTACGAGCTACCGGATATTGGCATTCAGAATGTAAACGTACCCCTAAAAAACGAATGGAAGATTACGGTTAAGAAAGCAATTAACAAGACTTGGAAAAACAGGCTATTGAGAGAAGCTGAAAACAAGAAAAGTCTTGAACTCTGTAACTTAGACCAACTAGAAATAGGCCGAGTACACCCAGTCTGGGATTCACTTAAGTCATGTGCAGCCGAAACCAAAAAAGCCGTTGTGAAAGCAAGGATGATAACAGGTACATACATCCTCTATGGAAGAACGTATACAGAGGTAGAACCAAACTGTCCTATGTGCAAGATAGAAAAAGAGAATACAGTTCATATCCTTACTAGATGCCCGTACCTGAACAGTGTTAGAACCGAAGGAATCAAAGAAATAAAATCTCTCATTGATAAATCCTTAGGAAAGTCCTTCTGGATGGACAATGTCAAAAGCAAAAATGATCTCTCCAAAATAATACTAGACAGTTCCTTCTTTATTAAAGAATATCAATCAAAGAAAAATCAGAAACTATATAACCAACTTGAGTTTACAACAAGGAAGTTCTCCTATAAATTGCATATCAAAAGAAGCAACTTCATAAAAAATGTCTCGAAGGAAAACCTCAAAGTACCATAATTATATAGCTCATGAACATTATATACAAAACCAAGCAAATGATGTAAGGAAAAAAAAAAAAAAGCAAATAAATAAACATTTAATCTGAAGAAAGAAAGTAAAAGTAGACTTACAATAATCAATAATAAATGATATAAGAAATGTTGTATTAAGAGTATAAATATGCAAAATCTACTACTTTTATCATTATTATGTCATATAAATAAAGATCAAATAATAATAAGAACGATATAATATAGGTAGTATTAAGTATATAAAAATGCAAAATCTACTACTTCTATTATCATTACATTTATTTTTAATCCCATTTATGGATGTATTACTCTTAAAATTTTAGGTGTTGTGTATAGTCTTAGCCTTCCCTTTATACCATGCTAACCTTCTCTTAATAATAGTTAGACTGGGATAAGATCTCTGTATACTGAAAACACGATATTTTAAATGAGAAACCTCATTTTTAAAAAAACTTTATAATCTTATATAATCTTATATTTTATATTTTAATATTTTAATGTTTTATGTTGATTATATTTAGTGTTGTGCATAAAGTCTTTTTTTAAACAGGTCAGACAAATTGATCAACGCCTATACAGTGCGGTGCCTCGAAAAAGAACCGGGGAACATACCAAGGAAGAAGAAGAAGATCGCCGTGAAAACGGTTCAACAAAAGTTTCTATTTATTTCATAAACGGTAAGAAGAGATTTTTATCTATGTTTTCATATGGTACTTATATCTGGGAAAAATCTAAATATCAAGGAATATCAGTTTTTTACCGGCAAAATTCCCAGAGCCTATGGAAAATTCGGTAAAATTCCATGACGTCATGCGTCATGACAACCGTTCCGCCATGTTTTGGACCCGCCATGTTTTTATTTTCTCTACTCGAATTAAAATAGTTAATTGGATGACATCTCATATTCTGAAAGGTAATTGATCTATTCTTGTTGAGAAGGAGAAACTTTGTGTCCTTGTTTTTACGAGAAGAAAGACAGTTGATATGGGTCGAGAAATCTGAAGACGGCGAGCGAATGCGAAGCCGTCTTCAGATTTCTCGACCCATATCAACTGTCTTTCTTCTCGTAAAAACAGTCTGACATAGATCTACGCTTCTGGTACATCGTGAAACTGTAGTTATTTGCTTATTTTTTAGTATTTAAGAATTTTATGTCACCAGGCAGGCTTATTAACAGGCAAGCAACCATTAGTCGCATTTTTGTATTCATACGTCCACAAAAGAAATGCAGTTTGGGATTAAAAATTTACCCGGGGGTAACCAGAGACACCTTCATACACAGTATACAGTGTTTGAATGGACGTTTCCTGCGTCTGCATAGAATAGTGGCAGATTTGCCAAACTTGCAGATCTGCGTCCATTTTCTGAAACATTCTCAAGATAACTGTACTTTCAATGTTGAAGTATATTGAAATCAGGGGTTTGGGTATGAGGCAGCACCACCTGATCAATAGGGAAAAGTGTCTAGATCTACTTCTCAATCATAGGAAAAAAAGATTAAATGTCAATCTGCGCATCACTCATTAATCATCATTATAAATAGAAAATAATTATGTTCCCAACTGGTTTAGCATGCAAAAATACATTGATTACCTTGCTCACCAAACTTGAAAGTTATCAGCTTTGAAAATTCAAGTGTACGGTATTTCAACTATGAGACGCTCCCTCCCTTAGTTACAAACGTACTCCATAGACCAAAGACATTCAATGACCCTGAGCTACCTCCTGACATGTTGTGCTTTCACTTCCACAAGTCTCTTTTCCAGTACCGGGTGCGTTTATACATCACAAATTTTTAGGATTAAAAACAGGATTATTTATTTCATTAATGAACAGGTAATGATTAATTAGACCGCTTTTTCCATTGGAAGCAGAACATCAAATTTGATATTTGTCTGGAACTCTCTATCTTGTACAAAAATATTATCTTGGCTTCTGCTCTTACAATTACTTGCTTTTTAAAACTGCAATTAATGGTGGAAGGTGCCCTGTATTTCCATAGATGAATTTAAAGGAGAGAATAAAAGTTCATCAGCTAACACTTTTTTTTTCATTAATTTCATAGCACTTATAGCTAAATCAAAAAGCCCTGGCGCGTCTTATAGGAGAAATTCTGTAAGTCTTCCAGTCTATTTTCAGTAAAGAACAACAACACCTTCCAAACTCAGAAGCTACTTTGGGTCTTAGATCAACTTTCTTACAAAACAAGTTCCTTTTGATTGATATGGCCCTGGACTCCTGGAGCTTGGGTATGCAAGATATGATTTAAACTTCTTGGCTTTAATTATTTCCATTAAATACATAAACTTCTCCATTAAAACTAAGTTATTGGGGGATTATTTCTCCCATAGATGTCTTCAAATCCGAATATGACCCAAATATGCTGCTCATAAATAAAAAATCCGTGGCAGAAAGTTAAGACTAAGATCAGTCAGCAGTCAGAGGTACATATAAGAGGGGGTTAAGCCTGTCTAAAATCTTTAATCCTCAATGAAACCCTATATTGTGGGTACTCATTTGAACTGTCTCAACAAGACTATTCCAATGAGTACTAACAGCAAAGGGTTTGTGCTATAATTATTGAATTACTTTAATCTGATATCCAAATACCCTCTCTCTGTAGCTCTTGTGCAGTGCACAAATATGCATCTTAATCTAGGCCGCTATTTTCAAATCACTTTTGCCCTTATTCATGTTTGCCCTCTGAACTTCCCAATGCACTGGGTCTGTTATCTCCATTATTTATCATATATATTTATTGCCTAGAAATGCTTGGTTTTAAAACTAATTGATTATTTTGAGACAAGAAAAGAGATCATGAAGTGTTTTTTTTTGCTGTTTTACCCATTTTTGAGACAAGAAAAGGGATCATGAAGTGGGGTTTTTTTGCTGTTTTACCTATTTCTTGATGACAATTTTACTGAATATATTTATAAAGTTAAAGCCAACAATGTGAGCCAGCACTGCGTAAATGTTTTAATAATTAGACACGGGTTCTGAGATATTTTGAAAGTTAACTTGTCCATGGATAATTGACAATCAAAATTTGGCTTGTCCGTATCAAAAAGCTTGTTGTCTGTTCTTTATAATAGACATGTTTTTTCTCCAAATGAATAGTCTTATTTTTTATATTTTTACGTATTATAGGATCACCCGTGGCGTCCGGCGGCGTCCACCTTTTTGTCCGGAGCATAACTCTGTCACTTGAAGTCCGATGGACTTCAAACTTGGCAATTGTATTCATCTCATCATTACGGAGTGCAGTGCACAAGAACCATAACTCTACCGGGCCTATTTTTTGAGTTATTGCCCTTTGTTGTTTTTCATACTATAATCTTGTCCGGAGTATATCTCTAAAAGTATAATAGCTAGGATCATGAAACTTCATGGGTGTATAGATCTCACCAAGGGGGAGTGCAGTGCACAAGAACCATAACTCTACCTGGCCTTTTTTTGAGTTATAGCCCTTTGTTGTTTTTCAGACTTGAATCTTGTCCGGAGTATATCTCTAAAAGTATAATAGCTAGGATCATGAAACTTCATGGATGTATATTAAACCGTTGAAACTAATTAGTAATTCCAAATTGGGCCGATATTCAAAAACAGTCCATAACAAAGGTTATGGCGATTCATTGTAAGCTCGTATTTGATTGGTCAATGTAGTTTCTATCAAAATTTAAGGGTGCACCCCCATTTTTTCCGTGATCGTATAAATATATGGGTGCGCCATATATAATAAAATAATACCCTCGAATTTCAAGAATTTTTGCGATTTTTGGCAAAAAGTCGGGTCATACCATAAACAGAAAATAAAACTTGTGCTCATGCAAGCAGAATTTATCAAACTCGTCATCTAAAAAAGATAAAAACTCGGCGCAGCCTCCTTTTTATCTGTTTATAGATGACTCGTCTAATGAATTCGGTATTCAATGGCCACTCATTCAATATCCTCTATATCTCACCAAGGGGGAGTGCAGTGCATAAGAACCATAACTCTACCTGGCCTTTTTTTGAGTTATAGCCCTTTGTTGTTTTTCAGACTTGAATCTTGTCCGGAGTATATCTCTAAAAGTATAATAGTTAGGATCATGAAACTTCATGGATGTATAGATCTTACAAGGGGGGAGTGCAGTGCAAAAAAAACATAACTCTACCTGGCTTATTTTTTGAGTTATTGCCCTTTGTTGTTTTTCATACTATAATCTTGTCCGGAGTATATCTCTAAAAGTATAATAGCTAGGATCATGAAACTTCATGGGTGTATAGATCTCACTAAAGGGGAGTGCAGTGCATAAGAACCATAACTCTACTATTTTTTGAGTTATTGCCCTTTGTTGTTTTTCAGACTTGAATCTTGTCCGGAGTTTATCTTTAAAAGTATAATACCTAGGGTCATGAAACTTCATGGGTGCAAAAAATATTCATTCAAAATAACCTCAGTTCTATTAAAACCCTCAGTTAATACTAAGCAGTGTGACAGGCGTATCTTGTGACAATTTGGCACCTTGTTCTGACATTGAAGTTACTTTGATATAAAACAATCACTAAAAGAAGCATCCAGGGTTTTCCCTCTATGTTCAAAACTGGGGGTCATTTGGCCACCTTATGACCTACCTTTTAACTAGAAAAAGGATGTTTCTTTTACAATTTTGGGGGTCATTTAAAAAATAAGGGGGTCCAAATTCAAAGAAATAGGGGGGTCATGGAAAACTCTGGAAGCATCCATAAAATCGTTTCACTTTATTGTTGACATTAGAATTATGGTATTTATCTTTAGAAAACAGCTAACTTCTACCATAAGAAATTTTTATAGATTTTTTCTTGAGATTTCTCACTTGTCCACGGAAAACTTAGCAAGAAAAATCTGCTTGTCCGTACAGCTTAATGGACCACTCAGACAACTCGGTTAGCTTATTACAGAACCACTGTTAGAAAGATCTATTGAATTATGAGTTGCAGCTGTACATGCCTTTCTTTGTGCTATTTTGGGCAAAATTTCAGCCCCATTCCTGTCAGAAAAAAATACCTTTTCCCCATATTACTTACTTTAAAAGTACTTCTAAGAGCTATTTTGACATACTGTTACTGAAATACTGTTGAAAGTGGCAATAAGACCAATTTGAGCATTATTGTTTTTATATGGAAGAGGGAATACAGATAGAGCTAAAAGTGAACAGTACAAATTGAGATGTCTTTATTTTATTTCAGACATAGTTGACAAATATGGAACCAAGGAAACTGCCTTAGGGTGCTTAACTAAGGATGATTCTTTGTCAGCACCAAATCCTTGACAAGAAATGTCTTCTGTCAAAATGCTGATCAGTCTGCATTTGTTTCTGCGTCTGAGGCATTAAAGCAGAAAAAGGTGTATGGGTAAAAAGGTTAGCATTTTATAATTATTACTGACACTGTTATATCAAAATAAGACATTTTCTCATTTGCAGGTGCAAAACTTCATAAGCAGAAATTTTTGTTGTCCTGAGCATATCTCCTACACTATTGCATGTATTGACTTGAAATCAATACATAATGTGTATCTACTTAAAAAGTTTTGCACCTGCAATTTTGGAGCCCCTACTGACTCTCAATAATTTTTGAACTATCTGCCCTTGAATTTGCAAATATCACTAAATTATTGTTGTTCTGAGCATTTCTCCTTCACTATTTCATGTACTTACTTGAAATTAATACATGATGTATATCTGCATTTGAAGTTGTGCAGTCCCTACCAGGGAAAATGACTAACAATTTTCATTTAGGGGCCCAGGCTTCAAAATTTAAATATTTAATATTAGAGGTATGGGATTTTTCCAAAAATTAAGGCTGACTTGTACGACAAGGCAGTACAAACACACCTTATACACATCCCGGCTATACCAGATGAAAGAATTTCTTCCTAACCAAGCTGGAAAATTTCTCATAACAGCCAAACGAAAAATTTCTTACCCCATTCAGGTAAAAATAATTCCTACCTGGTCAGATGAAAGAATTTCTTCCTAGCCAAGCTGAAAAATTTCTCATTATAGCCAAACGAAAAATTAATTTCATGAAGATTTGAATTGAAAAATTAGCAGACAAAATAGCTTTTCAAAAATTAATAAAATGTGTGTTTAAATCTTTTGTTTCTTGTAAGGCATGGTTTTTGTTACAGTTGGAAACGTGTATACCAGTATATAAAGCAAAGAGCCTGGCCATAAATGAGTACATGCTATGCAGTCTGATCAGGATCAATATTTCATTGTTTTGGTGGATGTTCTGAAAGATTAAAAAAAGTTATTTTTCAACTCACCTGAGCAGAAGTGCTCAAGGTGACCTATTGTGATCAATCAACATCCATCTGTCCCTTTGTCTGTCCTTCTTCAATTTTAAAAAAAAAAAATCTTCTCAAAAACTATCCATCAGATTTCAACCAAACTTCACAGAAATGATCCTTATTACAAAGACTTTCAAAATACTTAACAGAATTAGAATCCATGAAGAATTCTGGTTGCTATAGAAACCAGAGTCGAAAAAACTTAAAAAATCTTCTCCTTCCAAACCCTAGGGCTAGAGCTTTCATATTTTTTATAGAGCATTATCCATTGCTTGTCTACTAAAAAACTTGAAATTATTACTTTATCTTTAAAATCTACCCTATGTTGTAGGATCCCGGATTTCAAATCAAATAAAGCACAAAAATATTTGAAAATCTTCTACTCACAAACCCTAAGTGTAATCAAAGTGCTCTAAGCACTGTAATTGTGCAGTACTGAATAATGACTGAACTGGTTGTTGTCGATTCAGGAGTTTAAATGTATCTAGTTTTGAAAAAAAACACCAAACTTAACTTCTTGTTATCGATATAGATAAACCATTCAAGCCACATTTAAACATACCCAAGAATATGTGAAAGCAATCATTAGACAAAGATTATATAAAGGATGTTGACAAAATTTATTCAACATTTAACTTCCAAATACAGTGTATAAGCATTGGCATTTACTTCATACATACTTTTAGGTTTGAATATACAGACAAATGTACCTCCATTCTTTTGATGCAGAAATTTGAAAATTGAAAATTTGAAAATAACAAGTTTCCAGACAGCTAATAAGCTACTTGTAAAACATGCAATGTATTCTGTATTGTAACTCTTTGGATAATTTAGACAATGATTCCTGGTGCTACGTTTTTAGCTCTACTGACCTAAGGTCAGAAGAGCTATAGGAGAGTTGATTGTTATTGTTGATATTGAGAATTTACCGCGCATGCGCATTACTGGTAGGCAGAAAGAGTCAGATCTCTATGCGAGAAGACAATTAAAACTAGTTCAAAACAACTGTTCATTTAAATTTAAGATTAAATGAAAATTAAATATTATTTGTACGAATGTTTCCCGTTAATGATCAATCGATATTTAAAGAATCTCTTACGTAATCGCCCTTTATAAGCTTCCCGAGATTAGACTATTTCGTCCGACTTATTGAACGAAGTTGCCATCGACTATAGAGATTTAGCTATTTAGAATTAGTTTTTTTGTCTCTTTAAATAATGTATTTGTTTAGAAAGATTGTAACCTAGAATCTTTGATTAAACATGGCCTTGGGTCTGTCTTATATAGACGCTCGAGTTGCGCAATTTAGCTCGAGGGACTCTTAAACACGTGTCCGTGGTTTAGCGCAAATATTCTTCCTTTGTAAACTTGATGTTTTCTTTTTTGTCAATTTTCACGTCATTCATAAAGAAAGTTGAAAATTATGAATGAAACATAGTAAGTGTTAAGGTTTTCAAACATTCTTAACTCAGTCTACAGCACTCATGAAAGTTCTGACAAAGCTGTAGTTGCACCGTTTCTGTAAACAAACCCAGAAATGGTTGCATTTTAAGATTTTATAGAAAGTAGGATGAAAACGGCGGTGGACGAAGGATTTCTATAAATGGGGTACTAATGTACAATAAAGGGAGAGAAGGTTCGTTTTCCTAGTATTACAAAGTTGATTCTAGGACAAAATCCCCTCCGGACAAAATCCCCTCAACGGTTTTTTGACATGGCGGACAGAATCCCCTCGGTCATTCTAACAACGCGGACATAATCCCCTCAATCAGTTTTTTGAGGCGGACAGAATCCCCTCCATTAATTTGTTTGGGCGGACATAAGCCCCTTGGTCTGATTACCGAGGCGGACGATATCCCCTTAATCAAATCTACAAGGCGGACATAATCCCCTCAATAGGCGGACACAATCCCCTTCAAATACAAGGAAAACAGCAAAACTTTCGTTATAAATTAAATCATTGCAAAAAAACTCTTACGTTCTTATGTGTATAGGCTTAAAATTATCCATAACAAGGACGGGAACAAGCATACTTTAATACGTAATTTAGTAAGTCTTGTACGTTCAAAATCATTGAATAAAGAAAAAAAAACACTTATTTTAATGTAAAATTTATAATCCTATTCAAAATAAAAGATTTCTTTTCAAACCAAAATTTGACATGACGTCATGATATAACAGATTGGGGGTCGCGTGTGTTTTCACAGTAAAACACTTTTCTCTCGTGTGAACTTGTAAATGGCTCTGAGTAAAGAAAATGAAGAAAAACGAAATATATGATTTTTAAGCTTCTCTGATTAAAACTATTAGAGGTAATTTGATAAAATACAAAGACCAAATCTGCTGCTATACTCCCATGCTTAATGTTGTAAACATTACTGGGTGAATAAAGGTTATGTTATGTTATGTTTTTATGCTTTGATTAAAGGCTTCCAAACAAAGCGGTCTTCACATTAAAAAATTAGACCATACCGATTAACAGTTTGGATATTCTTAATTGGTTTCATGTGTTAACTGTCAGGTTAACCGCATGATAAAATACTTCTTTTTTCCTTGATGTTATAACGACTGTGGCACCGACTGTCATCACTTGGTATGTTTGTGACCAGTGACAAGAGCCTAGGCTATACTCTAGTTTTTTATATTTTAGAAAAGCAAATCATTGTTTTCGAAATACAGCTTAAGCATTCGCAACAGAGTCGATACAATTGATAAGTCTATCCTATAAGTTATTACATGTAATTCCTTATTTAATAATGTTTGATAAACCATAACCCCTATCCCCCGCACAGACTGTGAAGTACAACTGTACTTCTTACTTATGCATAGAATACTTTGTGATTCTGGCCCTATTTTCTCTAACCCCACTCCTTGAAAACTATTATAAAGATGTACCTGGAAGTAGTTGAGAATAATCTGAACCTATATAATGTGTTGCACTCTGTCCATTAAGCAAACCCAGTTTTGCCATCCAACTGCATGGCAGCGCAGAGACTGTTTTCATCCGAGTGCTTGCCTCACTCGATACCGTGGGCAGGTGCTTGGGAGAAAACAGACGAATCATTCCTGGAACAGGGTGCAATGACCAATGATGTATTAGAATATTATTTCATATTGCCCTTGTTGTATACATGTTATACCTGGGTGAAATAAAAGATTTGTTCTGTTCTGTTCAGGTAACACTTTTCTTTGTAGAAATGTAGACCGTATACGAGAATATAAAATGACGATTTACAGTTTGGATTTTCTTATTTGGTCACCTTAATTAGTGGGCAACATTATTCTCTCAGGAAATATAGTCGTTTAAAGAGTATAGAATAATTGACTTGATTGAAATAATTTATTTCTAAACTTAAACAATAAACATAGATGTATCTACTCGAACTACGAAGGGGATTCTGTCCGATTTTTATGTTACGCCGAGGGGATATTGTCCGCCCTGTAGTTTTGATTGAGGGGATAATGTCCGCCTTGTAATTCAGAACGAGGGGCTTATGTCCGCCCTAGCAAATTAATGAAGGGGATTCTGTCCGCGTCAAAAAAAGGATTGAGGGGATTATGTCCGCGTTGTTAAAATGACCGAGGGGATTCTGTCCGCCATGTCAAAAAACCGTTGAGGGGATTTTGTCCGGAGGGGATTTTGTCCGGTTACCTACAAAGTTTTGTTTGATTTTCTGTGTAAAATGAAAGACTTAGGCAAAAGGGTGATTCGTTTGAATCCCTTGAACCCCTTTTTGCATCTGCCACTTGAACAAATTAACTTTCTTTACCGCTTTCCATAACGTTATGAATTTGTATGACATGAACTATATAAAAAAGTTTGACTCAGATTAAGCGGTTCATGGCGTCAAGTAGAATAAAACTTCGTAACTACAGCCGATCGAAATCTGTTGTATCCGTAGTCGCGCCGTTTTCAATGGTAAAATCAGACGAAATGGTCATACGTGTTGAATGTTACTGGGGAAAACGTAAGATGAATAAGTAAAATCCATTAACCCTTTCCAATAAAGTAATTTTACCGAGTTTAAGATGATTCGGGTTAAACAAGTTTGCGGGAAAAGTGACTTGTAATGTTAATTCGTTCACTCGCCAGAATTTCAGAACTTTCTACTTATTTTTCCTCACATTCATTTTATAATTTTGTTTTTGAAATGTAGTTAAGGTCGTCGTTGAGCAACAGAACGTCGCAAATCCATTTTGATCAGGCTGTATTGCGATGTTTCGTTCGCAACCAACGCTTTCAATTTCAAAATTATTTTTTGTCGTCTGGTTGGAGTAAAAAACGAAGATTTACAAAAGAACGATCATATTATTTCATCTTTAACAATTAAAGAAATTATGTATGCTTCAATTTCTTTCCTATCCGTTAAAACTTATATTTGATTAAAAATTATCCCGGCCCTTTTTTTCAAATATGAGGAAGAACTATTATTATTGACAGCTTGTTCAAAACACGGAAGATCGATCTACTAAATGAACGCGGCTCAGAATTGAAAAATTATGTGGGCCTTATTTATCGCCGCTGAAATGGAATCCTAAATGAAATATTTCATCAAAAACTTGATTTAATCTATGACTGATAAGGCATTAACAGATTTGTGTCAAATGAAACTTCACACTTTATGCCTAATGAATGGGTAAAAGTTGTGTCCAGATGAAAGCAATCAATCAGTGGCGTGTGCATCGTCACGGTCAGCTCAATTAAAATTTGGCACGTGTTATAGAATTTTATGACACATGCAAGTGTGTGATTAGCGGCTACTGTTTTGTGACATGGGCAATATCGATAAGCGCATCCGGTTACGGTCAGATGAAAGAGATTCCGCGGCCGTGTACTATGGATCATTGCGTTAGAACCAGCGAACTTTATGACACATGTTTTTGTTAATAGCGGCTAATATTTTTATGTCGCATGATGAAAATTCTTTGATAGGATTTTGCAATCTAACTAGAAAAGTCGGCAGACGGTGTGTTTGGCGAGATTCGTTTATTATCTTAAATTAACCAATTTTCTTAATGTGCGGGGAACTTTTAACGGAAGCAAATCGGTTTTCAACAGTTGGTGGTGTTCTCAAAATTAACAGATTAAACTAATAATTGGATAAATAATTTTTAGACAAATAAGGGAAAATGGGCCATAAAAATCCTTTCCCAATGTTTGAAATTTCTGTGACAGGATGAATAACAGAAATGGGATAACAGTGCTCTCAATAAGCGGACGTCGACGTAATATACGTCCAGAATTTCAGAAATTACGTCCGGAAAATCAAACCTGGACGTAAAAAAACGTCCGAGATTCGAGGAAAACGTCCTGTAATTTGACCTCGGACGTTTTACGATTTTACTTAATAAAGCATTTAACGTAAGTCTACACGTGCAAAAAATCGATAATCAACGCGAGCATACACATTATAGCTGATCAAAACAAGCCATGTGTAACGCCCGGGGTATTAAACTGTCGCTATAACAACCAGTCTCTGATTACGCAATCTTGTCGGGTTAGCGACGCGTCATTACCGCTTTTGTCATTATCTTTCTTAGTCGAATACAGATCGCGAGGGTCCTTTGATAGGATTATTGAAACAAACAAACATCAAATCAGGGGAAAATTCGTTATATCAAACGTAGTTCGTGCAGCTCAGACCGATAGAATTTCGAAATATCGCTTCCTAAAACTCTTAGAATAGATCAACGGGCAATTTATCCGAAGTGAAAAAGACGCTACCGGAAAACATTTACGAAAGGTCATTCAACTGTCCTCGTTTATATACGTGTAGAATCGGCATCTTCGGAGAACGTGGGGAAATCCCAATGACGTCATTTAAGTTGTCTGCAACATGTCTGACGAGAGAATTGAAATGACGAATTTTTCTTGACTTCTGCTATTCGGATAACTCTGCGTAAGTTTAAATAGGCCTAGAACTTTATATTTTTATTGGCACACTACCTAGAACGTTCAACACCTTTAGAACGACAGGCCGAGGAAAATTAAAGCTGCATTAATTTCCGTAATACCACCGGATACCAAAACATTGTAACTTAAATTTGATTAAGCCGCATTTCCTTGGCCCACCGCGCAAGATAGTGAAGATACAGCTAAGGACCAATTCCAAATAGAAACTCCACATTTTCTTATACTAGTTTCCATAATTTATTCAATGAAAATAATAAAAGGGGATTGTGAAACCAAAGCTCGTCCCTACAACTAAGTCAAAGCTACAAGTTTTAAGCTGTAGGGACGTCGTTTATTCTTAGAGAACCAACCAGAATCATTGACTTTGGGAGCAAAAATTTAACTTACATTTAACAAGGAAACGAGCATTTACAAAGTGTACAGAAAATGGAAGGTGAGTGTGCGAGGGGGGGGGAGATAGCAGGGGGAGGGTTTAAAAATTCCTTACATCGTAAAAAAAATTCCTGAAATCCCAACATGGAATTACAAAAATTCCTGATTTTGGCCCTTATTGAGAGCACTGGGATAAAGAAAAATCAGAATTGAAACTCGAATCAGCTCAGCATAGGTAAGATATACTATATTTCGTTTATGAGTGAACAAAAAACGTAAATACAGCTTAATTCGTGTCGAATGCGCGATATATAAGTTGCCCAACAGCGATTTGTTTGCATTCATTTGTATTTCTGGGTGGTTATCTTTCAACGAGAAATATTCCTTTCGTAGACAATGTCATGTGATAACAACTGCATAATCAAAAGGTTGGATGATTTATCTAAATTTTGACACATTTGTCAACAGGGAATAATCATTAGAAATGTACAATCCAGTAACTTGAATATTGGATATTTTACTATTTGTGTATGCAACTGGTAGATCTTTCTGCCTACAGCGATTACCCGGATGTAAACATCACGTGACCCGTGACGTCAACCGTCAACTCATGTATAGCAGTACCAGTTTACTATTCCCACATCTGTCTGTCTGGCTGTCTGTCTGTTAACTTTTGCTTGTTAACACTCTAAGAGTCCACAATTTCTAATCCGATTGTCTTTAAACTTGGTCAGAATGACTGCACCATCACCATCAGAAGGATGGTTCCTTTCGACATTTGGTCAGATATGTGAAGTGTCATGAGAACAAAATCTGTATAAAATCTGATAAGGGTTTTGGTTTCATATATCTCCTTTGATACCCTGTCATAGCCACTTTTACTCTTTGGAATTTTCATTGTGTGTTGTCTTATTTCAAAATTAGGGTCTTAATGCCTCTTATTAAACAAAATCATGTATGAAGGTTCGATTCCTTCCCCAGACTGTATAAATTGCTGGTGCACAAAGGGACAAATTGTCTGGAGGTCCCACATGATTTTGATATGAAAACATAAATTTATATGATTCTAGAAGAGAACAAATAAAGCTGTGTTAAATCAAAGCACTATAAGTACTAAAGGTGGATGTTTTTGGTGGCATGGCGTTGATGAAAACGGGATTAAAGTTATCTGAATATCATATTGATAATTGAAAAACGTTCAGATACAATTCCAGCAAACTATCAGCCTAAATGCATTTTTTTCATTTCAAGTTTGTTCAGAAATATACCATTTCAGGTTGAACAGAATGGACGGATACTTTACTGGAATTAAACTTAACTAAATACTTGAACTTTGATCTTTAGTCCAGTGCT